>OZ038371.1:79953947-80287313 GCA_964036015.1 Leptarthrus brevirostris
CTAACTAAAATAACTATTTTAACTTATCTTTTGTGTTTTTCTTGGTTTGTTCTTGGTTTTGTTCTTTCCCGATGTTTGTTTCTTTTTCTTGGATAAGGTTTCCGTTGGTAAATCTATGATTGTACAATTTTCATTATTCTTTCCAATTGTGCTGATAGTATTTTAATTTATTTCTGATGAGAACTTGGGATATTTTCTTTAACAAGAGAGTACCTTACTACTGGTGGGGGTATCTCTGTTAAAAAAAATGTTGTTTTTTGGTTATGGGCTTGCTCTCTTTTAACAGAGTGTGCCTTACCACTGGTGGGGGGCACCTCTATTAAAAAAGGAATAAAAAAAAATCTTCAATCACAAGTGCCTTACCACTGGTGGGGGGGCACTTGTATTGTTGGTATCGATGGTAATCTTGACGTTGTTAGGTTAGCTAGTGCCTTACCACTGGTGGGGGGCGACACTGCTAAATATTCTTGGTGGCTGTAGACTAGGGGTTTTGTGATTTGATGGAAGTGTGCCTTACCACTGGTGGGGGGCCACTTCATCAAATTCACAAAAAGAATTGTTTTCTCTTCAATCTTTCTGATCACGTCGGGGTCACCAATTTCGGGTACTGGTTTACTTTCAGTATCCACGAAAGTATAGTCTCGGAATCCTTTACTTCCAAAAAGGGGCCTTGAGAGAGCAAGGAAGCAACCAAGGGGGCTCGAGAGGACCGAACTCCAGAAAGTCGCTTGAGCTTTTCCTATCTAAAGGACTTACCTAAATAGAAATTAATTTTTTATTGAAAAAATGAATTTAAATATTTCATATTTTATTAAATAATATTTTTATACAACAATATTCTTAGAGACTGAATGGCCGCAGCCTGCAGATTCACAGGGGGACCAACGCGTTAAAAAATTTTTACTAATTTGTTGGCGTGCCGTAACTGTGGATACTCTAGGAAGTCCGCATCTCCCTCCACGTGGGGCGGCTGGTAACAGTCAGGTAGTTTACTATAGACTGGCTAATGATGACGGGCGGAGAGACAGTTACTCTCTTGATCAAACTCCCCCAATCCAGGGTGTTAAGCGTCTTCCGTGCGTATTGGATAGTTTGCAGCTGGGGGTAACTAGCTGTATTCTAACGGAGCCTCCTTGATACCTGTCCGCCTCAAGGAGTATGCAGGACCGCCATGGTAAGGGGCTCTACCTTGGTTGATTCCCCACAACCCCAATAATATATCGAGACCATGAGTACCGCCTTGTCGCGAAAGTGGTCGACTATGAAACTAAAAATGCACAAAAAACACCCAGCCTCGGATAAAACCGAGATAACTTCGACCCGACACCCGAATAGGAGGATAACCCGCCGTCAAGGCAGACCCGGCCCACGGGTTAAGTGGGCAACCTTCTGCGAGCACTGCTCGCTCCTCCAATAATTCTAAGGCCAACACGGTGACTCTCCCCAAGGAGTCCTGTGAACCCCCTTCCTCGGGGAAAGTGTACGCCACTGCCAAGGACCCCAAACCCGGTAGCAGCAGCACTGTTCCTCCTCCCTCTGCAAAACCTGCGCGTGGTAGTGTGTCCCTGTCCAAGGCTAAAATACCCGGACATACATCCTCCAGCGCGCCTCTCAGGACACCCCAGTCCAACAATACGACCACCAAGCAGAAGGGAAATGCCTTAACGGTGGCCTTCAAAGAGAGACGGACTGCGCTCAGAATCATCCGCAAACTGAGCTCCGTGTCTCAAGAAAACCTTAGAGAGAAGGATAAAACCTCTCTGCAATGGGCTAACAAGATTGTTGCCCAAGGTAGCGCGTCGGCCTCCAAAGGCCCGTTGCAAGCTACCCCGAAGAGGTTGCGCTCGCCTAACGAGCAGTAGTCATCTTCCAAAAGGATAAAGGCGATAGGCCCCCTTTCCTTCACTGCCAAGTCCTTCAGCGAGATAGCGAAGGACAGCTTAGTAAGGGCGATTATAGATCGCAGCAACGCGGACGGCTCCATCACGCCTGATAAATGGAAGATGGTGGAGATGGCGTTGCTGAAGGTGTATATGGAAGTTCTGTCGTTGAACCCTGGCCCTCCTCCACGTTGTCTTGATGCCGGTTGGCATCAAGGCCACGTTAAGCTACTTGCCTGCTCGAACCAGAGGTCGGCGGAGCTTTTGACCAGGCAGTTTCCCGTCTTGGCGAAATCTGGACTGGCGCAAGAATTGAAGCCGTTCCCAGTTATAAAATCCCCTGTAGACCTAGGTCACGTGCTTGGGTACCACCTGAACCTTCTGATCCTGCAGAGATCCTTAAGTTCTTCCAAGTTTCAAACCCTGAACTACCTACCCATGATTGGAAGGTGGCCCAGGTGGGCGAGGTCAAGGGAAGCTTAAGAGAGGTCATTATGATCCTAAACGAGCAGTCCCTTGCCCCACTTGCTGAATGCAATGGCATTATTTGCTATGGCTTCAGCTCCATCAGCCTGAAGGTTTATGAAAAGGACCAAAAGGCGCTAAATGCTAGTAAATTAGAGGAGAATTCAGCAGCCTCCTCAAGCAACACCGAGGAAAAGGAAGGAGAACGGAGTGAAACGACAGTTTCTGCCGTTGTCACTCCCTCACCAGAAGATGGTGAGGCGACGGTCGACGCTATGGTAGTTGACAACCTCCCGGATCCTGGACCAGAACTGGAGGACCAACTTCTTGGTTCCTCCACTGATGAAGATGCCAGTAATGATGGGGAGACTGCTGACATAACTGTGATAGAGGTATCCTCTCCTGGACACAGTGATGTTAAGAGTGGTTCAAATTAATCTCCATCACTCAAAAGCAGCGTCCGCAGCCCTTCTCCTTCGTTTTGCGCAAAAAGGAGAAGAGCTCATCCTTGTCCAAGAACCTTGGATCATCAGAGACAAGGTTTGTGGACTCAACATGAAGGGTTATAAGCTCCTCTACTTACAAGGTACAAGTAAACCAAGGTCATGTATCCTCATTAAGAATAATATTAACGCATTTATTCTCACACAGTTCAGTGATAAGGACACAACAACAGCCATACTGGAGTTACAAAACAACAATATCTGGGTAACCTCCAGCTACATGGCGCACGATGTGGCGGACATTCCTAATACACTACTCAGGAATGCGATCAAGGAAGCCACTAAACAAAGGAAGACGCTGGTGATCGGAGCAGACGCCAACGCTCATCATATAGTCTGGGGCAGCTCGGACGTCAACGAAAGGGGTGAGTTACTTTTTGATTTTATTCTCGGAACTAACCTCCAGATTTGTAATATGGGTGCAGAACCCACTTTTACTAACTCAATTAGGCGGGAAGTTCTAGACATTACCTTAGTCTCAGAACAATCCGCCCACTTAATAACGGAGTGGAAGGTATCCAAGGAACCATCCTTCTCCGACCATGCCTATATTGAATTTGGAATAACACTTCACAAGATGATGTGCCCTCCCTATAAAAACAGGCTAAGGACAAACTGGGACCTCTACAGGATGCTCCTCAGTAATAGTCTGCCTACTACAGGTCCACCCGTAATTGACAGTAAACAAACCCTTGACAAGGTGGTGGACACTTTGACGCTTGCGTGTAATGAGGCGACACAAATTTCCTGCCCAGACAGGGTCCCTAGAGGCAAGCCCAAACCTCCGTGGTGGTCCAGTGAGATCATGACCCTAAGAAAGAAGTGTTGCAAACTTTTTAACCAAGCGAAAAAAAACTAATGTCTGGACTTCTTATAAAGAATGCCTCAAACAATTTAAGAAACTGATTAGGAAAGCAAAACGATCCTCATGGGAGGGATTCTGTAATAAAATTGAAAGCTCCTCTGAAGCGAGTCGTTTGCGGAAAATCCTCTCAACAACGCCCATCATCCCTAGCCTGCTGACCAGGAGTGATGGTAGTTGGACTTCATCCAGTCTTGAGTCGCTGGAGCTACTTTCTCTACGAACAGAAGAGTAGAGCTGCCGGATACTCCAAGCGACCATGAACTGGTCCACAAGATACTTGATACAAGAAAATTGAAATGGGCGATACGAAGTTTCAAGCCCTATAAATCACCGGGATTGGATAACATCATCCCAGCTGAACTACAACTAGCCTCCGAGATTCTTATTCCGTGGCTAATGGTCATCTACGAGGCTTGCCTTAACCTCACCTATATTCCATCCTCATGGACGAAGGTGAAGGTGGTCTTTATCCCTAAGGTAGGAAAAGCCTCACATTATAAGCCCAATGATTTAAGGCCCATTAGTCTCTCCTCCTTTCTGCTCAAAACCTTGGAGAGACTCCTAGATATCTACATTAAAGAGACAATCAATCATTCCAGGTTGTCTCTCTCACAACATGCTTATACTAAAGGTAAGTCCGTAGAGACAGCCCTACACGAACTTACCACAATCATAGAGCATTCGCTACTACAGAAAGAATATTCACTTGTAGCCTTCCTTGATATTGAGGGTGCTTTTAACAATATCAGATCAGAGGCGATAATGGCATCCTTGAGGAGGCTTGAAATCGACGACCCTCTCATCAAACTTATTGACCTCATGCTAAAAAGCAGGGTCATTATCTCCAGTTTTGGAGGATCCAATATCCAAAGAGTGGTAACTAGAGGCACCCCTCAGGGAGGAATCCTTTCACCACTCTTATGGAACTTAACTCTAAATGAGTTGCTCATAGACCTGGAGTTATCCGGTCACAAGGTTATTGCCTACGCCGATGATATTGCCCTGGTATGTTCAGGAAAGCACCCCAATACACTGGCTGAGGTTTTACAACACGCCCTCTCCAAGACTTCATCATGGAGTGATGGGTGTGGTCTAGGTATAAACCCTAACAAAACAGAGTTAATACTCTTCTCTCGGAGGCATAAAACACCTCCTATTAATTGCCCTACACTAGACGGGGTTAGGCTGGAACTATGTAACCAGGTTAAGTATCTAGGTTTAGTCCTAGATAGAAAACTTACCTGGAAGCCTAACATCCAAGAAAGAGTACGGAAAGCCACAGTAGCGCTGTACTCGTGTAAGAAGGCTATAGGGAAAAGATGGGGTATGGAACCACGCATTGTGAATTGGCTCTATACAAGTGTCATACGGCTAGTACTCATGTATGGGGTGATTGTCTGGTGGCCGGCACTAAATATAGCAACCCATCTCAAAGCAATGGACAAAGTTCAGAGGATGGCAGCACTGCTGATAACAGGTGCCCTGAGAACCACACCTTCCAAAGCCCTGAACACTATTCTCCACCTTCTACCGTTGGATCTCTTTGGTAAGCAAACCTCATCGTCAGCCGCCATTAGGCTTAACTCAATCCAGACCTGGAAGCGAACTGATTTCGGTCACTCCAAAATATTGCAAAATAGAACTGCCAGCAATATCGACTACACCTCGCCCAAGGCTTTCTTTGGAGCAAAATTCGATTCCTTCTTTCCCACCAGATCGGAGTGGGAGAAAGGTCCTCCTCCCCAATGGGAGAACTCAGTGCATCTCTACACCGACGACTCCAAATTGACTGACTACTGCAGCGTGTTTCAAGCAGAAATCATGGCTATAAAAGTAGCTGCGGCCCGCCTGAATCAACTAGCGCTACCTACAGGAAATGTATGTATTTTCACAGATAGTCAGGCAGCTATTAAATCCCTTTCGGGAGTATATACAACCTCTAAAACGGTCATAATATGTCGCTCAACACTAAATAACATAGCTGAGCACCTGAAAGTACGGCTCATCTGGGTGCCTGGACATAGTGATATTCCAGGCAATTGCAGAGCCGACGAACTAGCTAGAATCGGTACCACACGTCGTGATTCGGACATTAACCACCAGCCGGGTAAACCGCTAGCTACATGCAAAATGGAGCTCTCACAGGAGGCTCTCAAGATTTCTAATAACAACTGGCAAGAAGAACACACCTGCCTGATTACCCGACAGATATGGCCAAAGCTTGACCTTAAGCGGTTAAGAGGGCTTATCCTCCTCGGACGCAAACAAATTAGCACTACAGTAGCCGTAATCACGGGTCACTGCCTCATAGGTAGACACGCCGATAGGCTGGGTGTGCCCTCAAACGACTTCTGTAGGAGTTGCCACGACGAAGAGGAAGAGGAAACCATACTTCACCCCCTCGGTAGCTGCCCGGCCCTAGCCAACCGTAGGAACCGGCTTTTGGGCTCCCCCTACTTTAAAGAGCTAACCGAGCTAGGCTCAATAGATGTCAAAAACCTGACTCGATTTATCGGGAGTTCAAAATGGTTCCCGACGATGAACTAAGGATGAACATCCTTCAGAACCTAGTTAAAATAATTTTGACTTCCCGTGAACTAGTTCCACTAGATACAAAAACTGGTTTGGTGTACAGGGGACAGAACCCTCCTATTCCTTAGGTAATTTTATGGGGTTGTAAATTTCAAGCCTCAACGTGGTAGCACAAAGGGCCTCTTAGGATTAAGTGTGCCTTCTTAGGCAGCCCCTTTAACCTAACCTAACCTTACCTAGAGACTGAATTCAAGACTAAACCTATGGAACAATTTTCTCGCTTTATATACACAATTTATTTAAACAAAATTGTTCCGACCTACTAAGTAAGCATTTACAACAAGTAATTTGAATGTACGAATGTAGCCAAAAATAATCAAATGTTACATTTGTTAAAGTGGTTTTGGCACTACAATTGTACTGTCACCACAGCACCTTTGAGGCTTCGTACCTCTGTTCTTGTATGCTTGTTTGTGTTTGCAAGCATACAAGTTTTCATTGTCAGGACACAATATCCAACTCTGCCCTGTCCTCAGTATGGGACGACGGGTACTCGGAATTAGAGCGAGTGCCCTTAGCGATGTTCGATGTTGCTCTGGGCATGCCTAATTTTGGAGGGCAGCAGTGTCTCGTGCTGTTGGGAGCTTTTGGATTGTGACGAAGGCCGGACTTAGGCAGGGGTTACTGAGGCCCTCCACTAGCCGAGTACCTTGTACAGCCTCGATGATGTCTTGGTATGGCTAGCTGAAGTGCTCAATTAGCTTGTCTAGGCTCAGCAGGCAGGAAAGATGTTGTGGGAACACCCGATCAGTTTTTTAATTTCTTTTGTTTTCCTTTTCTTTTCAAAAATTTCTGGGTTATACCCTAGTTTCTGATACTATTAACCCCCATTTATAAATTTTTTTTAAACTTTTTTCCCATTTTTAATTTTTCCTTCCTTTTTTTTGTTTGCTCTTTTTCGTCTTTCCTCTTCCTTTCTTTTTTATTTATTTAAGCTTAATACAAGCTATCACATAATAATACTACAATTGCAAGCTATAACATATAACTAATACTACAAGCTATAATAAATGATGACATTATAAATAGTAAAAGCTACAATATGAGCTCTAATTAAAGTAGATACGGGCTGGAAGGAAGAAGAATTAGGAAAGGCGATCAAGATGGGCGGGATCAAGATATAAGGCCTTGTGAAGGGATGATTTACTCAGATGGAAGTCAAAGGAGGACTTTTCGTAGCATCGTTGACTTTTCGTAGAATCCTGGTAATTGGGCGTAATTGGGGTAATTTGGGCGATGGCGGTCGAGTCGGAAAAGGGGAGTTGACCTAAGGTTGCGGGGATTGGTATAGATGGGTAAAGATTGCAGGATTGAAGAGCAGTCTATGGCACCACTTAATAGCTGATGAATAAAGAGAATGTCGGAAACATCACGACGTTTACTTAAAGGTTCAAAGTCTATCAGTTTCAGACGTTTTTCATAAGGTAGGTTGCGGGGATTGGTATAGATGGTTAAAGATTGCAGGATTGAAGAGCAGTCTATGGCACCACTTAATAGCTGAGGAATAAAGAGAATGTAGGAAACATCACGACGTTTACTTAAAGGTTCAAAGTCTATCAGTTTCAGACGTTTTTCATAACGTAGAGCGAAGCGAATGAAACTACGCTGGACGGATTCAATCCTGTTAATGTGGGTTAGTTGTGTAGGTGACCATACCTGTCTGGCATATTCAAGGAGAGGTCTAACGAAGGAGATATAGAGAGATTTGGAAACATAAGGATTGGAGAACTCTCTGGACCAGTGCTTCACAAACCCTAGCGCGGAGTTAGCTCTGTTAATTATGCTGTCAATGTGGGAACGGAAATTTAGTTCACTATCACAGATTATTCCTAAGTCACACAAAGAGTGGGAATAAGAGATGGACTGATATTTGGAAACATTGAGTTCAAGAAAGTTTTTCATGCACCATGTGGTGAAGGAATCGAGATCTTTTTGCAGGAGAAGATAGTCGGTTGTGGAGGAGATATGTTTAATTATTTTCATATCATCAGCATAAATGGACAGCTCTGAGTGATTGATGACACATTCAACATCATTTATTGTAAGGATAAAAATTAATGGACCGAAGTGGCTATCCTGGGAGACGAGGGAACGAGCTACAATAGGGTTAAAAAGGGATAAGCTGAAAAGAACATTGTACCGATGGTTGTTGAGGTAGGATTGAATCCAGGAAATGAATCAGGAGGAGAAGCATAGGCGATCAAGTTTGAACAAGATAACATTATGGGAGATCTTGTCGAAGGCTTTACTAACATCGGTGGCGATAACATCAACATCTTTACCGTTTTCCAGGACACATAGTGTTTTGGAGACGAAGTCAGTAAGGTTGGTGGTTGTAGATCTTCCTTTGAGGAAGCCATGCTGGGAGAGGGAGAAGATAGACTTACAGTGGAAGAACATGGAACAATAGACCAATTTTTTGAATAGTTTAGGTATGGATGATAATTTAGCGATGGGTCTGTAGTTGGACACATCGTTCTTGCAACCTTTTTTGAAGATGGGAATAATATACGAGTTTTTCCACAAATGAGGGAAAATCCCTTGAGTGACCGAGAGGCGGAAAAGCAAGGTAAGGGGTTGAATTAGATGCATGGCACACTTTTTCAGAACGATGGCCGGAATGCCGTCAGGGGCGGGGTTAAAGTCGTCCTCAGGCCCGTTAATACTGGCGGCGCTTAGTTCGGGATCAGGGTCGCAAGACGTAAACGACGTTCGAGTGCATTTGTCCAAGAATAAAAAGTAGTTAAGGTCAGGTTTTAGGGAATTGTCGCTGAAAGATTTACTGAAGAAGTGTGTAAAGAGGTTGGCGATAACCTTAGGATCAGACGAAGAGGTGTTATTAAGTTTTAGGGTAGAGGGGTAACCATTGGATTTCTTCTTGGAATTAATAAAGTTATAAGAACGCTTGGGGTCGGAGGGCAAGTTTTTATCCGTTGGAGGTACTCATAGTAGAGAATATCACAACGTTCAGAAAAAGAGGTATAAGCAGATAGGTATAAAGAATAGTCAGACTCGGTCTGGGATGGAAGAAAAGTTTGCCAACGTTTATTTCTCCTGTTGCGGAGAGAGCGTAATTCTTTGTCGTACCATACGGGGGATGAGGAGTAGTTTTTACGAGGAAAAAGGGGGATAGATTGTGTAAGATAAGCGTGTATTTCTGAATAGAACGCGTCTAAAGCAACGTCAACTGGAAGATGTTGATTGATAGTGGCAATGTTAGAGTTGAGGAGCAAGTGATTTAATTTTTCAAAGTCGCCTTTACGAAAATTGAAGGAAAGAGAAGACTCGGAGCTTGAAAGTTCATGAGGGTGTTCGTAGGAGAAAACAAGGAGCAGGGGAGATTGGTGACAATCGAGAGAGGAGAGGAGATGGTTACTTTCCGCGACTGCCGAATCGCTGGGTTTGAAGAATAGATTAAGGTTAATTGTCTGTCCAGAAAGTTCCTGACTCTACTTACTTGAAAAATACCAGAAATGGAGAGCTGATCGGTAAAAAAGGCTTCTTTGGCCGAAGATGCGATAAGGGGGACAAAGTAAGAACAGTCCTCAGACAATGACCTTTGAATACGGGGAAGGTTAAAGTCACCCAATAAAATAAATTCATCGGAGGCGTTAGCGTTCTCAAGCAGGGTGTCGATCGCTTCAATTATGGGCTCGTAGGCATCTCCTATCCTTTCCCATCCTAGGCAAGGAGGGAGAAGAGGCTTCATGGAGGGAACCTAGAATTGTTCAAGGTGATTTATATTATTTTAATTTTATTTTTTCTAATTTTTTTATTTTTTTTGTCGTTTTGGATGATTAAATTTCTTTTGGTTTATTGATAGTGTTGCCACAGCTACACAGTAAGCTACACACACAGGTTTATGTGGCAACTGAACTTGAATCGCTCTTAATAAATTGTATGAACTTTACATGTATAAAATTCTCTCTCTTTGCTTAGATTTAGTTGCATTGAATTGTTTAGTTTTTAGTCTTCCGTGAACTCTAGCCGAATTAGTTTTAATAAATCTGTATAAGCAATCCTCTGCATTTTAATTCAGTTTATCACTGCTCTATTGGAATTCTACAGGTTCCTCAACATTTTGGTCCATCGAACCGGATATTCGCCGCGGATTGCTCTCGATTTAAAAAATATTAATAAGCTACTTATCTGATTTCGTTAAACCGCGCAACGGTACATCGTACACCCTACTTGTACTCTTCTGAAAAATCGTTTCGTTCTTCGTTCACAAGGCTCGAAAATCGCAATATTTGCAATGGAAGATAAAGCTGCTCACATCGATTCTTAAAAACCAGCAGAGTGGTATAAAGGGTCGTAAAACCTATTTTAAAAATCAAGTGGATAAAAAGAAAGCGACCATTTCAGAATGTGAATTACAGTTTATTCATAATAGACTCCCAGGTATTTATCAAAAGTTTGATCAAACGCAGACTGAATTAGAACAACTTGACTCCAGTCCACTTGCTTCTGAAAATAGGAATAATTTTGATGATGACTACGGCGCATTAGAATCTCAAATCATCAGTTTAATACAATTACGGCGAAAGGCTTCTATAACGGTATCCAACAACAGTACTAGAAATAATACATCAGTTGGAGATCAAACACAGTTAGCAACAGTGAAACTTCCAGATATAAAACTACCATCCTTTCCTGGCGATTGGGAGGACTAGCTGAAATTTTAAACATCATATTCTGATTTAATTCACACAAACGAGTGCTTAACAGACAGTACAAAATTTCAATATCTGCTCTCGTGCACCAGCGGTGGTAAGGCGCATCACATTGTCTCTTCATTACCTATAACAGGGGAAAATTCAACGTCTTCATTTCCCGTAATAAATATGAAGGACGAGAATCTCCTAAAGTCAACTCATTTAAGAGTTGCTTTAATTTGACATTATCTGATGTTGAAAGCCGTGAAATTAACGTTTCTTTGAATTTTAAATATTTATTAACCCTTGGAGGATTTACAATAATATCACTGATATCTCGAAATACACTTTCGTCTAAAGCACTCAGTAAATGGTTAAGTTTTGTACTGTCTTGTGTAATTCCTGCAAGGTCGAATTGCGACTCAAGCTGGAAGAACCACGCCATCGGATTGGATCGCCAAAATGGTATGGCCTTAATGGAAACGGCGCTGACTGATATATTTAAAATATTTAAAATAAAGATAAAGATTTTTTATACATGTATATATATTGAGCTAACTAAAATAACTATTTTAACTTATCTTTTGTGTTTTTCTTGGTTTGTTCTTGGTTTTGTTCCTTTCCGATGTTTGTTTCTTTTTCCTGGATAAGGTTTCCGTTGGTAAATCTATGATTGTTCAATTTTCATTATTCTTTCCAATTGTGCTGATAGTATTTTGATTTATTTCTGATGAGAACTTGGGATATTTTCTTTAACAAGAGAGTACCTTACCACTGGTAGGGGTATCTCTGTTAAAAAAATATTGTTTTTTGGTTATGGGCTTGCTCTCTTTTAAAAGAGTGTGCCTTACCACTGGTGGGGGGCACCTCTATTAAAAAAGGAATAAAGAAAAATCTTCAATCACAAGTGTCTTACCACTGGTGGGGGGCACTTGTATTGTTGGTATCGATGGTAATCTTGACGTTGTTAGGTTAGCGAGTGCCTTACCACTGATCAGGTCGGGGTCACCAATTGTGGGTACTGGTTTACTTTCAGTATCCACGAAAGTATAGTCTCGGAATCCTTTACTTCCAAAAAGGGGCCGCGAGAGGACAGAACTCTAGAAAGTCGCTTGAGCTTTTCCTATCTAAAGGACTTACCTAAACAGAAATTAATTTTTTATTGAAAAAATGAATTTAAATATTTCATATTTTATGAAATAATATTTTTATACAACAATATTCTTAGAGACTGAATTCAAGACGAAACCTATGGAACAATTTTCTCGCTTCATATACAAAATTTATTTAAACAAAATTGTTCCGACCTACTAAGTTAGCATTTACAACAAGTAATTTGAATGTACGAACGTAGCCAAAAATAATCAAACGTTACAATTGTTAAAGTGGTTTTGGCACTACAATTGTACTGTCACAACACTTTGTTTTAGAAGCGGCTATAGCGCCGACCTTGGTTTGATTGATAAAATTCTTTTCGCTTTTGTTACTAAGAATGTTTCGATCCCCGGTACAGAAAGCGGTTACGGCATCGGATGGCCATGGATGGACCGAAGAGGTAGCAGCCCCCTCCACCCCACAGATAGCGAGGAGCAAAAAACAGAAGGCCCTTAACAAGACCTATGGACTAGTCAGACTGTCTTCGGACTTCGCACAGACAACTGCTCCCTCATCGGTCCCGGACTTCACGCAACCCCCACCTGATCTTAATCCTAGTAGACTTTCAGTGAGCCATGGATTGGCAGCAGGCTTACCAAGCGGCCTGGCTCCGCAGTTTTTTGGGGTCAAACCATTCCCTGAACGGGGCTTGGTCTCTTCCACTTCCAGATCAAGCTGAACCACTCGGAGACTCGCGGCAGGTTAGGCTTACCCCGCCCCCCCTGCCGCTGCAGGCCCGTAAAACGAGGGATCAGACGTAGTCACCTTCGATCAATTGGCAAATCATTTAGAGGAATTAAAAAAGGTGATGTTTGGTCTGCTGAGGACGAACTTGGCCCAATACATTTTGGAGAGGTCAGGTTCCCTCAGCATCCCTTTTCCAGCCCAACCCAGAACCCCGCCACCGACAGGCTAAAGTGAACCCTCGATGGCAATCCCCTGCTTACGAGCGCGAGTCCCCGCAGCAACCTCCACCCAGACATAGGCCTGTTCACAGAAGGGCAATCTATCAGGCCAGACCTCTTGTTAAAAGAAGAGGCCTAACAATGGTGCTGGAACCAGTTCTGTCGCGCTTCTTCGGACTTTGACTGGGAGCTATTCAGGGCTCGCATCAGGCAAGAGTCGGCTAAGCTGAACCAGACCTCGACCTCATGCGGAGTCTGATGGAACTTCGTCAGGGTTCGAAGAGCTGCGACAGCTACCTTCGTAAGACCAGCTCCATTGTAGGGCACATGAGGATGCCACCGCGTGAGGCGGATGTTGTTCAAATAATCCGAGATAATTTACACCCCAGGATTTGGCAGCCATTTTCCACAATCACTGTTACGTCCATAGACCAGCTACAAAATTTATGCAGTATGGCTGAGCGTTGGCTATAACGCGGTGATATGTTTAGACGCTCAACAAGGCCGGACATTCACGAACTAGATTTTAACCCCGCTCAAGAGACAGAGGATTCTTTCGGTTTTCCTGCGACTGGAAGTGATGCGCTGAGGAAGTGAGGCTTCTTCTCAATCGAAGAAAACGACGATGGAGGAAGTTCCGAGAGCGGAAACGTGCATTGAAGAAGACTTAACGGTTTTTAATATAAACTGTTATTACCAGCCAAGACGACGGTCGACCTTACGTGAGAGTGCAGATAGGCAGTGATTCCATGACAGACCAAACTTCTTAACCTGTTTGTCGTGTGTAGCAGTAGCTACAAATTTAATTTTTAATTTTTATTAAAATTTCTTAAGTTTGATTATATTATTAATAAAATATTTTTATTCAAATCCACTTTAATAATATCCAATCAGACTGTACTGTCAAATATTTTTTAGTCAACCTGTACACTTCGATAAATTTTAAATAGTGTGAAACACAAACACTTTGAAAAATATCATAATCATTTATTCATTGACAATAAAATACTGTACTCAATACAGAGAAAATATTTAACAAACTATCTATGTATTAAATGTAAAGTAGGATACAAAAAATTGTAAATAGATTTTTAGTATAACCAGATCTGCCGATCTGAAAGCATTAAAATTAAAATAAAAGTTTGAATAAAATAAAATTAAAAAATATTTTTTTTATTTGAAATATAATGTATCTAATAGATTTCAGATACAAAAGGAAGTTTTTGGGTTTAGGGCTCTGGTACTACGCCCCATATTAAAAAGGAGCTCTATTCGCCTAACCACTTCATCGTGCCTGGCTTAAGCCAACAATTGTATCTAGGTGTCGACTTCTCGCTAGCATTTCAACTCGCACCAAACATCATCTCCTCTCTCGATGTACAGTCTTCTTCTTCGGTTGAGACGAACTTTCACGTATTGTGTAACACTGACAAGACAAAACTCGGCACAGTCATTGCGCAATTCCCGTCATTTGCAGCTCTAGGTTTGGGAAAGACACACCTAGAATAGCACATCATTGACACCGGCGATGCTGTACCAATCAAGCAAACGCACTATCCCATTTCCCCAGCAATCCAAAAGCTTATGTTTGAAGAACTGGATCGCATGTTGGAGTTAGGGGTAATTGAAGAGTCCAATAGTCCCTGGAATTCCCCCGTAGTACTTATACGTAAACCTGGGAAGATCAGGCTCTGTTTGGACTCTCGCAAGGTGAAGCACGAAAAGAACGCCTACCCCTAACCCGACATCGTCGGATTGCTTAGACGACTGCAGGATACACACTTCATTTCGTTCATTGATTTGAAGGATGCGTTCTAGCAAATCCCCTTATTTAAACAGTAAAGAGAGAAGACAGCGTTTCCAGTGCCCGGCAGGCCGCTTTAACAATAAACTGTTACGCCTTTTGGCTTGTGCAATGCCCCACAGCGAATGTGTCATTTGATGGACAAAATTATTCCTGGTCGGTTGCGAGAACACGTTTTTGTGTACTTGGGTGATTTATTAGTCGTATCACCTGACTTTGATTCCCATCTT
Organism: Leptarthrus brevirostris; assembly: GCA_964036015.1. Classification (NCBI taxonomy): domain Eukaryota; kingdom Metazoa; phylum Arthropoda; class Insecta; order Diptera; family Asilidae; genus Leptarthrus; species Leptarthrus brevirostris. The sequence continues at coordinate 79,969,002 of OZ038371.1, forward strand.
AAAACATTACGAGAAGTAGCTGATTGTCTGCCCAGCGCTAAATTGACGATTAACGTCAAGAAAAGCCGCTTTTGCGTCAAGCAAGTACGCTACCTGGGTTTCATGATTGGAGATGGAACTCTGAGAACTGACCCCGAGAAAGTAGCAGCGGTGGCGGATTTCCCTAATGACGGGTTGGTATCAGAGATTCATCCCCAATTATGCAACCCTGGCAGCTCCTATTACGGACTGCTTAAAGAAGATCAGGAACTTCTCGTGGACAGATGAAGCGCAGCAATCCTTCGACAACCTAAAGCAATCTATGTGTAGTGCACCAATCTTAACAACAACTGACTTCTCTAAGAAGTTCTATATACAATGTGATGCTAGCACATCCGGTGTTGGTAGTGTACTATTTCAAGTCGATTATTCCGGTGCTGAAAAGCCGATAGCGCACATGTCCACAAAGCTCAATCCAGCACAGCGCAATTATAGCATTACGGAACTCGAATTCTATGCGGCTGTACTGAGCATAAAGAAATTTCGTGCTTTTACTATGATCTGAAGTGGCTGATGAGTCACTCGGATCTCTCCGGAAGGTTGGCTCGATACTTCTCCATGGAAGAGTATGAGCAGTTGAAATCGACTGTGCTTGCTAACTCAACACAACTCCCTGATCTCTCTGGTCTATAAGAGGGCCCAACCCCGAAGCGGTGACGCGATGCAGGAGGACTTAGCCTGGAAGCTTTGGGTCCCATCGGGACTGGTGGAAGGTTTGATCCGTGAGCCTCATGAGTCACCTCAATCAGCACATGGAGGTTTTCACAAGGCCTTAGCTACTACTGGCCTTACATGTTAACACATGTACGCGCATACGTATCAAGTTGTCAAGTATGCAAGGAGACTAAATAACCAAACCATCGTCCATTCCAGTTCCTATATATCGATTTTCTTGCACTGTATCGTACAAATCGGGGTAACACTGTAATATTCGTTGCACTGGACGGCTTCATCAAATTCGTCCTGGTTAAGCCCATGTGAGCAGAGCAAGCAGTTCTAGTATGCTGCGTCCTTCAGGAACACGTCTTCTCGGTTTTTGGAGTTTCCGAAACAATATTCTCCGACAACGGTAGGCAATTCATCTCAAATACCTTCCAGAAACTGCTGAGCGAGTATGGTATAAAACATGTTAAAACAGCCAAGTACTCTCTACACCCAAATGCTTCAGAGCGAGTGAACCGATCAATCTTATCCACCATCCGTGCTTACTTACGAGATGATCATAGTGCGTGGGATTTACACTTCCCAGCCCTAGGTAGTGCGCTGAGAACATCAGTACACCAGTCGATTAGCATGGACCCGTACTCTGCTCTTTTTGGCCACCACATGGTACAGCACGGCTCGTCGTATTCATTACTGCGACACGCATGTCCGGCCATCTTCAGCGCGCCCACGAAAATCACGAGAATACTTACAATATGCTTTGTCGCGATGTCACATATACTCCCGGACAGAAAGTGTATTGTAGAGTCTTTGCACAAAGCGACATGCCGAAAGGTTTTAGTGCAAAACTGGCCAATAAGTTTGCGAAGGCCAGAATAATCAAGCGTATCGGACAAAGCTTATACCAACTGAAGGACACGCAAGGAAAGCCCTTGGGAACATTCCACGTCAAAGACATCAGGCAGTGAGACATGCCCAAACATAGACAGTCCAATTTTAATCGTCCGTCCGTCCGAATGTTATTTTTAGTCAGTGGAGCGTGAAACTTACTTGTGCCACACGTTGGTTAAATCGAACATTGAGGGAGATCTGAACTCTCCAGCTTCTCATTAGAGCTTGGAGAAGGAAATATCTCACTCTCTGCTCGAGCTGGAAGTGACCGGCTATCCTTCTTCCTCTCATTAGGGAATGAAGTGATACCGAGAACTGCCATGGCAGCGTTTCAACGCCAGAATCTGGGGTAATCTCGTGCCTCCGAGAAATTCGAGTATCGGATCGCTCATCTCATCGGATCGCTAGAGCTACAGGCCTTGAAAGAGAGACCTGCGTTGTAATGTGAGACTTTTAAATAAATAGTTGACGTTTATCCAAAGCCATCTAGAAGTCCGCAGCGCTGAGCAATTATCTTATCCTTCCTTAACCTTGCCAGTCTGTACACTTTTGTTTCTGGTGAAACGAGATGAAGAGGTAAATTCTTGAAGAAGAAGAAGACCACTCATTAAGTGTCACCCGGAGCATATGGACAAGCTGGAGGTAAGTCTCAATTCTATTTTTAAATTCCATATTTATCTGAGCCATCGGTGGATACTTCTCCTAACTATTTGTTTAAACTCGTATCACCTGAAACTATTCGCAGAAGAAGAAAAAGGAACGACGAAAACCCCAATTTTAAAAAGGTTCACGAAGTGACCTCATCTCCCTTAACATTCTCACGGACACCGAATCTCATTGCAGAACGGTCACCTACAGCATTAATTGGTAAGATTTAGTGAAAAAACTCTGACCAAAAGGTACAATTTTTTTTTAACTCCCGAACATTTTTTTGTCAATTTGGCAGTGCCCAAAAGAACAGGCGCCTCAAGGGTTTATTGTTCTAAGTTAACTCAGGGCCAGCGGAACCCAAAAGCACGCCCTGGTGGCAGCAGGGATTGCATAAGGCAGACATCTAGCACCACCCTCCAACTGTTTCGTTGGCCGTGTCATCAAGGCAGGGCCCCATTTTCTGAGGAGTTTCGCTCAAATACATGCTGGACACGTTGGCAAGTTAATTCTTACAATCATAATATTTTTTTTTACGAGAGTAGGTGATCAGCTCCGTCAATAGTCAATTAGCAACAAGATAGTGTAACCCTGTGTTTTATGTGAGTAAGGTTTTCATTCCTTAAAGTTGCCCTAAAGAAAATTAGAAAGGCAAATAGTGTCAGGAAGGTTATCCATCGAGCGTTTTTAGTGAAGTGCACATAAAACAAGTTAAACAACTTGCAACCAGAATACGCTATGTAAATAATTAAAAGGAAAAAGAAAAAAATTTAATGTCTATTTGGAATTTTAATGAAAAATTAAGACGCAAATTTGCTGTTAACAGTGACATTTTCACAGTGACACCTAAATTATAATGCGAATTATTTGAAAGAAATGTTTTAGTTTACTTCACCCTTAAAGTTGAATTGGAATTCAAGTAGATTTAGTGACCTGTACAAATAGATGCACCAATACTAAGTAGAAAGTAGCTTGAAGTTAAGTTTTCTTGCGCTAAATCTAAATGTGTAGATCAAGCAAACCTATTACGACAGCTAGTTTAAATCAAAGTTTATATACCAGTTGTATTCGTTCTTATTTTTAAATGTAATTTTATTCTAGAGTGCTGCCATTAGATAAATTCTTTAAGTGTTAACATAAGTGCTTCATAGTATATCGAAGGTTAGAAACGTTTAGACTGCAACTTCAGAGGGACTTTCACTAGAATTAATTTAAAACGTCATCACTTCCTAACAAGTTATTTGCACTTTCTTTCCGGCTGTTTGTCAGAATCTATTTTAAGTAAGGATCATTTTAATTACCTTTTTCTTTCTCACCACACTTGTTGTGAATTATTACTAAGAGTTTTTGGCTATACTCTATTTAGCTAGCAAAAGTCCCTTAGAGGGTAAACATTTTTTTTACGATGTCAAATGCCGAATACACATATGCGTTTTTTTTTGGTTAGATAACTATATACTCGGATGACTATCATGTAGCAGCTTTATTCGTATACCGGAACACCGAAGGACCGGAAAATAAGAATTTTTTTTTTTGGTACTCTTGTAAGAAGAACATTTGTTTCCATCGTCAGCGTATGGAATTTGCTAGATCCACAGGTCGTGTACTCGTGATTAACAAATCTTACCTCATCCCGTGTGCTACTATTACTGCAAATAAATAGACCGAAGATAATGACTACGGGCCAATACTTGCGGTACCATAAAGCTTGCAGTTAAATATTATTATTACTCTTTGCCCCATCCTTAGCTGATGGATAAAGATTTTCATAGGTTAGACGGTTAGTCTGTAGAATTTTATATACAAAATCCCAAAGGTTGAACTAGTGAAGATCAGGCATTAAGATTGAATTATTTTGGATTTAAGGCGATATTATTTTCTTGAGCGTAGTCCATATAGAACCAGTAGCCTAGACATGTTATAGGAAGTCTCAAGTTGAGAGATGTATGTAATCATAATGTCAGGCCACTGCAAATATGTTTAGTATTAATTTTTTTATTATTATATTATATAATCTAAAATGATTTGAAATTGTTGGTCTTTAATTTCAGGAACAGGTACATTTTTGAATTTTTCATGACAGTTCATTGCGGCTAGCAACAACAGGTGACACCAGACCTGTTGTTCTTCCTTCAATATCTGTCTCTCTTGTGTTTTTTCATCCTTCGTGGCAGACCTGACAGAGTCTGCCTCTGTTGCCACAAGCACGCGAAATGCTGTTTGTGGATGTGTGATGATGTTCAAGGACTCACACCCCATACCGGCGAGCTAGGACGTGCTGCCAGCTAGCGCGAGCCACTTGAACATGCTGCTTCACGTTGTTCATTTCGCAAACACGTACATTATAAATTCATCTCCTTGCTGTAACTCTCAAGGGTTTTAAAATACTTTAAAAGATCTTCATGATTTTCATAACTTCCTGACCTGGCTGCCATTTAAGCAGCAATGTCGCGATTTCCTGAAATGAAGCATTGTAGGGCTTTCCGGCCACTGATGATCCAATCTATTGTTACTTAATCTATTTGTTAACAACTGGCCTGTGGTACCCATGTACCCACTGCAATTAGTGTCATCATTGCCACCGCATGGAATCTCATAAATCACGTCCTGAGAATTGTCTTTCTTCTCCCGGTCTTTTATTTTGCTAAAACGTCTGTGCGTAATTTTTCTGGTTTTATAAGCTAAACCTAAGTTCTGGTTGTACTTTTTAAAAAGTCCTCCACATCTTTCCGACAATCCTTTGTTGTAACCAGCGCTTGCCGAACACTGTATCTCAAAAAAGCACAACCCGAGAACTAGAGAATGAAGTTGCGTTGTAGTTTACTGGATTGATGCTCCCCACCCGCTAGTGCCACAGATTGGATCTGGAACAAATCGGTCACCACCTTAGTACAGCGTTTGCTTTGAATGGATCCCAGTTGTTGTTTTTCTCAAGCTTTGGGTCCCATCGGGACTGGTGGAAGGTTTGATCCGTGAGCCTCATGAGTCACCTCAATCAGCACATGGAGGTTTTCACAAGGCCTTAGCTACTACTGGCCTTACATGTTAACACATGTACGCGCATACGTATCAAGTTGTCAAGTATGCAAGGAGACTAAATAACCAAACCATCGTCCATTCCAGTTCCTATATATCGATTTTCTTGCACTGTATCGTACAAATCGGGGTAACACTGTAATATTCGTTGCACTGGACGGCTTCATCAAATTCGTCCTGGTTAAGCCCATGTGAGCAGAGCAAGCAGTTCTAGTATGCTGCGTCCTTCAGGAACACGTCTTCTCGGTTTTTGGAGTTTCCGAAACAATATTCTCCGACAACGGTAGGCAATTCATCTCAAATACCTTCCAGAAACTGCTGAGCGAGTATGGTATAAAACATGTTAAAACAGCCAAGTACTCTCTACACCCAAATGCTTCAGAGCGAGTGAACCGATCAATCTTATCCACCATCCGTGCTTACTTACGAGATGATCATAGTGCGTGGGATTTACACCTCCCAGCCCTAGGTAGTGCGCTGAGAACATCAGTACACCAGTCGATTAGCATGGACCCGTACTCTGCTCTTTTTGGCCACCACATGGTACAGCACGGCTCGTCGTATTCATTACTGCGACACGCATGTCCGGCCATCTTCAGCGCGCCCACGAAAATCACGAGAATACTTACAATATGCTTTGTCGCGATGTCACATATACTCCCGGACAGAAAGTGTATTGTAGAGTCTTTGCACAAAGCGACATGCCGAAAGGTTTTAGTGCAAAACTGGCCAATAAGTTTGCGAAGGCCAGAATAATCAAGCGTATCGGACAAAGCTTATACCAACTGAAGGACACGCAAGGAATGCCCTTGGGAACATTCCACGTCAAAGACATCAGGCAGTGAGACATGCCCAAACATAGACAGTCCAATTTTAATCGTCCGTCCGTCCGAATGTTATTGTTAGTCAGTGGAGCGTGAAACTTACTCGTGCCACACGTTGGTTAAATCGAACATTGAGGGAGATCTGAACTCTCGAGCTTCTCATTAGAGCTTGGAGAAGGAAATATCTCACTCTCTGCTCGAGCTGGAAGTGACCGGCTATCCTTCTTCCTCTCATTAGGGAATGAAGTGATACCGAGAACTGCCATGGCAGCGTTTCAACGCCAGAATCTGGGGTAATCTCGTGCCTCCGAGAAATTCGAGTATCGGATCGCTCATCTCATCGGATCGCTAGAGCTACAGGCCTTGAAAGAGAGACCTGCGTTGTAATGTGAGACTTTTAAATAAATAGTTGACGTTTATCCAAAGCCATCTAGAAGTCCGCAGCGCTGAGCAATTATCTTATCCTTCCTTAACCTTGCCAGTCTGTACACTTTTGTTTCTGGTGAAACGAGATGAAGAGGTAAATTCTTGAAGAAGAAGAAGACCACTCATTAAGTGTCACCCGGAGCATATGGACAAGCTGGAGGTAAGTCTCAATTCTATTTTTAAATTCCATATTTATCTGAGCCATCGGTGATACTTCTCCTAACTATTTGTTTAAACTCGTATCACCTGAAACTATTCGCAGAAGAAGAAAAAGGAACGACGAAAACCCCAATTTTAAAAAGGTTCACGAAGTGACCTCATCTCCCTTAACATTCTCACGGACACCGAATCTCATTGCAGAACGGTCACCTACAGCATTAATTGGTAAGATTTAGTGAAAAAACTCTGACCAAAAGGTACAATTTTTTTTTAACTCCCGAACATTTTTTTGTCAATTTGGCAGTGCCCAAAAGAACAGGCGCCTCAAGGGTTTATTGTTCTAAGTTAACTCAGGGCCAGCGGAACCCCTAAACACGCCCTGGTGGCAGCAGGGATTGCATAAGGCAGACATCTAGCACCACCCTCCAACTGTTTCGTTGGCCGTGTCATCAAGGCAGGGCCCCATTTTCTGAGGAGTTTCGCTCAAATACATGCTGGACACGTTGGCAAGTTAATTCTTACAATCATAATATTTTTTTTTACGAGAGTAGGTGATCAGCTCCGTCAATAGTCAATTAGCAACAAGATAGTGTAACCCTGTGTTTTATGTGAGTAAGGTTTTCATTCCTTAAAGTTGCCCTAAAGAAAATTAGAAAGGCAAATAGTGTCAGGAAGGTTATCCATCGAGCGTTTTTAGTGAAGTGCACATAAAACAAGTTAAACAACTTGCAACCAGGATACGCTATGTAAATAATTAAAAGGAAAAAGAAAAAAATTTAATGTCTATTTGGAATTTTAATGAAAAATTAAGACGCAAATTTGCTGTTAACAGTGACATTTTCACAGTGACACCTAAATTATAATGCGAATTATTTGAAAGAAATGTTTTAGTTTACTTCACCCTTAAAGTTGAATTGGAATTCAAGTAGATTTAGTGACCTGTACAAATAGATGCACCAATACTAAGTAGAAAGTAGCTTGAAGTTAAGTTTTCTTGCGCTAAATCTAAATGTGTAGATCAAGCAAACCTATTACGACAGCTAGTTTAAATCAAAGTTTATATACCAGTTGTATTCGTTCTTATTTTTAAATGTAATTTTATTCTAGAGTGCTGCCATTAGATAAATTCTTTAAGTGTTAACATAAGTGCTTCATAGTATATCGAAGGTTAGAAACGTTTAGACTGCAACTTCAGAGGGACTTTCACTAGAATTAATTTAAAACGTCATCACTTCCTAACAAGTTATTTGCACTTTCTTTCCGGCTGTTTGTCAGAATCTATTTTAAGTAAGGATCATTTTAATTACCTTTTTCTTTCTCACCACACTTGTTGTGAATTATTACTAAGAGTTTTTGGCTATACTCTATTTAGCTAGCAAAAGTCCCTTAGAGGGTAAACATTTTTTTTACGATGTCAAATGCCGAATACACATATGCGTTTTTTTTTGGTTAGATAACTATATACTCGGATGACTATCATGTAGCAGCTTTATTCGTATACCGGAACACCGAAGGACCGGAAAATAAGAATTTTTTTTTTTGGTACTCTTGTAAGTGTCTGCGTCCTATTGATATTACCAAGAAGAACATTTGTTTCCATCGTCAGCGTATGGAATTTGCTAGATCCACAGGTCGTGTACTCGTGATTAACAAATCTTATCTCATCCCGTGTGCTACTATTACTGCAAATAAATAGACCGAAGATAATGACTACGGGCCAATACTTGCGGTACCATAAAGCTTGCAGTTAAATATTATTATTACTCTTTGCCCCATCCTTAGCTGATGGATAAAGATTTTCATAGGTTAGACGGTTAGTCTGTAGAATTTTATATACAAAATCCCAAAGGTTGAACTAGTGAAGATCAGGCATTAAGATTGAATTATTTTGGATTTAAGGCGATATTATTTTCTTGAGCGTAGTCCATATAGAACCAGTAGCCTAGACATGTTATAGGAAGTCTCAAGTTGAGAGATGTATGTAATCATAATGTCAGGCCACTGCAAATATGTTTAGTATTAATTTTTTTATTATTATATTATATAATCTAAAATGATTTGAAATTGTTGGTCTTTAATTTCAGGAACAGGTACATTTTTGAATTTTTCATGACAGTTCATTGCGGCTAGCAACAACAGGTGACACCAGACCTGTTGTTCTTCCTTCAATATCTGTCTCTCTTGTGTTTTTTCATCCTTCGTGGCAGACCTGACAGAGTCTGCCTCTGTTGCCACAAGCACGCGAAATTCTGTTTGTGGATGTGTGATGATGTTCAAGGACTCACACCCCATACCGGCGAGCTAGGACGTGCTGCCAGCTAGCGCGAGCCACTTGAACATGCTGCTTCACGTTGTTCATTTCGCAAACACGTACATTATAAATTCATCTCCTTGCTGTAACTCTCAAGGGTTTTAAAATACTTTAAAAGATCTTCATGATTTTCATAACTTCCTGACCTGGCTGCCATTTAAGCAGCAATGTCGCGATTTCCTGAAATGAAGCATTGTAGGGCTTTCCGGCCACTGATGATCCAATCTATTGTTACTTAATCTATTTGTTAACAACTGGCCTGTGGTACCCATGTACCCACTGCAATTAGTGTCATCATTGCCACCGCATGGAATCTCATAAATCACGTCCTGAGAATTGTCTTTCTTCTCCCGGTCTTTTATTTTGCTAAAACGTCTGTGCGTAATTTTTCTGGTTTTATAAGCTAAACCTAAGTTCTGGTTGTACTTTTTAAAAAGTCCTCCACATCTTTCCGACAATCCTTTGTTGTAACCAGCGCTTGCCGAACACTGTATCTCAAAAAAGCACAACCCGAGAACTAGAGAATGAAGTTGCGTTGTAGTTTACTGGATTGATGCTCCCCACCCGCTAGTGCCACAGATTGGATCTGGAACAAATCGGTCACCACCTTAGTACAGCGTTTGCTTTGAATGGATCCCAGTTGTTGTTTTTCTCACTCTGAGTCGCGTTGCTTTTTTGGTGGATGTATGGAAATTTTTTGTCGCAGTTTAAAATAGAACAGTGTCTGAAAATTTTTTTATATTTTTTTCTTTATATACTCGTATACCTCGACAATAGCAAACATACTTGTAATGTTTAGACTAGCTGTATGTGGTTTTTTTACAAAGTTTTGTAAGCATAACGGGTTCCTTTGTTTTAGAATTCCCTGAAGATGATCGGGAGACCGGTCGAAACCTTAGTAATTGGATAAACATAATAAAAGAGGTTTTATGGCTATTCATATGTGTTTTACTGTGCTGTAATGCATGGATTGAGCTGACCGTTAGCGCGATAGTTTGCAGACATAATTAATTAAATCTAAATTAAACTTTCTCATAACATTATCTTTCAAGTTAATTTTATCACACACTAGTTATTTAACTTAAATAATGGCCGAACCTCACACAATATTATTTTAAAGTCCGAGGCGAATTAGCCGAAATTTTCATTTTTAACTAAAAAATATATCCACTTCGCCACTTGAATGACACAAAACTTTTACCGCAAATTACTCTTGATACGATTCACTATATTGGATGACAGTATTTCAACTTTTCCATGTTTTCCCACATGGTGTGACGTCACGTTGCAAAACTGGCTCTACCTTACGGCCTGTAGTTATCAAGACGGCGTTGATACACCTAATGAGATCACTCACAATTAACTAGAGATGGGCGATTTTCGATTCGATCTCGAGAGATCGATCTTTAAGCCTCCGATCTGCCGATTTCCGAATCGATTTTACGCGGGACCGATTCACCTCGAATCGATTTATTTATTTCCGATTTCGATCCATTTAAGACGTGCCAAAAATTAAACAACCTCACTCGTGATTTTATTGCACTATATTTTTAATTTGTGTAATAATCCGACAAATGTAAAAAAAAAATTGGAAAGGACCGTAAATGTTAGATGAATGCGTTTATGATCGTTATAATATTTTAGTGTTAACTGTGCAGTTTAGTGACTACTGTATAATTTTGTCATTTTTTTTGCTACGTAGTCAATCCAGTACAAAAAATCACCCAGAATACACGATTCGACGTGGAATTCCTTCGAAAGTAAGTTGAATTTTGTATACCGATGGCCTAAACGTTATGCATATTAGTTTACGCGGAATCGCCAAATCAACGCCAAGTGGAATATAACTAGTCAAATAGACAAGTGTGTATGCAGTCACGTATAATCCTAGCAAGAAACTCATGCGAAATACACGTAGATTCGACGTATGTAGATCTTAATCTCCTGAAAGAAGCTTATATATTTTTTTGAGTTCTGCACATTTTTACTCTATCAAAGATTTGACACTTATTAATAGTTTTTTTTTAAGATAAAGTCTCAAATTTGGCAACTTTTATACTTTTAAAATAATATGAATTTAGATATTTAAGCAATGGTGAGTGGTATAAAAAAACTTTTCTACAATAAATTAAAAAGACGAAAAATTTATTTTGCGTGCTTTAAAATCTTACATAGTCTTTTATTAAAACAGTCTTATATGAAAAGTCCTTATGTTTTGCCAATCACAATTACCAAAACCACAAACAGCGTCCATTTTGAAATTTTCAACTGAGAGGTAGTCATGTTTCTCTCTTCACTTATGTAATGGTCGAAAAGAGGATATAAGGGTACACTTTTAGACTTTCAAGAATCATTTTAAAAACAAAGGAGCAGAATCCTCAAATCTCATCTTTCACAATTATCTTTTTTGAATAGTACATGTTTGAATTTAACGTTGGCAACTTGCTGCGTTGGACATTTTTTTCCTTTGGCAAGATAAAGACAGGGAGGAAGATGAAGTTGAACTTTCAACTTTTACTTGCGGTGACTTCTGTTTAAAACGAAAGAATAAAATACTCCCAGTATATTTTCAAAAAACTTCCCCAAGATATACATTTTTAGGGCTGAGACCAGAAACCTTCCCATTTACGAGAATATTCTTCATTAAATGTTCTGAAATCGCTTCTGAAATCAGACATAGAAATGCTTTGGGGTCGATTTTTCAAAATATTCCTGGAATGTTTCTGCTATTAGTAAAAATAAAGTACAAAGTTGTGCTTTCTCTTTTACTTTTGGGGTGTACATTTTTAGTTGTGTTCTATTAATTAAGACTAGTCAGTATTAGTATGTACTTTCAAAAAGACTCTGTTCTATCGAAATTTATTTTTCGATTAAATAAGCAATATTTGTGAAATACCCATTGTTACTTAATCAAGATTTATAGGCTGTTTTCTATTATTTAATAAATCGGTTTAGTTAGGGTCATAAGTAAACCGATTTATTAAATAATATTTTTATATAGAGAAACAGTTCTAATTAACTGAATCGATCCGTTCGATCTATGGATATCGATCTTTTTAAGGCGATTAATCGATCTACGAAATCGGAAATAAATTACAGATCGATCCTTACTGAATCGATTTTCTCAGTTCGATCCCCCATCCCTACAATTAACCTAAACTATATGGCAGACACACAAGCCTTTTACTACATCACTGGGTGCTTTGGCCTTCATGGACACACCAGATCAAGTCATAAAGACACCCACCCAATAAGCGGACACACCCGCTGTATTGGAGTTCACTCACAGGATTGCTTCAGCTTCACTGGACACACCACAATCCACTGAAGTCAAATCCTTCCGGACACACTAGCACTATTGGTAGAAACATAAAATGTCCCTCAACTTCCCGGAAAACCCACGTTCCACCACATTCACACACCACTATTAAAGTCACAATGTTCAAATCGAAGTATAAATAAGAAGAAGTAGAAGCACCTCTGTGAACATACATTTTTGTCAAAGGAAAAAATATCAAGCGTCCAGCAGCAAAAGAAAAACTAACCCTTTGGTGCTGCTGTTGAGGAAGACCCAAAGGATTTTAGTTTTTCTTTATCAGGAACGCTGATCGTGTTGAGAAATTTTTTTATATTTCTCACGTCGCTCGAGTTTATAAAAACTTTATTTTGGATTTTTCGCAAATTCACTTGGATCAAGTGTTTGCAAAGTGGAGCAATTTTTTATCTCCAACTGATAAAAATATCGACTGATATTGGCTAACACAGGTTTTCTTATGAGTAACCGCGCACTGAGAGCAATTTCTATATTGGCGATATTTGTGTCAACTGTAAACTTTTTTGGCAGTTGGAAACATTTTTCTGGTGATATATGAGTAGTGAATGCCAATAGTCGTAGAGTAGATATCACCTGATATTCTAGTGTCGTGAAAGTAATTTTTGGTGTCCTTTATGTGTTTTTTTTAAATGGCAAATACAAATTTTGAAGTAAATGCAAACAGGTTATTACTTAGTTTAGGAATGCCCTTGTTTATATGATAAGTCCATTAGCAGCTATTCAAAGCGAGATAAAACAGAATTGCTCCAAAACTATATACGAACTCGTACTAGCATTTCCCTCATGAATTATTTTACCATATTTCCACAAATAATACATGATTATTGGTTCTATAGCACGTATTTTATTGTAAAATGATCTTATACATTCAAAAGATAAACAACAACTGAACTGTAAGTTCAAAAAATATCTCTTGGAAGTTGCCTTCAATATGCGCCGGTTGCAAATATATTGGACTGCTAAAAAATCGTGCTAGGTGATAGCACATTATTAATAGATGTGCGTTATTTCACATCATAAACGCTACATTGACAGTTTTGTCAAAGTAATGTCAAACATCTGCAGCTAGTATGGAAAGGAATTTTACTCGATTAAACAAATAAAAGCTAAGAAATTTTAATGATGGATTACGATTTTAAAATGAAAACCCAAGTTGAACGACCGAAAGTGGAAAATCTGTTCAACTATGAGGGGTGCAAAGTAGGTCGTGGGACTTATGGACATGTGTACAAAGCCAGACGAAAAGAAGGAAACGACACTAAAGAATTTGCTCCTAAACAAATAGAAGGCTGGTATCAATGTCTGCTTGCAGAGAAATAGCGGCAAATAATCATTAGGTTGATAAATTCTATTAATAACAATTCAAAACTATTTCAGCTTTTGAGGGAGCTAGAACATCCCAATGTTATTAACCTCATTCGAGTGTTCTTGTATCATACGGACCGGAAAGTGTTTCTACTTTTTGACTATGCAGAAATGCAGAACATGATTTGTGGCATATAATTAAGTTCCATAGAGCAGCAAAAGCTGATAAAAAAAACAGTTGTGGTACCAAAAGGCATGGTAAAAAGTCTATTGTACCAAATTTTAGATGGAATTCATTACCTACACACAAATTTGGTTTTACATGGTGACTTGGTAGGGGAGGGTGTATATAGGATGAATGGGGCTCCTTGGTTGTAATGAGATATATCAGGTCGTAGTCCCTTTCGTTATGGAGTCCCCAATCCTAGAACCTCCTTGTACCTATAAATACTTTAGGTACATTTTATTTGATAATAATAATAAAAAAAATATTTTTATTATTTTAAAACTTTTATTTTTTATTATTTTTAAAGTAACCAGTTCGGTTGTTCTGGCTAGACTGAAATTATTTACAACTTATTTTGTATCCTACTTTACGTTATATACATAGATAGTTTGTTAAAATTTTCTTTGTATTGAGTACAGTATTTTATTGTCAATGAATAAATGATTATGATAATTTTTAAAGTGTTTGTGTTTCACACTATTCAAAATTTATCGAAGTGTACAGGTTGACTAAAATATTTTTGACAGTACAGTCTGATTGGATATTATTAGAGTAGATTTTAATATAAATATTTTATTAATAATATAATCAAATAATAAACTTTTACTTAAAATATAAAATATTAAATTTGTAGCTACTGCTACATTACTCCCCAATCAGTGAAAACGTCTATTTTAAATGAATCGTAAAATTAAGAATATGATGAATAATAATATTGTTAGTCATAAAAAAAAAATTATTATAATTGAAATTTTACTTTCTTTTTTGTATTGTTTTTGATTGGTGTAATAATTTGTTCCGTGTTTTCGATAAATGCTGGTTTTAGTCTGTCGACTGAAATGTTTGTAGCTTTACCACGGTAATCGATTTGATAAAATTTGTCCAGTTTGTTTAATATTTTGAACGGACCTTCATATGGGTTTTGTAAAGAAGATTTGCTTCTGTCGATTCTAATAAAAACAAATTCTGTATCTTTTAAATCTTTAGGTACGTAGATTTTAGAATATTGTTTTCGAGAATTTGAAGGTTTGAAGTTATTTATGCAAGATCTAATTTTACTTAAGAAATTTGATGGATCTTGAATTGTTGAATTGTTGTTAATGATAAATTCTCCTGGAACGCGAAGAGGTTGTTCATAGACAAGTTCTGCTGGAGAACATTGCAAGTCTTCTTTAATCGTGGTTCGGAAACCTAAGAGGACTGCAGGTAATTGTGTGACCCAATTATTTTGGCCGTCACGAGCGCGTATGGCTGCTTTTAATTGTCGATGAAATCGTTCTATCATTCCGTTTGATTGTGGATGATAAGGAGTAGTACGGATTCGATGTGATCCTAAAATTTTTGTAAATTCTTCGAATAATTTGGATTCGAATTGAGTACCTTGATCTGTGGTAATTTCTAGAGGAATACCAAAACGTGGAAAATATTGTTCGTATGACGTATTGATAACTGTGCTTGCCTGTATATCTTTGATTGGATAAGCTTCTGGCCAACGAGTAAATCTATCTATTATTGTTAGAATATAAGAATATCCATTTTAAGAAGGTAAAGGACCTACCAAATCTAAATGGATATGTTCGAATTTCAGACTTTGTGTGTTTAGTTACTTTGGCTTTTTGGCAATTGACACAATTTCTAGTCCACTTGTTAATATCTGTATTCATTCCAGGCCAAAAGTACTTAGAAACAATAGATTTTCGTGTTGTTCTAATTCCTGGATGAGATAAATTATGAATGGTATTAAAGATAGTTTTCCGAAGTTCTTTGGGTATATATGATCGTGAATTTTTAGTAGAAACTTCGCACCAAATGTCAGATTCAAAAGTGTTTAATTTAATTTTAATAAGTTTATATTTTGAATTTTTGGTCTGTTATGCTGAGTTATTAAAAGATGTGTAAGTTCTTCATCACTATTTTGGTACTCAGCGATAGTTTTTAAATCAAATTTGGTATTGTTATGCTTTGAATGTTCAAAATTTTCGATAGAAATTCTAGATAAAGTATCTGCTACTGTGTTTGATTTGCCTTTGATATGTCTGATATCTGAGGTAAATTGAGTTATGTAGTCCAGATGTCTAGTTTGTCTTGGACTTCTTTCTGTTTTAGACCATATTGCTGTAATGAGCGGTTTGTGGTCTGTAAAAGCTGTAAATTCTCGACCTTCTAGAAAATGTCTAAAATGTTTGATGGCTAGATATAATGCCAAAAGTTTTCGGTCGAATGCTGAATATTTTATTTCTGCTTCTTTTAACTTTTTAGAGAAAAATGCAATGGGTTCCCAATGGTTTGCATTAGATTGTTGGAGAACTGCACCAACAGCGCTAGCAGAAGCGTCTACGGTTAAATTGAATTTTGCATTTTCAATAGGATGAATTAATAAAGTTGCTTTTGAAAATGATTGTTTAATTTTATTAAGTTGTTCTTCACATTCTACTGGCCAAGAAAAATTTTTAGCGTTCTTTGGTTTCTTTTTGAGAAGTAGAGCCAAATGAGTGTAAATTGGGTTTAGTAATTTGGCAAGCTTTGGAATAAATCTATGGTAATAATTAACCATGCCAATAAATTGTTGAATTTGTTTAATGGAATTTGGAGAAGGAAAATTGTTAATAATTTGGACTCTGTCTTCTGAAGGTAAGATGCCTTCTTTTGTTATTTTGTGACTGAGGAAGTCCAAAGTTTCAACTCCGAAAATGCATTTGGATGGATTGATATTGATTCCGAAATCTGATGGTTGTTTAAAAATTTGGTTTAAATGATTTTGATGTTCGGATTCAGATTTGCTGGCAACTAAAATATCGTCAATGTAGACAAAAGCGAAATCTAAATTTTCAATGATTTGGTCCATGAATCGTTGAAATGTTTGTGCAGCATTTCTTAGACCAAAAGGCATCCTTGTGAATTCAAATAATCCGAAAGGAGTTGTAATGGCTGTTTTATGTATGTCATCTTTAGCCATTGGAATTTGGTGGTAAGCTCTTATTAAATCAATTTTTGAGAAAATGGTGCAACCGTTTAAGTTCATTGAAAAATTTTGTACGTGTGGTAATGGGTATCTATCCGGAACTGTGATTGCGTTGAGTCTGCGATAATCTCAACATGGTCGCCAATCTGTAGAATTTTTCTTTGCTACTAGATGTAGTGCAGAAGATACTGAAGAAGATGATAATTGGCACAGACCTAATTTAACCATGTGATCAAATTCTAATTTTGCAATTTTGTATTTATGTCCATCTAAACGTCTTGGACGAGAAAAAGGAAGTAGTCCTTTAGTTTCTATGTGATGTACAACGTTATGTTTAACTGGGATATCATAACGAGGTGGTTGTGTTAATGTGGGAAATCTTTGCAAAATTTTACCGTACTCATTACTGATTGCGTAGTAACGAGGAGTTGGAGTATTTGCGTTTACCGTGATTCCACTAACACTTAATGTTGTTGTACCGTCGAGTAATCTTTTGTTTTTTAAATCGACGAGTAAATTAAATTTTGTTAAAAAATCTGCTCCGATAATGGGCGCTTGTTGACATTAGCAATTATAAATGGGAAATTGAATTCTCTCCTAAGACCGAAATCTACTTTAAGTAATTTTATACCATAAGTGTTAATGGTAGAACCGTTTGCTGCGGATAAATATAAGTTAGGGTCTTTGTTAAATTTTTTAAAGAATTCATTAGGTACTACTGAAATATCAGCACCTGTATCTATAAGAAATTTGAATTTGTTTTCTTTGTCAAAAATAAATAAACGCTTAGAAATATTATTGTTAAATATATTATTCACTGAGGGATTCATTAGTTTTTTTGATTATTAATAGTTTTATAAGAACACGGCGAAATACATTTATTCGCTTTGGTACCATATTTATTGTGGTACCAACAATAAGAATTGTTATCTCTAGATTTTGAAAATTGTCTATTATGTGAATTGTTTCTAGAGAATGAATGATCTCTCGATCTGTTTCTAGACCGTGAGAAAGAAGGTTGATTTTGACATGTTAATCCTTTTATCAAATTTTCGAGATTTTCTATTTTATTTTCTAAATTGTTTATTTTTGATAAAAGGAAATTGTTATCTATGAAATTGTAATTTGGTTTTGGTAGATTTTTGTTTATTTCCGATATAAATTGAATTTTGGAAATATCATATATATTATCTGCCAAATCTAAAAGTTCTTTAATATCTTGTTTTCCGGAAGATATTAAAGCAATGTTTATATTTGCCGGCAATTTTCTCATCCATAACTTCTTTATTAATGATTTGCTAAATGTGGATGAATTGCCTGCTAGAATTTCCATAGAGCGATAAAATTCTGAAGGTTTTCTATCTCCGATTTCAGTTGTAGATAGAAGTTGCTCTAACTTCTTTTCTTCTGATTCAGTAAAAGGTTTGATCAGAGTATTCTTTAAACATTCATATTTATTTAACACTGGAGGATTTTGTAAAAAATCTAGAACATTTGTTATAACTTCCGCTGGTAAAGATTGAACAACGTGACTATATTTTGTTTCGTCAACCGTTATTCTTTTAGAAGCAAATTGGGCTTCGGCTTGTATGAACGAAGCTTCTGGATATGGAGTCCAAAAGCTTGGTAGTTTAATTGCAGTTGTGGCTACATAATTGTTTTCGTTGAAATTTGTAGCATTTGTAAGTAATGTTTGTTGTGAAAAATTTGACTCGTCTTCACTAGTCATCATCATTAATGTTGTTCACTGTTTGAAAGTAAAATTTCACTTTTTTTTAATTTAAACACTGATGTTAACGAGACTTAACTTCGCTAATCACAAAATGAAAGTATAACCCCTTATTATGTAAAAATTTTTAGATGTTTATACCATGATAAAATATATTTTAACTTGATTTAAAGATATATTATTTATTGAAATAAAAATATACAAATTTTGAATGGTGAGAAACAAGAAAAGAAAATATGATGTAATGTGGAATTGTGTATGTTTATGTTGTACAACAATATTAATTTTAATTAAAAAACAATAACATACCAATATTACATTTTTTGTTGATGTGTTGTCTTTTTTTACTTCTTAGTTATGTTGATATTTTCTTTCTTCTTAAAGATGTATTTTGAAACGTTGACTTATTGCTTGATGGATGGATGGTTGCTTTTATAACGAGGATGTTTTGTCTCGGTGTTGTCTGTAGAACTTATTTCTTGATTGATGGATGATTGCTTTTAAGTTTATTTATATTTTATTTATTTTTTGAAAGTAGATTAATTCCTACATTGTTTTTAATTTTAGGATATTTTTTTTAAAAACAGAGAATACCTTACCTTGGGTAGGGGGTATCTCTGTTTTTAATGTTTTTGTAGATGGCTTCTGCTTCTTATGTTGATCAGAAAGTACCTTTCCTTGGGTAGGGGGTACTTCTGATTTAAATTATTTTTCTTTTGGAGTCTTCTGTTTGTTAGAAACCAGGAAGTACCTTACCTTGGGTAGGGGGTACTTCTGTTTCTAAAATTCAGAAGTCACTAATGTTGCGACTGGAATGTCGGGGTCACCAATGAGGGTGTATATAGGATGAATGGGGCTCCTTGGTTGTAATGAGATATATCAGGTCGTAGTCCCTTTCGTTATGGAGTCCCCAATCCTAGAACCCCCTTGTACCTATAAATACTTTAGGTACATTTTATTTGATAATAATAATAAAAAAAATATTTTTATTATTTTAAAACTTTTATTTTTTATTATTTTTAAAGTTACCAGTTCGGTTGTTCTGGCTAGACTGAAATTATTTACAACTTATTTTGTATCCTACTTTACGTTATATAC
Organism: Leptarthrus brevirostris; assembly: GCA_964036015.1. Classification (NCBI taxonomy): domain Eukaryota; kingdom Metazoa; phylum Arthropoda; class Insecta; order Diptera; family Asilidae; genus Leptarthrus; species Leptarthrus brevirostris. The sequence continues at coordinate 79,988,653 of OZ038371.1, forward strand.
ATAGATAGTTTGTTAAAATTTTCTTTGTATTGAGTACAGTATTTTATTGTCAATGAACAAATGATTCTGATAATTTTTAAAGTGTTCGTGTTTCACACTATTCAAAATTTATCGAAGTGTACAGGTTGACTAAAATATTTTTGACAGTACAGTCTGATTGGATATTATTAGAGTAGATTTTAATATAAATATTTTATTAATAATATAATCAAATAAATAAGGTCCTTTATATAAACGCAGTTTCAAAGCATCTACGAAATTTAATTGGACAGAGTGACAATCTGCGTTTATGAAAACTTCCTCTGCCTAATTATAATATTTTCGTTTGAACCACTTCTTTACTTAGAAACCTAAATATTCTTGTAATGGGAAATGGAAATGAGGAAGGTCGTGTCAAAACTGCTGATATGGGATTCGCGAGGCTGTTTAATGCTCACTAAAGCCGTTAGCTGACCTGGATCCAGTCGTAGTAACATTTTGGTATCGTGCCCCGGAATTACTCCTTAGAGCTCGTCATTATACCAAGGCGATTGATATCTGGGCCATAGCTTGTATATTCGCTGAGCTCCTTACTTCTGAACCTATATTCCACTGTCGTCAGGAGGACATTAAGACTAGCAATTCCTATCACCACGATCAACTTGATAGGATATTTAATTTTATGGGTTTTCTACAATATAAAGACTGGGAAGATATTAACAAGATGCCTGAGCATCACACATTAAATAGACTTTAAAAGAGCCAAGTAAGTAGGCAAGTGAAAAAATTCACATTATAATATTAATTATCGTTTTAGTTATGCAAATTGCTCGTTGGCTAAATATATGGAAAGGCATAACATTAAACGCTTTATTTCACTGAAATATTGCCTACTCAGGATGTATTTGCCGGTTGTCCTCTCTGGGCCACCTGGTCATCACACCAGCAGCAAACCAAAATTAGTCAGGCACAAGACTTTCACCATCAACAATCACAACAACAAATGATATTCAATAACGCACAGCAGCAGCAGAGTAATTTCCAAAAGTTTTTATTTAGTTTTGTGATATAGATTCGCTAAAAAAAAGAAAATCATTCGCAATTCCTTGAGACAATTGTAAAATGCGATTACGCTCTAATTTCCAATTTATGTTGGTCCTCCTCTAGAAATGTCGCTGTTTTACTACTGACATGACGAAAACAAACACAACTCAACGATTCAACTACATCAAGAAAAGTGCCGAGGTTTTTTGGCTTTAGGGCCTCTCCTTATACATAGTTATATACTCTAAGATTTCAACCAACGCCATCTTGATAACTACAGGCCGCAAGGTAGAAACAGTGACGTCAATTTATGTGGGAAGACAACCAACGCCATCTTATCCAACTTTTCAATTGCATAATTTATTAATAGTTGTATCACCATTTACCAACAAATTGTAACAATTGCAAATCACTATTTTCACATATTCTCCAGCCAGCAATTAGAGAAAAATCCAAGCCAACTCTTCAAATGTAAAAGTTGTCAATAGATTTGACCCCGTTTAGCAACAAAACTCGAATCACTAGTACCAAATATTTTCACAACATCACAAAACTATTATATTATTACTTATAATAAAGTTAAAAGTAATTTCTTTCACTTTTAATAGCAATTGAGAGTTTTTTACATCTGCTAGGTTGAAGAGCGGACGTCATTACTTCCCTTCCATTTGACATTTCTTTTTGATATTGCCAATATATTTTGACCGACGATAACTCACGCATAATTAAATAGATCTAAACGAAACTTTTATCACGAGATTATCTCACAAGTTAGTTTTATCATACACTAATTATTTCACTTCAATAGTTACCACGGTTACATGCAGACTTGAAGCCGGCTTCAAGTCGACTTGAAAGTCATGTAACCTCGGATCGACTTCAAGTCGGCTTGACTCAAGTCGATCCGAAAAATTTGTCGGATCGACTTGAACTAAAGCAACGTAAGTGAAGTCAAGCTCTCAAGTAGGTAAACTATCGCCACAGATTGAACTGGCAGTTCAATCTGAAGTCAAGTTTTCAATCCGACATGTAACCGTGGTAAATGTCTGAAACTCACACAATATTACTTTAAAGTCCAAGGCGAATTAGCCGAAATTTTCACTTTAACAAAAAAATATATCCACTTCGCCACTTGAATGTCACAAAACTTTTACCGCAAATTACTCTTTCAACGATCCACTATTAGTTTTTGGTTAGAACGATTTTAAAAGTTAATTACACTTGTTATAATTAAACAAAACTTTGGGTGGCAGATTTTCAACTTTTCCATGTTTTCTCTCGTCACGTTGCAAAACTGGCTCTACCGTACGGCCTGTATTTATCAAGATGGCGTTGTTTCAACAAATGGTTTTTGGAAAATTGAGGTTAAAATTGTCTAAAGTTAATAAATCGGTGGTTGGGTTCTGTTTGCATTAAATAAAAAATTTAAATTTAAATACTAATGTAAGTAAAATGTATTAAGTAAATAATAAATAAATAAATATTCGTTTTATCCCATGCATTGCTGCCTCGTTACGTCTCAATTATTAAGCTGTATTGTGTCAAAAGCTTATTCGGCATTCCTTTGTATTCTGAGTAAAGGTGGGGTCTGTTAGCTGTCAATTCTTTTTGCTTTCCAATTAACAACTTAGCCGAGACACATTTAAGTATTTGCAAGTACTTGAAATGTGCGCTTGGAAAGCAGCTAATGACTACTCTATTAAATAAACCTAATCTACACACAATCCTTTACATTGATTACGAGCATTACTACACAATCCACAGAACACAGAACCCACCTTTGGAAATAATTTCCGATAATTGAAAACAAATTCACTATTTTAGCTATTAATCGCACTTTTCAAAGTATCACTTAAGACTAAAATTCATGCAAGCAAAATAAAGAAGGAAACCAGAAGAGGGGACAGTGGAGAGCCTATAGCTAAATCTTTGTCTTGTTTAAAACCTTTATGTTTAAATTGAAAATAGTTCTGTTTCACACAACATTTAATTATAGTTTTCAATTCAGACGCTACACACGGACAACACGACTTTTCGTTAAGATTTTGTCTACTTCATCTAAACAGTCACGAACAGCTGCATTTGTAAATAAGCTCTAATCAAAGGAAACTAATTCAGAGTTATTCGGAACATTGATATCTTTGATTTTGTTAACCAAATCAATTGAATTTTTTACTGTATACTTCGAAGTGAAGTTGGTGTATTCTTTAAATAAATAGTTTGTTTTTGTTCCATATTCTACAACTGGGCGAATGGAGATGCCCTCCTTATGCAATTTTAGGAGACCAAACAGAAACGGTGCAGAATTGTTCACGTTTAAAAATTGTTGTTTATTGTCATCTACAATTCCTACGTTTCCTGAGCGCATAGCTTTTTTTTTCCCGGAATTTTGCATTCATCCCTGTTAGCTGCCTGAAGTTACTCTCGGACGCAAAGAAATCAAGCAACTTCAAGATCTCCATCCCGAACAAGTATGTGTAGCTCATCAGTAACCTCTCCAGCAAAATCTTCACTATCGGGACTATCGAAATTTCTAAGTGGACGAAGAAATATGTTAAGTTTAACCCTAAGCCCTCTGCATCTAACCCTAAATTAAATACTAAGAAACCAAATCCTACCAACTATCCGAACGGTAATTCCAAACGTCCTTTTCCCATACCTAAATTTAGTATTCAGCCTACTCGTAGGAACATTAGCACTAGTAACAACATAATCTCTCATCACTCTTCCACACCTCTCACCTTTAGCCTTAAACCTAGTGATCCAAACTCCCATTGGCAGCTCAAAATGGGAGTATTTCCAAACTATAAACTAAGTATCACAGTCAAGTATCCTAATTTTATTTATTCTCACACCTTTAACCCCTCTCTTCCACTTACATCGAAGCTCTCGAACACATCCATCCCAGCCGACAACCCTACCACCACTGTTTTGAGTTCTGTATATCCAGCGCATCCGCATCTTCCGTGTGCCCACCTAACCACAAGCCATCATCTTCCGACTACCCCACCACCACTGCTTCGATTTCCGTCTGTCCCACCTCTACACTGTATACAGCAAACCTGGCACCCGCTACTTCCTCTGCATGCCCACCTAATAGCAAGCCATCATCTTCCTTAAATATCGTCCCATCTCAAACTACTTCTACCTCCGCTAACAAAAACTCCTTCATCCGAACGTAACTCATATATCGACCCTCTAATCCCACCTACAGCTAAATTGACGTTGCGCTCTGCGGATTCCAACGACGGACGACACCTCTTGTCCCGTTTACGGGACCGCCGAATTTATGAAAACGTACGTCTATTTCTAGCCTATCTGCACGACAAACCGAATTCCGTCTGTATCGATGGTAAAACCAGCACCAACGTCATGTTAAGTATACATCAAGAAGGCCTGTCCACAAACCCAACCGTCTTACACCAACTTTGCACTAAGTACCATGAATCATTCAATATCCCTTCCCATAAGGTTTCAGAAGATCTATCCACCTATGCTGCGTACGTTAGTTCTCGCCGCATTTCCCATCTCCGAAAAATTTGCAACGACTCCTTAAACTACTTTCGCTCCTGACCCCCCGCTTTCTCTATTTCTGACTTCCCCCCTAATGCGCGTACGGTCTCTGATCAAGTTCCTCTCCCCAGCAGCTTGTCAGTCTATTACCAGTACGTAAGAGGACTTCGCACAAAAGCATCCAATATTTTCCTGTTATATTCGTCAATTTCAACCTCTGGAAGCCTACGAGCCCATAATTGAAGCGATCAACACCCTGCTTGAGAACGCTAACGCCTCCGATGAATTCATTGTACTGGGTGACATTAACCTCCCCCGTATTCAATGGTCATTGTCTGAGGACTGTTCTCTTTTTCTACCCCTTAACGCCTCTTCGGCCAAAGAAGCCTTCTTTACCGATCAGCTCTCTGTTTCTGGTCTCTTTCAAGTTAGCGGAGTCTGAAACTTTCTGGACAGACAATAAGACTTAATCTTTTCCTCAGACCCAGTAAACTCGGCTATCGCGGAAAGCAACCATCTCCTCTCCTCCCTCGATTGTCATCATCCACCCCTGTTCCTTGTTTTCTCCTACGAACACCCCCACGCCCTTTCAAGCTCCGAGTCTTCTCTTTCCTTAAATTTTCGTAAAGGCGACTTTGATAAATTAGGTTGGGTTAGGTAAGGGTGGCGGCTATCAGCCCTACAGCCGATCAGCCTCACATAGAACTGTAAATGGTCCGTTGTGTTACCACATCCATGGAACCGTAGCTTATTGCCGGGTTTATCTAAAACCAGCCGCAGCTGTTAATAAACCTTAGGAGCTGCTCCAGGCCGATGATATAGTCACCCAAACCACCTAAGAAGTACACGCCCATTGCGTTGTACCTTCTTTTTGCTAGTCCCGGGCATTCGCAGAGTAAGTGCTGAATACTTTCCACCTCTTCCTCGTCCATACAACTCCGGTAGAAATCATTCGTGGGAACGCACATACGTTCTGTGTGTCTACCGAAAAGACAGTGGCCAGTAATAACTGCCACAATGTTTCGGAGGTTTATCCGGCTTTCGTTCAGCAGAAACGCGGTTTTTCTTAAATCCCATTTAGGCCACAGCTGCCTTGACAATCTGCATGTGGTTAAATTACTCCATCTTTGCTTAGCCAGCTGAATAGCCTTAAGTTCAATTTCTCTCTTCACTGATTCTAGCGGCCAGCCAAGCGATCTGTCAATAAAAGAATCATACAATTGTGATCCCCCCTTTGCCAGCTCATCGGCTGCCTCATTTCGTTGAACACCACTGTGACCAGGGACCCAGCAGAGAGTTGACTTGTGTATCGCCCCTAACGACCAGCCAGACATCTGCCGACCAGCCACGAAATGATGAAATTTGAGTCCAGCGTCTTGAAAGCTGCTTGGCTGTCGATGTACAAACATATCTCATTGGTACTTTTGGGTGCCGGTGTATTAGTTCTACCGCCCTTTCTATGGCCGAGATCTCCGCTTGGAATACATTGCAGTGGTCCGGTAGTCGGTACGGTTATAAATTAAATCGCTTGCTCCTCAACTCCAACATTGGCACTATCCCTCAACACCTTCCAATTATTCGGAAACACACGCTTGTCTTACAAAATCTATCCCTCTTCCTCCTCGTAAAAACTGCTCCTCCTCCCCCGTTTGATACGACAAAGAATTACGCTCTCTCCGCAACAGGAGAAATAAACGTTGGCAAACTTTTCTTCTAACCCAGACAGAGTCTGACTTTTCTTCCTTCTTGTCTGCTTATACCTCGTTTTCTGAACGTTGTGATACCTTCTACTATGTGTATATCTCATCCGTTAGATACGAACAAGCCTGATATCCGACCCCAAGCATTTTTATAGCTTTATTCCAGAAATTCCAGAAATCCAATGGTTACCCCTCCACCATAAAGCTCGAGAATACCTCTTCGTCTAATCCTAATGTTATCGCCAACCTCTTTGCACACTTCCTCAGTAAATCTTTCAGCGACAATTCCCTACAACCTGACCTTAACTACTTTTCATTCTTTTTTTTTTATACGATGTGGCCAAATCCTAGGTGACAAACGTCGTTTACATCTTTCCACCGTGATCGCGAATTAATCGCCGCCAGTATTAACGGGCTTCAGGACGACGTTCACCCAGGTTCTGATGGCATTCCGGCCATCGTTCTGAAAATTGTGCCATGCATCTAGTTCAACCCATTAATTTGCTTTTCCGCCTCTCAGACACTCAAGGGGTTTTCCCTCAATTATGGAAAAACTCTTATATTATTCCCATCTTCAAAAAAGGCTGCAAGAACGATGTATCCAACTACAAACCCATTGCATGGCTTCCTCAAAAGAAGATCGACAACCACCAACCTTACCGACTTTGTCTCCAAAACACTATGTGCCCTGGAAAACGGTGAAGATGTTGATGTTATCGCCACCGATTTTAGTAAAGCCCTTGACACAAGATCTCCCATAACGTTATCCTGTTCAAACTTCATCACCTAGGATCCCCCCCCCCTACCCCTTTCCATCTCCTGTATTAAATCCTACCTCAACAACCGTCAGTACAATGTTCTTCTCAGCTCATCCATTTCTAACCCTATTGTTGCTCGTTCCGTTGTCCTCCAGGATAGCCATCTCGGTCCATTGATTTTCATCCTGACAATAAATGATGTTGATTGTGTCATCAAACAGTCAGAGTTGTCCATTTATGCTGATGGCATGAAAATAATTAAGCATATCTCCTACACAACCGACTCTCTTCTCCTGCAAAAAGATCTCGATTCGTTCACCACATGGTGCATGAAAACCTTTCTTGAACTCAATGTCACCAAATGCCAGTCAATCTCTTATTCCCGCGAGCGTCTTACCACCACCCCGATAGTTTACATTGTAACGAAGTAGTCTAGGCCAGCAAGTTCTATGCCTTTCGGATTGAGGCGCCCTTCTTGCTATCCAGATGGGTCCACGACGTACAGGTTCGGAGGTAATTTATGCTGAGAGCAACAGTGCACCGGGCGCCAGGCTCCTAGGGAGAATCAAAACAATTCTTCACAGAAATTACAACGGCTGTACTGGGCCACAATAACACTCGTTAGAATTAATTAAGTGGCAACGTTATTTACTTCGATACCACAATCATAACAACCGGACTAAAATGGGAATTTGCGACATTGTGTTTACTCGAGGCACATTACAACAGCTTAGAACCAAAAAGTAGTAATATGCACCGCAGCTCTCCTTCTCACCCTCCTTTGAATGTCCGGCTAAGCTCGCCTGTTCGGGCGTGGGCGGGAGGTGAGAAGCTCCAGAAGCTGGAAAAAAACGGAATGAAGAAAGAAATAATCCCATTAAATATCTCGAATCAGATGATGCCGACCAAACAACTTCGCCATCCACTGCCTCTCACAGTAACACAACCGGAACCGTCACCTCTGCCGTCATAATGTAAACAACCACCTGAGTTTTAGTAATTCAACTCAAAATTTTTCTTTTCTTTCTCCCTAGCGACGACATCCCAAATAAAAGTAAACATTGTTCCCGTTTATTGACCAAGCCTCGAACCCAATCTCGTCGAAATCCACAGATCTGATTTCGAAGTTTCCCACTGAGCCAAATCCATCTCACTATACATTTGCTCTGTAATCAATTTAAAGAGTTAAGGTCATTTACGCATAGTGCCAATAAGTACTCATGACCACGGCTACTGCTTGGCTGGGCTACAAGCACAACTTGGCTCCCAAGCGCAAGCGATGGTTCGCTAACCAACAGCTGAAATGTATATGAAGGGATGGGAGCCAACGAAATACTCGCTACACACTACGACGCACCCAAAAAAACTTCGGCAAGTAATTAATAATAATTTATTTCATTATGACTATCCAAACGCTAATAAGACAAACCGCCTTTTCTTTCTAATGTGACTAGTACTAGGATTCTTAAATTTAATGATGACTAAGAATACTTTGACCACCAACGCAATATTAACAATTAGAAAAAATTTTTATAGTTTTCCTTCTGACCTCTCTACTCATTGAGTCCAATAACTAACTTGATCAACTCAAAAGATATTTTTTTTTCATAGGGCGTGTTGTATGCTACTCAAAAAATATTCATTGTAACCTAAAAACTAATCCAATACGAAATCTAATTAAATATTTATCAGTCTTAAAGAATTTCAAATTTTAAAGAAATCATTATTATTACAATTGCAAGAAGAATAGTTATTGTAATAATTATGAAGAAATCATTATAGTTTTAATTGTACGACGAATTATTATGGGTTTTGACTTGTAATAAGAATTGTGTACTATATACAGGAGGAAGTGAAACTTTTTTTTTTAAATTTTAGACGGGGAACGCTCGAAAAATTGTCTCTATGGTTATTTATAGTTAAATACAAACAAGAAATATTTAGGTACTCACCGGGATCCCAATTGCAATTGGCTACCGGTGTGGCGGTGGCTGAAATTAAATTAAAGTTCGGTTGACAATAAGTTTCGGGGCTCCTTTCCTTGATGTGAAGCTTGCTCTTACGAAATTTATGAAAGCAACACTTTTTTTGATTGAAGTGCTGCGCCTTGTTTCCTTGCAAACATTTTACTTTCCTTTTATACCTGCCGCCTTTTGCCAAAAGAGGCTCGTCTTTCAACATTTAGTAATGGTTTCCGCCTTTTCATACGATTGGTATTTAACGCATAGAAAAAGGAAATTTCACGACCAACTAGAATAATTTATTCGGGTTACCCCACACTGTTTTTTGTTGTTATGATAACCCAAATAAGCCGCGCTTTATGTCGTTTACAGAGAATATTATATAGATTTATGCCGAATTAGAGTTCGCTGGTGGGACGTCTCAAAACTAATTTTGGGCTCAATTATACTGGGTTCTTTTGAATTTAAACTTTCTGCAGTGCTGAATTTAATTTGTGTTTTTGGCTTTACGATCTACCATAAAAGCTCTGATTTCGAAATTAATCTTACCGATTCCCTTTGTATTCTTCAATGGAGAACACGAGGTGCGGAATCGTAATCCCAAGATAATCCGCCCATCGTCACTTTTCACTTATAAGACAGTGGTTAATTATGCGAGGTCGATTAGAATCTCGTGGATTTCACCGAGATTTTTACACTTTTCTAACTTGAACGTAATAAAAAAAAATTTCCACTGCACTTCTGGAAATTTTAATTCTTCCCATACTGCGTCTAGAATCACACAGGTGGCACTGACGTCATTATGTTCAATTTTATAACTTGAAGAAAAGGAAAAGAGAAATGTGATAAGTGTCAAAAACTAAATATTTTTATTGTGATCTTGTGTAGTCGCACATCAACATCGCTGGATTTTGCTAATTTGTGTTAATGGTATGTACCTTTACCTTATTTATGTGGAATTAAATTGGTGCAGGGCATGACTTAATTAGTTTTAATTGCTTAATTGTGTGCATAAACTTGCATGAAATCAATCGTTTTTACATGTGAGGTTATATGTTTAAAATTTAAAGCTATACAGAATTTCAACGAAATACGTTCTCCTTTCTTTTAGGAACGTAATGTGATTCGGGAAATGGATTTCTAAGATTAAGAACGGACACACGGACGGAGCCTATAATTTCAGATAAGTATTATATGTTAAGAATTAAATCTTTGTGTTGAATTTTCTTTTTTCAGGTTGCAGTATACACTTAGATCAATGGACATTTTCCGCCCCTTGGAGCCTATGGATCCAAATGTATTAGATTGAGATGTCTTCAGCTTGGATCCGATATCAAAATGGTTGAATACTTCCTTCAAATCAGGTCGGCTGTTGTCGAGATTACTGTCAGCTGTTGTATTTGCATCCATGATGTGCTGATCTGTAAGAAAGGATATGGAAAGGACATGAATGGACAAGGTAGAGGATGTGATAAGTTCTTGTGTACTGTTTGTTACGTGTATGTTTGTAATTTGCTCTTTTATTCTATATTCTTCTCGTGTATTGGCAAAAGGCACAGTTTGTTGACTGGCCGTGTCAAAGTTTCATTTTTAGTTTTCATAGTCACAACTCTGACTAGTTCATCTTTTCCTTTGTGAATTTCAAGTACTCTTGCCAGTAACCATTTTGATGGTGGTTGCCTCTCATCTTTCACAAGTACTAAATCATCAGGTGCTAAGTTATTTTGTTTTGATTTCCATTTACAACGTTGCTGCAATACTGCTATATAGTCCAGATGCCAACGTTTCCAAAAACTTTGTAATACTTTCTGTATATATTGCCAACGGCTCTGGTACTGAAAGTATAGCATCTCCTGTTAAAAAATGTTCAGGAGTTAGCACACTCATACCAGATGCGTCATCATTCAACGCACATAACGGTGTGGAATTTAGGCACGCCTCTACTTGCGTGGTCAAAGTTGTAAGTTCCTCGTAAGTGAGACTGCTGGTCCCCAAGGTTCTTCGAAGATGAAACTTCGCAGCTTTAACTCCAGCTTCTGCAAGTCCATTGAAGTGAGGCGCGCCCGGTGGGCTAAAGTGCCATGTAATTCTTTGAGCAACCTCCGTTTCGGGCATTTTCATTTGTAGTTTCTTTAGATGTTCATTAAAGTTTTTGTCTAAAATAGTTTTGGCCCGAACAAAATTTGTTGCACAGTCTGTGTATATATCACTAGGTAAACCTCTTCGGCTGGTGAAACGTTTTCGTGCTGCTAAGAAGGCTGCAGTTGTCAAATCCAACACGACTTCAATGTGTATCGCCTTTGTAACAAAACAAACAAATATTGCTAAATAGCCCTTGTAGGTTTTAATTCCTCTTCCTCTTGATGCTCGAAGATCTAAAGTTCCACAATAATCAATTCCACAATGGCTGAAGGGTCTAGAAGCTTCAACTCGATGATCCAATATTTCTTGCGTAAGCATCAGTTGTGTCCCCCATGAAGGGTGACTAAGTGCATCTCATTCATAAGGAGTTTTGTGAGTGGATGCTTGCCAGGTATGATGATTGGATGTCTTTCGGTCCATGTCATATTTGCATTATTCAGCCTACCTCCTACTTGAATGATGCCAGCACCATCCAAGAATGGATTTAGTTTTAGCAGCTTACGTGTCTTAATGGGCTTGTTAATTTTTAGAAATTTGATTTCTTCTGGGAACTCCGATGCTTGAACTTGTTTTATCCAAAACAATAGACTTATATTCATTTCCTTGCATGTAATCCAAGAAGGGTGACATTCTTTTATCTTTCGGCATATGTTAATAAATCTAAATAGAAATGATGTGACTCGAAGTAGTTTACCCAATGACGAATACTTCGATGTAATTTCTGTGACGTAAGGTTGATGTTGTATGACTACGTGCACCTTGAGGTTCCTTTTTTCTAATACGGTATCAATTTCTGGTAATCCTTGCGGCCAATTCTCTTCTGGTTTAAGTAACCATGACGGGCCTTTCCACCAAATCCGATGTTCCTTCAACTGACTGGGTGGTAATCCACGAGTTGCGCAATCAGCGGGGTTCTCGTCGGTGGAGACGTGTCTCCAAAGGTCGGTTGATACAGCTGCTTGGATTTCAGCTACACGATTTCCAACAAACATTTTCCATCGACCTGGATGATTACGAAGCCAAGACAAAACAATTGTCGAATCAGTCCAGGCGTAGAAGGGACAATTCTGCCTTAACGCTTGCTTTACACGCAGATATAATTTAGTAAGTAAAACTGCGCCACAAAGCTCCAATCGTGGTAAAGTGATTTGCTTTAATGGTGAAACCTTTGATTTTGCTATCAAGCGATTTGAATGTATTTTTCCGTTTTCTAAAACGGCCCGTACGTAAATTGCTGCCGTGTACGCATGAAGAGAAGCATCACAGAAACCGTGTAGTTGAAAAGAGTGTAACTTTTCATAATGATGAATACAACGTGGAATAGAAATGGTTTCTATGTGTTTAAGCTCTGACTTAAATTTGTTCCATGGTATCGGTATGTCTGGTGGTAAGTTCTCGTCCCAACTGATTCCCTTAACCCAAAGTGCTTGCATTAGTATTTTCTGGGACTAAAAGTCCAAGCGGGTCGAAGATTTTTGATTGCTCAGATAAGAATTGGCGTTTGGTTAGGTTTTCATCAACATTATCATTCAAAGCGAATTTATACTTAAATGCATCAGTAGTTGGACACCAATAAATGCCTAAAGTTTTTATGCCTGTAAGTCGATTGAGTGAAGTCCATTAATTTCACGGCTTTCTATTGGAATGTTTTTAAGTAATAATAATATTAAATAATTTATTGGATCTGTACTGTAGATTACATTATCTTTGATTGTACAAAAGTGAATTGGTAAAAAAATATTCAATAAAAAAGAAATAAAAAGTGAAATTTATTATATAATAATTGAATTTTTAGAAAAAATATTCAACAAAAAAGAAATAAAAAGTGAAATTTATTATATAATCAATTTCACTTTTTATTTCTTTTTTGTTGAATATTTTTTTTACCAATTCAAGATTAATAAATTAAACTAATGAATTCATTATGTACGGTTCACTGTAAAAACAATTTAAAATTAAAACTTAAAATATATTAATTAAAAGATGAGATGTGCAATTACAAATAAAAAGTTAAAATAAATTGGACTTATTTAAGAGATGACAAAAATTTCTGTAGAAGGAAGTGCGTTGAAGATTGTTATCTAAACGATACTGTTATATTCTTTATAAAATGCACAATTTAACTTTTAACTAAATTTATTTTGACTTAATTATTCCAACAGGAACTAGTACTGCACAATTTAACTCCTTAACTAAACTTACTTTGATTTAAATATTCCAGCAGAAATCAGTTTTGCACAATTTCACCTTTTAACTAAATTTACTTTGTAACTAAGTTTACTTTGATTTAAGTATTTCAACATGAACCAATTTTACACAATTTAACTTTTTAACTAACTTTATTTTGTAACTAAGTTTCAATATTTCAACAGGAACCAATTTCACACAATCTAACCTTTTAACTAAATTTACTTTGTAACTAAGTTTACTTTGATTTAAGTATTTCAACATGAACCAATTTTACACAATTTAACTTTTTAACTAACTTTATTTTGTAACTAAATTTACCGGCGACCGTACCTCATCACTCGAAAACAACAGACCGTTATGACGTTTAAAATCAGACTCGTAAATTGTTCCTTTAAGAAAATACTTACTACCGATCTACATGAAGAAAAGCTTTCGTGCTTTTTCTTCGTTTTTTACCTTTGCCCTTGATGTAGTTAGTTGTCCTTGGGCAAAGCCGCTGTAGATCGTTGATTGTCGCGCTGATTAAGCAAATTTCTTTCGCTTATCGTGTACTGGGCTACCGTGTGAATGGAATGTCGACGGTAACCCGAGCGCGTTGTTTATAATGAGTTGGATTTAACTTTGTTGCAATGCACTCGGTGTAGGAAATCCAACCCATTGAATATTTATTGGTTTTTTATTTTTTAGGTGTTCTTGAGTTGGATTGGAATAAAATTAGATATTTGAAATCCAACTCATGAGACTTTTTACGATTTGTTTTTATAAATGTCAGATTGGATTCGTTAGAATTAGGCTTATCTTAAAATAAGCGAATCCAATCTGTAACAATACCAATATCTGATTGCTTCGACAAAATAAGACCTCTCACCCAATCTGGAGTTAAAACGGGGTATGCGAATATTTACTTGCCTATTTGACTTCAAGAATACTAATTTATTATATAAATATTCAGGACGCTTTTAATAAATTAATTTATGTAAAAAGTTTAATTGCTTGAAGACAAGATGTGTGTCTAAGGAGTGGCCCAATAGTGAAGAAATATAAGGAGAAATGTGAACATGTCGGGGTAAGCGGAAAATTAAACGAATAGTGTCATTATTTATATAGAATTAACCCTTCTAACTCAGAAGGCGCACTTCACAGGCAGAAGCCCGGAACCAATTGACACATCCACCAGAATATAACATATATTGAGGTGAGTGAGGCTCCCACAACCCATGCAAGGAAAAATTTTAGTAAAACAAAAAACCAAAACACGTCCAAACACTACAATTAGGGGCGCACAGACAACAGAGATCGTTTAAGCAAATCCCTAGCAAGAGGCAGGTCAAAAATAGGACACATATTCACGGCTCTACACATGCGATTAATAGGCTCATGCATACCGTAGTTAGACCGAGAATGAGCAACATGTAGTAAAGGCAATCTCCTTAACCTATACGGAGCATGCCTATAAGTTACCAAACTTGCAAGAGAGCGAGAATCTATATTCGAGTTCAAAAGCTGGTGAATAAATACCAGGTCAGCAACTCTACGTCGTTCCTCCAACGAGTACATATTAAGCAATCGGAGGCAATCCTCATAAGGAGGAAGCCTTAATGGATCATTCCACGGGAGGTCCCTTAGTGCGAACCAAACAAAGTTCCGCTGCACCGATTCAATGCGTCTAGAATGAACAGCATAGCAAGGAGACCAAACCTGAGATGCATATTCGAGAATTGGTCTAACTAAAGAAAAAAATAAGTGAATGAGGGTCTGTCGATCAGAAAACTCCCTTGACCAGCGCTTAACAAAACCCAGGACTTAAGTACTCCGAGATACGATATGGTTTATGTGCAGAGTGAAATCGAGTTTTCTGTCTAGCTTTACACCAAGGTCAGTAACGGACTCCACATGACGGAAAGTAGTATCCGCAAAGGTATAATCAAAGACAAGCTGATTGATAATCCTAGAAAAAGACATAACTTCACATTTATCCAGGTTAAGTTGCAGTCCATTTGAGGCACACCAAACCCTGAAGGTATTCAAATCCTCCTGGATGCAGGAAGAATCATAACTATTTCCAACACATGAGAAAATCTTCATATCATCAGCGTAGATTAAAACTTTGAACTGCTTGATCAGAGGGACAATGTCGTCCATGGCTAGAATAAACAGCAACGGCCCCAGATGGCTACCCTGCGGCACGCCAGATGAAGCCCTAACGACTCTAGATAAAGTATTACGGAAAGAGACACGGTAAGTCCTACTTTTAAATAAGAGCAGATCCAGGCGAGCAACAAAGGCGGAAAACCCAACCTTTCAAGCTTAAGCATAATCACGGAGTGAGGGAGCTTATCAAATGCCTTGCTGAAGTCGGTGTAGACGCAATCAGTCTGGAGACCTTGTTGGAAGGCAGAAATAATGTGGGATGTAAATTCAAGCAGGTTAGTTGTCGTCGATCTACCAGGCAGAAAGCCATGTTGATTAGATGAGATTAACCCCTTACATTGCCCAACAAGCTGTGAATATATAACAGATTCAAACAACTTGGGTATGGAAGAAAGCTTCGCGATTGGCCTATAATTTTTTATGAAGTTTTTATGCCCCTTTTTATAAACAGGAATCATAAAGGAGCACTTCCATAACGTAGGAAATCTACCGGCCTGAAGAGATTTATTGAAGATGAGTTCCAATGGAGTGAGTAAGGCATCAGAACAGGATCTCAAGAATGCGGGTGGAACACCATCAGGACCAGAGGAAAAGTCCAGCTTAAGGTCTTTGATACCATTCAAGATAATATCACGAGATATAATGGGCAGAGCAATGGAGGTAGCGGCACGGTTTTGGATATGGCCAAAATCATCCAGGGAAGGCACAAAGTTGCTTGGTGAAAAGGCGCCCTCAAAAAAGCATGCAAAGTTCTCGGCAATATCGGGCGCGCTACAACTAAAGGATCCATTATACCACATTGTAGATGGATAATTATCAGTTTTCTTCTTCAAATTTACAAATTTAAAGAAGTTACGAGGATCATTATGCAAGTTACTGCGAATATCATCAAGGTATTCCCTGTACAAGGATGAAGATAACGCTAAAAAGCAGTCATGATAATATACGAATTCAGAATAAGCTGACGTGCTACCACAGCGTAAGTAGGTTTTCCACAATTATTTTTTTTATTCTTAAGACTCCGTAGTTCCCTAGTATACCACGGGGGAGAATGGCAGGATGATCTGGACCGCTTAAGTGGTACACAGGAATTAAACAGATCATAAATCTTATCATAAAATACAGAAACACAAACGTCAACATCACAATCATAAAAAAGTGATGGGAAATCGATTGAGAGGATCCTGTTTGAAAGATCAGAGAAGTCCGCCCTTTTAAAATCAAGAACGTACTGAGCTACGTTGGGGTCAACAATATTAGAACCATCGTAGATGATAGATGGAAATGGGCGGGTGTAAACTGTCGATAGCGGATAATTTGCGAGAAGTTGGCTCAACTATAGTATGACTCGAATCGGAAGAAAAAATAAGATCTAACTGCCTTCCCATAGAGTTCTTTACATCACTCATTTGGTGTAAAGCAGAGGAGGAGATGGCGTCAAGAAAATGGGAGTCTTTAGCAGTAAGACAGTTTGAAGGAAGGTAGTCATCGTCATCAGCGTTGAATACCCATTGAACGTTGGGTAAGTTAAGGTCACCAAGAAGGATAATTTCGTACTCAGGGTTTGTCATATTATTAATAAAATCTAAGCTAAGAATTAAAATATTGTAAAGACTTCACCCATTTGCATCAGCAGAGTTTGTCAAGTTTGGAGGGATATAACAACATAGCAGGAAAATATGCAACTTCCCCAGAGATATCTTAAGAGCTAAGAGCTCGATTGAGAGTGTGTCGGAATAAACAGGTATATCAACAACGCCGCAGTCCAAATGCGATTTACATGCAACCAGCACACCGCCACCACGAGCCATAGAGTCAGAGTATCTATCCTTACGAAAAATCTGATAGGACTCGTCAAGAATTTCTGCATCGTTAAAACCATTATGAAGCCAGGTCTCGGTCAGAGCAATGACGTCGTAACAACAAGCAAGAGAAGCCTGAAATAACTGGCTTGTTCTTGTTCTTAATCCCCTTACATTTTGGTAGTAAAGGGATAGCGTACTTAGTTTTTTGGTTGTTAGAAGAGGTTCTGTTTTGAGTGCTTCCCGCAACCCTACGACGTGGCACAAACTCGTGTGCAATGATATTTTCGGGCCAGAAATCGGGGGCAGACATAATCTCAAAAAGCTCTGGCGACGATGTCAACTTAAAAGACGACATGAGTCCTTGAGAATGACGAGATCCTAGAAGTTGACAACGGAGGAGTACAGAGTCTTCAGCGCCACTCCTCTCTCTCACGTAGCCAAAGCGTCATCAACAGAAGTAGATGGATCAAGTCGGGAAACAAAAAAGGACCGCGGTGGTTGCGCAATCCTCAGAGTGAAACCCTCATTACGAGACACATTAATAGATCTTAATGGAAATGTGCCATGCGATGGGTGAGGATTAGACTGAGAGGGGGCGGGAGATATGTTCCCAACTGGGTCCGATGCAGGGGGGGGGGGGGGAGGGGGAGTAGAGGAGGCACAAGTGAACGAAGCGGCAGCGCGTGGTTGTGCTGAAGAATCATCGGTGGGAGATGGGCTAACAGGGCCATTGGGTACTCTAGGACGCCGGCGTCTAGAGCGAGACCCAGATTGTTTCTTAAAATCGTCATCCCGAGCGACATCGGCCTCAGGCTAAATGGAGGCACCAGAAACAACAGAGGCGTCAGGCTTGCCAACAGCACGCGATAGCAGACTTCCAACATCAGAAGAAATGGTGCTAAGCAGATCGGAGTTCCTATTAACAGCAGTCTGCCAGGAGCCAAGGTCCGCTCTGATATGTTTAACGCTACGGCGGAAATCATCAAAAATCGGCATCACCGGCTCACAGCTGGTTGCCAGTACTGGCGGAGACCCGTCCACACCAGACAGCGTCGTCCGAAGGTCGTCAAAACCAGCTGACAAAAAAGATAACCTAGATGGGAGATCATGAGATTTCTCAAGCATAGACTCAGAGCTTGATTTTAGGCCCTCCACAGCAAGAACGAGTTTATCCAAGCTACCATTCAAGCAGCCCATGTCATCAGCAACAGCCTGCAGAGATGCCCAGCTGGACGACAAACTATTAATTCTGTTGGCAAAGAAAGATTGTTCAGCAGAAAACGAATCTGCAATACTCTTCATGAGTCTAAGGACATGACAGGGCTTAATGTCAAGACACTCATTACACGTAGTAAGTGCCCTCGCAGATGATTTTGAGGGGCGTTTCAAACATGCAGGATGAAACGAACCACCGCAAACACCATCGCAAACGATTTCTTCTTTGGAAATCACCAAAGAACAGGCCCTACACGTTGCCATAGGGGAAGAGGTAACGAAAACGAATGAAAAGAAAAGGTCAACAGACGAGACAGAGTAATGAAAATTAAAAGAACAATTAAGAAATTCAAAACACAAGCAAAGCTAGACTAAAAGGTCGAGAGGAAGCAGACACAAACGAAAACAAAAACAATAATAAAGACAAAAATGCCAGCAAGGGGGAACGACCGCAACAAATCAATCCACTATACGAAAAATGGAGGTCAAAATTTTATTTTGCGTTCAATGCACATATACAGAAACTAGCTGTATATCTTCGAAAACAACAGCGAAATTTTGAAAAATTCGACAACCACAAGTGCAAAAAGAAAGCGGAGCACAACAACGGGGAATCGAAATCAAGCACCTAAACAATAACCGGCACCGAGAATAACCAAATACAGTTTTCAAACCAACACCATAAACAGAGCCAAAACTAACATGCGCGCAGCACCACTAAGTACACGAAGACACAACCGAAAACAAAAATAATAATAAAAACAAAAATGCCAGCAAGGGGGAACGACTGCAACAAATCAGTCCACTACACGAAAAATGGAGGTCAAAATTTTATTTTGCGTTCAATGCACACATACAGAAAGCAAGCTGTATATCTTCGAAACAAAAGCGAAATTTTGGAAAATTTGACAACACAAGCGCAAAAAGAAAGCGGAGCACAACAACGGGGAATCGAAATCAAGCATTCAGACAATAGCCGGCACCGAGAATAACCAAATACAGTTTTCAAACCAACACCATAAACAGAGCCAGAACTTACAGCCACCACTAAGTACACGAAGACACAAAATCACAGCAAAACGAAATCAGACTAATTAAACCCGAATAAAAATCAAAAACAGTCATACAATCCAGACTTATCAAAATACAAGTCAAAAAGGTAACAACAAAAGAACCACCAATTGAACAAATTAAAACTTCAAAGCACATAACACTCAAATTCACGAAAAACAGAAACACGTCTGCACAGTACGATACTTGAGACTAGACTAGAGCAAAATTTAGCTTATAACGGCAAATGTGATCAAGCTTTGGATAAATTATGCTGCCATATAAAAAGTGTGGAATGACAAGAGATTTAGCCAAGTTTATACGCATTTCATGGGACAACAGTTTAGCGTTAAGCCATAGTTGTCTCAAGCCACCATAAATTTTTCCCATTACATTTTTAATGTAGTCACAACAACTTAGGATGGAGTTGATCATTATACCCAAGCTTTTCACACAGTCAACATATTCCAGGATGCAATTGTTTAGAGTAATTGGTGGTAAAGTGTTTTTATCCAATTTACTCCCGTAAATTGCTATACACGTAGATTTACTCGGGTTCAGTGTGAAGCTATTGGTCTCCGACCAGCAATTCATTCGCTGCAAATCATTATTCAAACAACTTATACAGTCTTCTATCTGCCCAATTGGTTTACTCAAATATATTTGCACATCATCGGCGTAAATATGAATGGTTGTGTCATATACTTAATCTATAAGGTCATTAATGTAAAGGATAAAAAGCAGGGGTCCAAGTATTGAACCCTGTGGTACACCACTTTTAATGCATAAAGGAGCAGAAATCCTGTCATTAACCTTCACAAACTGAGTACGATTTAACAGAAAGTTCCTAATCAGATTAACTGCCGTCGATGTGAACTCAAACTGACTACAAAGGTTCCGAATTAAGTTCGAATTAACCGAATCAAAAGCTTTACTGAAATCGAGCAAGACCAATACTGTCATCTGGTCGCTGTCCAAAGCTTCATTAATGTCGGATACCACCTTTAGTAGTGCTGTTTCACTGATGATGTCTAAATAGCTTATTTGCTGTAATATATCTTAATATTTGATCAGAGATTATTTTTTCCATTACTTTTGCTAGAAAACATAATAAACTAATTGGACGGCAGTCAGTAGGCTGCAAAACAATCGATTTTTTTAGGAATAGGAACAACCATGGCTTGTTTCCATTGCTTAGGGAATTGAGAAGTGGTAAGGCAATAATTGAATATATGGAGTAGGGTTGTGCTAATAGTTGGGGCTATTATTTTGACGAATTTAGGAGACAAGTTATCAGGTCGTGTAGCATTCGATTTTATAGATAGAAAAGCTGAAAGCATTTCATCTGAGTCAATGCACCGAAAAGCAAATCCGTCAAATCCATGTTGTGCGGATTGACCCAGCCACTCACTAAATTTGATCTACTCGTCACAAAGCTATTGTTAAGAACATTTGGATCTATATCAACTTTAGTTTGATCATGACCGTAGATTCCTAGACTACGAACATTCTTCCATAATTTACTTGAAGGAAGGTTTGTGTTCAGCTTGGAGTTATAATATTTTCGCTTAGCCGCGCAAATCAGAGAATTGGCTTTATTGCGAATTAATTTATATCTATCATAACTAATGACGGTGTTGTTTGATGTCCACTTTCTAAGGTTAAATCCGCCAAGTTTAAGTAGATTAATTAACTCTTTTTGCAGGTTTATAGCTTGTTCTACGTTGTCAGTGCCGGTAAGAAGATCGTCCACATAGAAGTCACTGCACACGACCTCTGCGGCCTTTGAAAAATGACGGCCTTCATCAAAGGCCAATTGTCGGATGGTTTTAATAGCCAAATAAGGTGCGCAGGCTGTACCAAAGGTGACCGTGTTCAAAAAATAATCCTTTATTGGCTCTAAGGGTGAAGATCTCCATAGAATTCGTTGGTATTGTGCATCGTCTTCCGCTACCCTTATCTGGCGATACATTTTCTCTATGTTCGCGGCCATTACTAGCGCGTGTTGATGCCAGCGAAGCAAAATGGATATCAAACCATCTTGTAAAGTTGGACCAATCAAGAGATTGTCGTTTAGCGATGATTCACCTATCGTCTTGCTAGACGCGTCGAAGACTACTGGAAGTTTCGTGGTCGTGCTTTCTTTATATACGGCGTGATATGGCAGGTAGTTACAAAAATACCGTTCTTCATATTGATCTGTATAACTAATCATATCTTTTTCAAGTTTAGTGACTGCAGACATGTGTTGTAATTGTAGGTATTCTTCTAAACACTGTATTCTTGATGTATGATAGGGTTAGATGTAAGTTTGTTTTCTAGATGATTAAAACGTGTTAGAGCTAAATTACGACTTTTTCCTAAAGCAACTTTAGTACCACCTTTAAATAGTAACTTGACCTCATAACGACCGTCTGCTTCGCACTCCTTTTCTTCGGGTGTCAAATGCTTAACGGGTTTCAATTCCTCTAACTCCCAGAATTGACGAAGTTGTTCATCTAAAGTGACTTGCGTGTGAGGATGAACAGTTTCAAATTCAGTGCGCCTTGACGTTTCAATCTGCCCTGATAGTATCCATTCAAAAGACGTGTTTTGTGCAATAGGTGCGCCTTGGGGACCAATTATTAAACCCTCGGAAATAATTTTACAGAATATATCTGCGCCAATTATCATATCTATTTTACTAGGTTTGTAATACTGAGGATCGGCCAACGCAAGATCTCTCAAATTCGCCCATGATGAGCTTTGCAGAACGAATTTTGATGGAAGCATTCCTGTAAGTTCGGAAAAAACCAAAGCATCGACCGAGATCCTGTATTTCGGCTTAACTAAAGATTCTAAGGTCAAAGTGACGCAGCGGTTTGATGTAGCGGCTTCTACGTTTCCTAATCCCTTCACCTTTGCAGAAACTTGAATTCCTCTCAATTTTAATCGTTGCGCAACGTTTTGCATTATAAAGGACATTTGTGATCCGGGGTCGATCAAAGCTCGTATAATCCTCTTATTTCCCATATCACTTTCTACATTTATGAGGGCAGTCGCTAATAATACTTCTTTCAGTGGAAATGAATTGCTAATGTGAAAACTGTTCAATGTGCCAGGGAGATGATTGTTGTTTATGGTTCGCGTTTGTCCTGCCTCAGTAGGATCGATTCTATTTAATATAACGTCTTTATCATGTAACAGGGTGTGATGTTTATGCTTGCACACGAAACATGAATTTCAACTAGGGCTGTGGTCTAATTGCAAAAATTGGGGACACTGGCGTAGAGAGTGTGACTCTGAACAGTTAACACGATTGTAGGACTTCGCAACATAAAAGGATTGCCGTTCAGGTATGTGTCTGGAGTGATTGTTTGACTTTATGGGCGAACTTAACGATTCCAAAGCTCTAAACTGGCCCTCAAGAATATGTTGGAAATTCTCGATGTGATCCTATATGTTGTTCCCAAAGCTTCTTTGTTTCTGGAGGAAGGCGATCAGTGACTAAGTATGTTAATATTATATCCCACTCCTTCGTGTCTACTTTTAGATTTTCAAGAGATTGGACGCACTCATTCATGGTATCTATAAGCTTACGAATACTATTTGCGGAATCCTTTATTGTGTAAGGTTGTGCGAATAGGACTTTCAAATGAGTTTTTATGAGAACACGTAGATTATCGTAACGGTCTCTCAACATTGTCCACGCCGGTAAATAATTTCCATCTGTAATGGTGAAATGCCTAACCAGTTGCTCTGCTTCACCGTGCAAGCTTGATTTTAAATTATGCAACTTTTGTACCGGAGATAACGATTTATTGCTTTTTTGAACCAGAATTATGTGCTTTATTTTCACTTTCCTCAGGAAATAGGGTATACATGTCCTCTTCTAGATCAGATTTCACTTGAATGTAATACATATGCTTCTGAATACGTTTCGCCCTTGATATAGTTTTGGGTATCCGTATCCTCAGTATTTTGCGGTACTAGAATTATAATATCCTTATGATTTGTCTTAAATTCAAGCAACTTATCATAAAGTGACTGCAGGCGATTTACCAAGTACGTTTTTGTTTTGAGCGATTTTGAATCGTTTTTATAATTACGGTATGTGTTTTTCATGATGGTAAGAATCGAGTTGATGCTTGATAAGATTTTCCACTTTTTTTTAACTACTTGCTACTCGGAATGACTTCAATGTAATCCCTTTTTAACTAAATTATTTAAGACTCACCAAGTATTTAGTTTCTTCAAATCCTGTGTTCTTTGCTATTAATTGCCCCTTTCCTAAAGTTACCTCTTTTCTATTTTTAATTAGCTTGCATATCACTTTAAACAGTTCAATTCACTGTCAACATATTTACTTAGTTCAGTCACAATATCCACAATTCTTTTGTTTAATTAAGTTCACTATTCGGCTTGGAAGGATCAAATGTTCGAATTTTCACAGAAATTTTTAAAGCTTAATTAACGTCTAAATTTAGAAGAGAAAGGGGTTCTATAAATCATAACTCCGTTTCGTAATTATCGCAGTTCAATTTTATTTCAATCCAAAGATTAATTATTTCACAGCACAAATGATTCAAAATTTTGTTTATTTAACAAATCCAAAGATATTTTCTGAGATTTAACAGATTCAAAGATATTTTTTCTAAGACACGACCGATTTCAAATCAAACTCAGTTCAAAGTGCTAAGTAACAAACAGTACCCATCTCTTAACAGCTTTATCTAGCCGCTAACTCCACCCAAGTTCTAGAAATTATTTGTTTATATTTATCACAGTTTCTGGACATTTTAATTCTTTCCATACTGCGTCTAGTATCACACAGGTGGCACTGACGTCATTATGTTCAATTTTAGAACTTGAAGAAAAGGAAAAGAGAAATGTTATAATTGTCAAAAGTTAAATATTTATATTGTGATCTTGTGTAGTCGCACATCAACATCGCTAGATTTTGCTAATTTTTCTTAATGGTAAGTACCTTTACCTTATTTATGTGGAATTAAATTAATTAGTTTTATTTGCTTAATTGTGTGCATAAACTTGCATGAAATCAATCGTGTTTACATGTGAGGTTATATGTTTACAATTTAAAGCTATACAGAATTTCAACGAAATAAGTTCTCCTTTCTTTGAGGAACGTAATGTGATGCGGGAAATGGATTTCTAAGATTAAGAACGGACACACGGACGGAGCCTATAATTTCAGATAAGTATTATATGTTAAGAATTAAATCTTTGTGTTGAATTTTCTTCTTTCAGGTTGCAGTATACACTTAGATGTTTGGACACCCAGTTAACTCGGCTGTCACGGAAAGCAACCATCCCTCCCCTCCCTCGATCATCACCATCCACCCCTGTTCCTCATTTTCTCCTACGAACACCCCCACGCCCTTTCAAGCTCCGAGTCTTCTCTTTCCTTCAATTTTCGTAAAGGCGACTTTGATAAATTAGGTTAGGTTAGGTAAGAGTGGCGGCTTTCAGCCCAACAGCCGATCAGCCTCACATAGACCTGTAAATGGTCCGTTGTGTTACCACATCCGTGGAACCGTAACTTATTGCCGGGTTTATCTAAAACCAGCCGCAGCTGTTAATAAACCTTAGGAGCTGCTTCAGACCGATGATATAGTCACCTAAACCACTTTAGAAATACACGCCCATTGCGTTGTACCTTCTTTTTGCTAGTCCCGGGCATTCGCAGAGTAAGTGCTTGATAGCTGCTTAGCTGTCGATGTACAAACATATCTCATTGGTAGGTTTGGATGCCGGTGTATTAGTTCTACCGCCCTTTCTATGGCGAAGATCTCCGCTTGGAATACACTGCAGTGATCCGGTAGTCGGTACCATTTGATAAATTAAAGCACTTGCTCCTCAACTGCAACATTGGCACTATCCCTTAACATCTTTCAATTGACGTTGCTTTAGAGGAGTTTTATTCGGAAACACACGCTTTGTCTTACAAAATCTATCCCTCTTCTTCCTCATAAAAACTGCTCCTCCTCCCCCGTTTGGTACGACAAAGAATTACGCTCTTCTTGCAACATGAGAAATAAACGTTGGCAAACTTTTCTTCTAACCCAGACAGAGACTGACTATTCTTCCTACTTGTCTGCTTATACCTCTTTTTCTGAACGTTGTGATACCCTTTTCTATGAGTACCTGCAACGGATGGAAACAAGCCTGATATCCGACCCCAAGCGTTTTTATAGCTTTATTAATTCCGTCAGTACAATGTTCTTTTCAGCTCATCCATTTCTAACCCTATTGTTGCTCGTTCCGGCGTCCTCCAAGGTAGCCCTCTCGGTCCATTGATTTTCATCCTGACAATAAATGATGTTGATTGTGTCATCAAACAGTCAGAGCTGTCCATTTATGCTGATGGCATGAAAATAATTAAACAAATCTCCTTCACAACCGACTCTCTTCTCCTGCAAAAAGATCTCGATTCGTTCACCACATGGTGCATGAAAAACTTTCTTGAACTAAATGTCTCCAAATGCCAGTCCATCTCTTATTCCCGCGAGCGTCTTACCACCACCCCGATAGTCTAGATTGTAACCAAGTAGTCAAGGCCAGCAAGTTCTATGCCTTTCGGATTGAGGCGTCCTTCTTGCTACCCAGATGGGTCCACGACATACAGGTTCGGAGGTAATTTATGCTGAGAGCAACAGTGCACCGAGCGCAAGGTTCCTTGGGAGAATCAAAACAATTCTTCACAGAAATTACAACGGCTGTACTGGGCCACAATAACACTCGTTAGAATTAATTAAGTGGCAACGTTATTTACTTCGATACCACAATCATAATATCCGGACTAATGTGGGAATTTGTGACATTGTGTTTACTCGAGGCACATTACAACAGCTTAGAACCAAAAAGTAGTAATATGCACGGCAGCTCTCCTTCTCACCCTCCCATATACCTCCTTTGAATGTGCGGCTAAGCTCACCAGTTCGGGCGTGGGCTGGAGGTGAGAAGCTCCAGAAGCAGGAAAAACCCGGAATGAAGAAAGAAATAATCCCTTTAAAGATCTCGAATCAGATTATGCCGACCAAACAACTTCGCCATCCACTGCCTCATAGTAACACAACCGGAACCATCACCTCTGCCGTCATAATGTAAACAACAACAAAACAAGAACCAGCTGAGTTTCAGTAATTCAACTCAAAATTTTTCTTTTCTTTCTCCCTAGCGACGACAACCCAAAAAAGTTAAACATTGTTCCCCTTTTAGGACCAAGCTCGTCGAAATCCACAGATCTGATTTCGAAGTTTCCCACTGAGCCAAATCCATATCACTATACATTTGCTCTGTAATCAATTTAAAGAGTTAAGGTCATTTACGCATAGTGCCAATAAGTACTCATGACCACGGCTACTGCTTGGCTGGGCTACAAGCACAACTTGGTTCCCAAGCGCAAGCGATGGTTCGCTAACCAACAGCTGAAATGTATATGAAGGGATGGGAGCCAACGAAATACTCGCTACACACTACGACGCACCCAAAAAAACTTCGGCAAGTAATTAATAATAATTTATTTCATTATGACTATCCAAACGCTAATAAGACAAACCGCCTTTTCTTTCTAATGTGACTACTACTAGGATTCTTAAATTTAATGATGACTAAAAATACTTTGACCACCAACGCAATATTACCAATTAGAAAATTTTTTTTATAGTTTTCCTTCTGACCTCTCTACTCATTGAGTCCAATAACTAACTTGATCAACTCAAAAGATATTTTTTTTTCATAGGGGCGTGTTGTATGCTACTCAAAAAATATTCATTGTAACCTAAAAACTAATCCAATACGAAATCTAATTAAATATTTATCAGTCTTAAAGAATTTCAAATTTTAAAGAAATCATTAGAATTACAATTGCAAGAAGAATAGTTATTCTTATAATTATGAAGAAATCATTATAGTTTTAATTGTACGACGAATTATTATTATGGGTTTTGACTTGTAATAAGAATTGTGCACTAAATACTGGACTAAGTGAATTTTTTTTTTTAAATTTTAGACGGGGAACGCTCGAAAAATTGTCTCTATGGTTATTTATAGTTAAATAAAAACAAGAAATATTTAGGTACTCACCCGGATCCCAATTGTAATTGGCTACTGGTGTGGCTGTGGCTGAAATCTCAAGAATTTTAATTTAAAATATAATTTGGTTTCCTTAAATTAAAGTGCGGTTGACAATAAGTTCCGGGGATCCTTTCATTTATTGTGAAGCTTTCTCTAACGAAATTTATGAAAGCAATACTTTTTTTGATTGAAGTGCTGCGCCTTGTTTCCTTACAAACATTTTACTTTCCTTCTATAGCTGCCGCCATTTGCCAAAAGAGGCTCGTCTTTCAAAATTTAGTAATAGTTTCCGCCTTTTCATACGACTGGTATTTAACGCACAGAAAAAGGAGA
Source organism: Leptarthrus brevirostris (assembly GCA_964036015.1). Taxonomy (NCBI): domain Eukaryota; kingdom Metazoa; phylum Arthropoda; class Insecta; order Diptera; family Asilidae; genus Leptarthrus; species Leptarthrus brevirostris. The sequence goes on from OZ038371.1 coordinate 80,016,570, forward strand.
TTTCACGACCAACTAGAATAATTTATTCGGGTTACACCACACTGTTTTTGTTTTTGTTATGATAACCCAAATAAGCCGCGCTTTATGTCGTTTACAGAGAATATTATATAGATTTATGCCGAATTAGAGTTCGCTGGTGGGACGTCTGAAAACTAATTTTGGGCTCAATTATACTGGGTTCTTTTGAATTTAAACTTTCTGCAGTGCTGAATTTAATTTGTGTTTTTGGCTTTACGATCTACCATAAAAGCTCTGATTTCTTTAATGGCGAAATTAATCTTACCGATTTCCTTTGTATTCTTCAATGGAGAACACGAGGTGCGGAGTCGTAATCCCAAGATAATCCGCCCATCGCCACTTTTCACTTCTAAGACAGTGGTTAATTATGCGAGGTCGATTAGAATCTCGTGGATTTCACCGAGATTTTTACACTTTTCTAACATTCACCGCCCGCACCGCCACTCCACACTTAATCTTTTAATGTATTTGAATCCAAATCACGAGTCCCACTACTAATCAGACAAGGTTACCGCCACAGTGACTCTTCCCTTCCTATTAAATGCTAGCTTACTTAGTAAGGTAAATTCTTGTTAATCGGGAACTACTAATTTGTATTATCTGAACAATGTTGTTTTACCCTTCTCCGCTAGAGGTCATAATTAAGCGAGGATTCTAGAAGTCTATAAATTTTGTTTTAGTACCCTCATTTCAGGAATTAATATCAAAAAATTATATATATGTTCCCTTGCCCATTTTCTGATCTTTCTATATTTTAAGTTTTCGAAAACGACATCTGCTAATTAGGTTGATTTGGGGTTAGGTCGTTGTCTTAGCTAAAGGTAACTTCCACATTTGTAAGGCAATGGCGGTATTATTAATATCACAGAAGGCTGGGAGATGGCAGCACTATTGATTTCTTGTATTCTATGTTTGGTCACCGTTTAAAGAGTATATAGTTGGGTCACTTCTTGCAATCGTGTTGTTCTAAATTTTTAGTACACAAAATCAATTGCTCTGATAACCAGAAGAAGAGTATGAAATATTATGAGCAGAAACTTCCCAAAGATTAGAAAGAGATATTCATATATGTGTTGCAACTGCTACTGTCAAAATTAAGTACTAAACCAGCGATTGCAATCACTAATTTCAAATAAAGTTATTTGTATTTGTGAAGGGAAATATTCATATTAAGTGATGGGAAATTTCGTTTATTTACAAAAGATTGTGTTGTTTTCCTTTTGTTGGGGAAACTTAAACACAAATAACAAAAATTTTAAAATAAAATATTGTTTTGTGTTGTGTTGTGTGTAGAGAAATTAAGACCTTTCTGTAACTTTGAAAAGTTATGTAAAGTTTCATATTCAATTAACTTTCAACTAATACGAATTACTGGTAGCTAAGGTAAATCTATTGACAGTTTCTGAAATTGAGAAATTGTCTTTTCTACTGGAAATTTTCTTCAAAGTTATCATTGATGAAAGCTAAAATACATACTTTTAAATAAAATATAATAAAGTGATTCGCATTTCCATTCTAATTTATCGTAATAGTATAGCTTTTGTTCTTTTATTTAATTATAAATTTTTATAATTCTTTTTTTGTGAAGTTTACCGCGCAAACTAGTGTCAAGTGAAAGTTTAACAACATGGATAATGTTCAAGTCCACTACAAGTTTATTGCGAGAGATTGCCCAAATTTTAAAATGTCAGGAGGGATAAAGAAGTTTTTTAAGGTCCCTGATGACGAAGAATGGTATTATATTTATTACCCGACTTCCCAAAAACAAAGAGGTTCTAAGTTCGACGCGTATTTTTTTTTTGTTATGTCTGACCGGGCATAACTTCGTAACGCGTAGACCGATTTTGATGTTCCTTTTTTTGTCGGGTGGAGTATGTTCACCGATTGGTACCATATCAAATTTCTGGTAGGGTGGGGGTGGAGGGTGGGGGTGAAACCTATCTTTGAAACACGTGGTCCGATTTAGATGGTTCTTTTTTTTGTTGTACAGAGTATGATCCCCCATTGATAATAGGAGAAAAAAATTTGGAATAGGGCGGGGGGAGGGGTAGGGTAGGGTAGAGCATGTTCCGTGGTTGATACCACGAGAAAAAAAATTTGGAGGGATGAGGGTGGGGGTGGAACCTAACTTTGTAACGCGCGGTCCGATTTCGATGGTTCTTTTTCTGTTGTATAAAGTATGATCCCCCATTGCTACTAGGAGAATGATTTAGTCCTAATTGGATAATTCTTTTTCTATTGGGTAGAACAGATCCTTGGTTGATACTACGAGAAAACAAATGTTGGTGTGGTTGGTGTTGGAGAAGGGGGGTGGAACCTAACTTTGTAACACGTGGACCGATTTGCATGGTTCTTTTGTTGTTGTATAGAGTGTGATCCCCCATTGCTAATAGGAGAATAATAAGGTGGGGGATGGGGAGGGTTAGTAACTTCGTAACATGTGGACCGATTTCGATGATTCCTTTTCTGTTTGGCAGGGTATGTTCCTTGATTGATACCATGAGAAAAAATGTTTAGTGGAATGGGGGTGGGGTAGGGGGTTAAAACTAACTTTTAACGCGTGGACCGATTTGGATGGTTCTTTCTTCGTTGTATAGAGTAGAAGACCCTAAAAAGTGAAAAATAAAATAGTTTTTAAAAAAAAAGTTGAACCGACTTCACAAAAAGCACTAAAAAGCATAAAATAATTTTTACTTTTATATCTATTACGACATTTTGAAGTCGGTGCAAATTAAACAAATAAATCAACTACAGTACCACAATTGAAAATAATACATAATACTACCTGAACGTTTCAGCTTAGGGGATCATAAGAAATGACGATTAAATACTTTTGTTGTAGTTGTTTGGTTTGTTTGATTTACACCGACTTCAAAATGTCGTAATAGATATAAAATTAAAAATTATTTTATGCTTTTTAGCGCTTTTTGTGAAGTCGGTTCAACTTTTTTTTTAAAAACTATTTTATTTGAAATGAAATGAACTTCTAACACGAATATTTTAGGGCTAAAATTTGGATGGATGCTGTAGGTCGACCAAACATACCTCTTGGAAAGAGAAGAATGATGGTTTGCGAGGACCACTTTTCCAAGGACATGATTTTAGGAGGCGCGGGAAAAGTATTATCGGTCTCTGTGCCATTCCTGCAATCGAATACATAAACCAGGGAAACCGCAAATTTAAAGATTGCTGAGGAAAATCAACCAGGAAAAAGGCCTCATTTGCAACCAATTAATGCGGTAGTTAGGAAATTATTAATAAAAATATAGATTTGTAGTTTTCTAGCCGATTCGTTTCCCGTTGGTTAGGTTATGGTGGCGGCTATCAGCCCTACAGCCGATCAGCCTAACATAGACCTATAAATGGTCCGTTGTGATACCACATCCATGGAACCGTACCTGATTGCCGGATTTAACTAAAACCAGCCGCAGAAGTTAATAAACCTTAGGAGCTGCTTCCGCCCGATGCCGGCTATATCGCCCATACCACCTAAGAAGTACGTGCCCATTGCGTTGTACATTATTTTTGCTAGGCCCGGGCATTCGCAGAGTAAGTGCGAATACAGCTCCGGCAGAAGTCATTCGTGGGAACGCGCAGACGTTGTGCGTGTCTACCGAAAAGACAGTGGCCAGTAAAAATTGCCACAATGTTTCGGAGGTTTATCCGGCTTCCGTTTAGCAGGAACATGGTTTTCCTCAAATCCCATTCAGGCCACAGCTGCCTTGATAGGCTGCATGTGTTTAGATTACTCCATCTCGGCTTAGCGAGCTGAACAGCCTTAAGGTCAATTTCTCTCTTTACTGATTCTAGCGGCCAGCCGATCGATCTGTCAATAGAGGAATCATCCAAATGTGATCCCTCCTTTGCCAGCTCATCAGCTGCCTCATTCCCTTGAGCACCACTGTGCCCAGGGACCCAGCATTGAGTTACCTTATGTCTCGCCCCTAAAGTCCGGAGACCAGCCAGGTACCTGCCGACCAGCCGTGACCTGACTAAGCTTGAGTCCAGCGCCTTGATAGCTGCTTGGCTGTCGATGTACAAGCATATCTCGCTACCCATTGGTAGGTTTGGGCGTCCATGTATTAGTGCTACCGCCCTTTCTATGGCCAAGATTTCTGCTTGGAATATACTGCAATGGTCCGGTAGCCGGTACCTACTGCATATGCCTAGGCAGTCCGAGAAGACCCCCGCTCCCACTCCGTCCTCCGCCTTAGACCCATCCGTGAAGACCGATATTTCTGCACCGGTGGAATCCCCCCACTCTTCCCATTCTTCTCTAGTTGGTATTTTTGTGGAGAAGGCCTTCCCAAAACTAAGTAAGTATGAGGTATACATCCAGTGGACAATACGAGGGCTTATACCCCATTTCTTGCCAAACATCCTTTTACAGGCGTAGAACGCTATTGACGCTTTCTTCACGCGTTCATCTATGTTCGTGCCCCAGCTTAGTTTGGAGTCGAGTATGACCCCTAGATACCTAGTGTGGGTCTTCATTGCTAGGGTATTGCCCGCTAGTTTAGGTGGTTCGAAGGCTTCGATCACTCTCCTCTTTGTGAATAGGATTGTCTCCGTCTTCTAAGGATTGACCGATAAATCACAGTTCTTCGCCCACCTGTAGAGTTTACCTAGTGCTCTTTCCATCAACTCGCTCATGGTGCTTAGGAACTTTCCTGATACCAGTAAGGCCAGGTCGTCTGCATAAGCCACCACCTTTATCCCATCTCTTTCAAGTGAGATCAGGATATCGTTGACCACTAGGAGCCACAATAATGGTGACAATACGCCCCCTTGGGGTGTTCCTCTGTCTACGGATTTGACTCTCTCGTGGTTGCCCAGTTTTGTGTGGATCTGGCGGCTTGATAGCATTGCTCCAATCCACTGGTAGATAGAGTGGTCTGTACCGTGAGACATAAGGGCATCGTGATTTGCTTCAGCCTTGACGTTGTTGAAAGCCCCTTCAATATCAAGAAACACCCCCAACGTGTATTCCCTGTTACTAAGTGACAGCTCAACCGTCCTTACTACTGCATGCAGCGCAGTTTCGACTGACGTCCCCTTTGTATATGCGTGCTGGTAGCCGCTGACCCCTCTTGGTAAAATACGCTCACGCAAGTATACGTCGAGAAGTCTTTTTAATGTTTTGAGTAAAAATGAGGAAAGGCTAATTGGTCTGAAGTCCTTAGCGATTATGTGTCCACTTTTTCCTGCCTTGGGGATAAAGATCACCTTGGCCTGTCTCCAAGCTAGAGGGACATAGGAGTGGGAGAGGCAACTTTTAAATATCACCCTAAGCCACGGAATAACTGAAGAATGTGCTTTTTGCAGCATGATAGGCCAGATCCCGTCTATTCCTGGTGACTTGTATGGCGCAAAAGTTTTAATTACCCATTCAACCTTGTCTTGTGCTACTATGTAGCTGGCGGAGTGTAGGCTTGGTAGCTCCGATCTAGCCGGCCTACCAGCATAACTCGCCGCCCTGTTTTCATCCCAGTTACCGGGAAAATGCGTGCTCATTAGCAAATCCAGTGTCTCCTCTGCCGACTCTGTAAAGGAACCATCGTCCCGCATCAAGAAAGAGGGAACACTGGGACTGCTTGTGAGGGCCTTCCTGAGCCTAGCAGATTCGCTTGCACTCTCAATGGACTCACAGAAAGCCCTCCATGATGTGCGTTTGGCCTTTTTAATGGAGTTTTTATACTCTTTAAGACCCCTTTTATAGGCGGTCCAATCCTCAGCTGTTTTTGCTGATTTAGCCCTATTGAAAATCCTCCGCGCCTCCCGTCTTAGCGCACTCAGGCTCCTGCTCCACCAAGCAGGGTTAGACTTCTTGGGTGGTCTGCTTAGTGGACAGCTTTCCTTGAAGGCGTCAGTACACGCTTTGGATAATTTCTCCACTGAAGCATCAATGGATATGGTGTTTTTGAGAATCTCGCAAGTTGGCGCTGGAACGCTTTGCGCTACTCGTCTTTTGAATTCATCCCAGTCTGCTCTGACCGGGTTTCTGAAGGGGATGCGAGGCTCTGGTAGGAGGTTGATTCTGAAACGTATCCAGCAGTGGTCCGGTAATAAATGTGGGCCTGTTGCCCCTGTTACAGATACTAAGTCTAGAATTTAAAATGAAGTTAAATAGAGACTCAACACGTTCGTTGATGTCCGTGCTTCCCCAAACCGAATGGTGTGCGTTGGCGTCGCAACCCAACAACAGGTCTTGTCTCCCTTCATCCGCTGCTTTCACCAGTGTGTGAACCTCAGTAGGTGGGATGCAGACGTCATGCGCCATGTATGCCGAAGCGATCCATGTAGGCGCCATGCTGCTGCCCTCCCATTGAACTACTGTGAGGTCGTTAGTGCTGTAATTAGACAATAAAAATAAATTAATGATCTTCTTGGCCAAAATACAAGTTCTCGGCTTACCTGCACCCTTTTTATAGAAAAGGGTGAATGATTTCTGCTTTAATCCCAGTATGGCGTCTTCCTTGACACACGGCTCTTGGATTAAAGCAACATCTATGTTCTCCTCCGCTAGGAGGATGAGTAAGCTCTCCGATGCTAGCTTACTGTGGTGGAGGTTGATTTGCACCACCTGCATCCTCAGTGCTCGTCTCCTCCCAGTCAGGCCCCCCTAGTTCCTGCACCTGAGGTTCAACCTCCATCTCTTCCTCGCCTGCAGTGCCTTTCTTTTGGCCGGCTACCTCCTGGACAGCTGGTTTCCCAGCCTCCGCTCCGGTTGCTGCCACCTCCATTGGCTCGGGTTTCCAGGACGTTCCTGTTGCGTCCCCCGATAGACGTTTACCATCGCCGAGCTGAAGCCACAGTGCAGCTTAAATTCTGCACGCTTCAGCAGGGGCGGGGACTCATCTGTCAACTGCAGGATGACATTCCTCCCCGTCGGCTTCGGCTCGTCCATCCCAAGGACTTTCCAGTCCCCGCAAGGAAAAGTGGGGTTCTGTGATTCCAGAACCGCCAAAAGTTGCTTTGCGGGTAAGACAGGCTCTGGCAACCAGATCCTCCCCCTCGGATATTTTGGAATATCCGTACTTCGGATGACCTGTAGCTTCGCCTTATCCCATATTGCCCCCAGCTTCGACACGCTGCTTCTCAGGAAGTACAGTGAAAACTAATCCTTGCAACAGAACAGCTTCACTCCCCTTAGCCAGCCAGCCGTGTCATATTGTGGGACAGGTCCTCCCGGCTTTGACGCTAGGTGTTCCATTAGGACCGCCATAAGCTTCCTCTCCACCAAGAGCATCTGATCCGCCGTGAGCTTCCACTCTTTATTGCCAGTGTCTAGCACTGCAACTTTCAGGTAGCTACGGGCGGCCTCCGCCATCGTCAAAGTCGTACCTTTGTTACTCATACCTGAGGTTGATGGGGCCTTGGTGGGCTTTTGATTCCCACCGCCGCCGATTTCTCGACTCCCCCATCCTTAGGTGCTACCGCATTCTTCAGACGGTTAGCGACAGAGCTCTTTGTAGCTGCTGAACAGCTTGCAGCGCCCTTCGCAGGTGTCCTGGAAGTCCTACTGGTATTACCATGAACAGGGGTCTGTCGGACTTCTTTTTTTTTTTGGCGGAGTTTTCCACCCCATCTAAGGAACGCGCCCTTTTACTTCCCTGAGGTTTGTCGCCTTCGCCAGGTTTCCTATATGTATAGGGGACATGGTATGGATCTGATGCCAGGAGATTTCTCGCCCGCATCATTTCCCTCCTGTCCCTTTGGCTGATAGACTCCGGGTCCATCTTCTCCAGCTTTATCAGGACATGGCGTGCCTTTTGGCACCGCCTTCTCTTCCTCAGTCCTTCCGAAGTTTTCTTCGGTGGCTTCTAAAGACCGCATTTATCCCCCCGGTCCTTGCCTGGCGATTTGAGGAGCCTTTCCTCCTCTCCTTCGCTCGGGCTCGCCACCTCCCCACCGCTGCCTTCGATGTCCGTTAGGTTGTCGTCTGGCAGCCGACATGTCCATTTTTGGTCCCACGATTTGCGGAGAAAGGACAGTCACCCGTGGCAGAGATCCGCATTACCACGAGAAGGCTAGATTGAAACTGGAGGTCGCCCGGTATCCAGAGTTCGCATGCTAACGACTTAGCTCCCCCTTAACCACGCAGCCCTCGGCGTATGCTGTTCCACCTTGGCTAGGGTTGGACTAGGTTTTGGCCTGCTAATCAGTGTCAAACCCACCGATTACCAGTTTCCGCCTCGCACTACGTGGAAGTACCATAGTCCTGACCGGCGTCTTCACTTCACTCACCACTGGGATGACAGTATAGTGAGTTCCATTACTTACAGAGAAGGTGTCTCTGTCTGACAGCCAGCCGAGCGATGCTTCGTTTCCGTGATTAGCTATTATTTTCAATAATAATCAGTACGTTTATATGCATACTTCAGATAGGTCAGGGTTTATGACTAATTTACTTTAATTACTTCACTTCAAATATTCTTGCAATGACATTTTAGTTTTGAGGTTTTGTGTTCTGAAGTCGATAGTAATTTTTTATTTACGACCTCTTTTTTCAGCTTTCGTATTCTCCATTTTCAGCTTTGTATTTTCTCAAGTACTTAAGTCAAGTTCACCTGAAAAATTCTAGTTAATAAAACAAAATTTTGTGATTTACTTGAATGAAGTAAACTTAAAGTCAATGTGCGTTTACATGATATTATGGTTACTTGAAGTTTACCTGAAATTTACTTGAAGTATGCATGTAAACGTACTGAATGCTACCATTCCAATTGGTAGTGTACATAGAGCGTGGCAACAAACCAACATTTATATTTGTGTTAACTTTTATTTGATATGTCCGTAAAGTTAATTTAGTTAATTTAATAATTGATAAGAATTTTTGAATGTTGGTTGGTTGATCAATAAGTTGTTTACAATCACTATCATCATTAACTCTTAAATGTAGCCTTTATATAAATTATTACTACTAATCCCGGATAAAAGAATTTGAATTTTTTCAACACTTTGAACTACATACTTATTACTTAGTTTCTCGTTTACTTACCTAGTAACTGTATCTACTGATTCCTTATTCTCACAACTAATTGCAATAGCACTATTTTTTTATCACTTACCTACCCCACTCAATTTCAGAGACAACACACAAGGGTTAATGACCTCTTGCACCTTTTCTCTGGTTAAACTATTGCCTAGAACAGGTTTTAGTTTCACCTATGTTAAAATCTTTTTCAAATTCTTGATACCACAAATTCATATTTATGTATTTTGTCATTGGTGTAATATAGTTTAATAGAGTTTTTTGGTTCGGATCCCACTTAAAACTGTAGGTCTAATTTGAGAAAAATAGCATTTTTCAATGCTTTTGATTATTCAAAGAGTAAAAATTAAATTGAAATTAAATAATACTTTTAAATAAAAAAAACTGTGTTTATTTTTTTTACAGTAAATTCCTTTTACCAAATAATTTTCCCATTTACAATGGCTTATTTTTGCATGAATTTAAATATATTTGTTGCACTTTTATTACAAAATAAAATTGAATTAAATGTTTTAAAATGTAGTTTATATCAAATAGTTGTAATTGATGATGTTAAAGACTAGTAGAAATATTAAAGATTTAAGGAATAATTTTCGATTTAAAGAAAACACGATTCGATTCGATTTACAATTGAATTTATTCTAACGAATTTTAAAATATGTACATCTGCTCTTTGTGGAAGCTATAGCAAGACTGATTATTGATTACAGGAATTAACTGCACTGCACTAGCAGAAGGCTAGTGAGCAAAAAAGAACAAAAGAATGAATGCCAAAATGTATAACTGTTATTGACAATTTTGTAATTATTTTGAATAATTTGCTAGCATTATTGCGAATATTAATTATGAATTAGTTTTTGAACAGTCTGCCCGCCTCGCTGGATAGCGAAAAAACATGAGTAAGATGCTGCCCGCCATGAAGCATTAAGGTAAACTATAGATGTATGGGCTCGAGGAGTAGTAAGATATTGACGTGCTCAATTAGCTTCTGGTGATGGAAGAGGAATTAATTTGTTGATGTGACGTTTGCAGTAACCGTTTTTGTGCTTTAGGGTGACAACTCTTATTAGTTTATCTGGTCCAGGATGAATTTCTGCTACTCGTCCTCTCATCCATTTGCATGGAGGGGTGTGATCATCCTTGATGAGTACCAGGTCGCCAACGCCAAAAGATGGTTGCTCCTGTTGCCATTTGCGCCTTTGCTGGAGATGATGCAAATACTCTTTCTGCCATCTATTCCAGAAGTGTTCCAACATAGCTTGTACAAATTTCCAACGAGAAAGAAGTGAGATAGGAATTTCTTGCAAAGATGGTTCTGGACTCGTCAGTGGTGCACTTCCTATTAAAAAATGACCAGGAGTCAGGATGTCAAGGTCTTCAGGATCGTCAGAGATGGAATGAAGAGGTCGAGAATTGAGGCAAGCTTCCACTTGGGCCAATAAAGTTGTCATTTCTTCGATGGACAATATGGCTGCTCCAATAACTCTTCTTAGGTGGTATTTCATAGACTTGATGCCTGCTTCCCATATTCCGCCCACGTGGGGGGAAACAGGGGGGATGAAATGCCAGTTTACTCCGTCATTTGTTAAGGCTTGTCTAATAGGTGTTTGATTCTCCGTGAGAGCGTTTTGAAGATCTTTGTCAAGTAATTTATTGTCGCCCACGAAGTTTGTCGCGTTGTCACTATATATGTGACTGCACTGTCCACGACGAGCAATAAATCGACGATAAGCTGCTAAAAAGGCCTCTGAACTTAGCTGAGATACCAATTCAAGATGAATTGCACGTGTGGCAAGACATATGAAAAGCGCAATGTAGGCTTTGAAGGACTTGGCACCTCTGCGTCTAAAAGCTGTGATCTGAACCGGTCCTGTATAATCAATACCAGTATGGGTAAAGGGTTTGGACGGTGTTACTCTAAAATGGGGAAGGTTGCCCATGAGCTGATGAGTATTATGTGTCCTATACCTTACACATGTTATGCAGCGATGAATGTGTTGACGAACCTTATTTCGACAGTTGAGTATCCAGAACTTCGTTCTTATGTGTTGGAGTGTCAATTGGGTTCCGCCATGTAGAGTCCTAACATGTGAATCTTCGATCACTAGGATAGAAAGATGGTTGCTTGCAGGAAGGATAATGGGGTGAATTTCGAGCTCTGATAGATGAGCATGCTGCAGTCGTCCTCCAACACGTAATATTTGATTCTGATCCAAGTAAGGATTTAAGCTTAGGAGTTTACTTTGACATGGGAGTGGCTTTTGGTGTTTAATATGATTGATTTCTTCCGAAAAGGCTATATTTTGAACATGTTTTACCCAAAAGTTGAAAGAGTTTTCTAAGCTAGTAGCGCTGAGATGTGTGCCTGAAGATTTCGAATTATTCTTGAGGCAATCAACAAATGTCATGATCCAAGCTGTAATTCTTAAGAGTCGACGCAGTGATGAATACTTGGTGAGAAGATCCCATGATTGTTTGTCTCTGATACTAAGAGTGATAAGACTATTTACAATGGGCCTCAATTCTAATGATTCTTCAACAGAATCAGTAGTTTGCAATATGGGCCAATGAGATAAATGATGGGCAAGCCAAGTTGGACCATGCCACCACAGCGGATGTTCAATCAACTCGATAGGAGACAGGCCCCGCGTAGCACAATCCGCAGGATTATGTTGAGTTGGGACAAAACGCCAAATAGCTTGGGGCAGAGTTGTTTGTATGTCGGAAACACGATTAGCCACAAATGTCTTCCATCTAGCTGGTTGTGCCAGGTGAGAACTATCGTAGAATCAGTCCATAGATATATTGGTGCTGATTTCAATTTCATGTCATCGCGTACTGAAGTTACCAACTTAGTTAAAAGACTAGCCCCACAGAGTTCCAATCTAGGTATGGATAACGTTTTCAATGGAGCTACCTTTGTCTTGCATGTAACTAGGTTGACTTGAATGTTGTCTACCTTGTTGTGTATCCGAAGGTAAACTACGGCGGCATAGGCATAGGTTGAGGCGTCAGAAAAGCCATGTATTTCCACCGAGTCGTTCTCGTTAGATAGTCCCAACCAGCGCTTTATCTGGACTGATTCTAGATTGACTAACTGTGATTTATAAGCATTCCACTCATTCCAGAGATCAGGTGTTAAAATGTCATCCCATTCTCTCTCTTGATTTGATGACCATTTGCGAAGAGTAAAACCAGCGCACTGTAGAAGTTTGTTAAGCTCAGCTTGCGCAAGTTTAGCTGAGGTCATACTGTAGGCTCCAAACAGCACGTCGTCCACGTAGAAGTTGTTTGAGAGTATAGTCGCTCCAATAGGATTTTCATCTTTGTAGTCGAAAGCTAGTTGCTTCAGAGTCCTGCAAGTCAGATAGGGAGCTGAGGCGGTTCCGTATGTGACAGTTAGAAGATTGTAATCTTTTATAGGTAAGTTTGGGTCTTTTCTCCACACTATGCGCTGAAAGTTCGTGTCGTCGTTGTGAACTAGTATTTGGCGATACATCTTTTCTATATCTGCCTTATATACAAATGGATACAATCGCCATCTTGAAACAATGGTCGCAAGATTTTCATAAGTATTGGGACCAACTTGAAGACAGTCATTTAGTGAAACACCGGAAGAAGTTCTGTAAGACCCATTAAAGACCACACGCAATTTGGTACTAGTACTACTGGCTTTTAATACAGCATGGTGTGGGAGATAGTACTTGTTCGTCGGGCAATCTGCATCATCTTGCCTGATGGGGCACATATGTCCTAAGCTCAAATATTCTTCGAGAAATTTCGTGTATTGTGTTCGAAGTTCGACATTCTTTTCGAACTGTTTTTCTAGTCTTAACAGTGCAGCAACAGCTCCTTTACGGCTGTCTCCTAGATTTGTTGTGTCCATTTTAAATGGAAGTCGAACTACATATCTGCCATTCGAATTGCGTTCCACTGTGCTTTTATAGAAATTTTCGCATTCATGTTCTTCATCCATCAACACTTGATTTGTGCGAATTTCTTCAATTTCCCAAAAACGTCTAAGTGTTTTGTTTATATCTTCGCCAATTTTAAGATGACGAACAGAAGCGCAAGTAGAATTTTTAAGTAGAGGATTTTCAATAGGACCAGAAAGAATCCATCCCAGGTGTGTACGCTGTGCAATGGGTGTACCAATGGGTCCCTGTCGAACACCGTCTAATAATAGCTGCGCATACATATCAGCTCCTAAAATAATATCAATAGGTGCAGATATTGAGAATTCAGGATCAGCTAAATCAAGGTCTTGTATGTGAGGCCATGGTATGTGAGGCAAACTTGCACCAGGGAGATTTGAACTGAGATTAGGAAGGACCAATGCTCGAGCACTAAATGATTTTGCATCCTTATTAACAGACACGATATCAAACTGCACTTCAGTATTAGCCAAGCCTGCCTTGCAGCTTCCGACGCCTAATATGGGGATATTTACTCGACGACGAGGCAGATTTAAGGATTTAGAAACAGATTTAGTAATAAATGTTGACTCTGAACCTTGATCAAATAATGCTCTGACTTTTCTCTGAGCTCCGGTTTTGTTACGAATTAGTACCTGGGCAGTAGCTAATAATATTGAGAACCTTGGTGTGGAACCTTGACTAGCGGTATGAGCTATAGTTGTAGAAGTAATAGCGGTGGAAGTTGGCAAAATTGACGGTGATTGTGAGGATGCATGAGTTTCGGTTTTTTGATGAAGAAAGCTCGAGGATTCAGCTCCAGTATTGTTGGAGTAATGCAACATAGTATGGTGCAATTGCGAGCAGAGTTTGCATCGATCCGTGATGATACAATTCTGTGCAGAATGTCCTGAGCGTAAGCAGTTAAAGCAAAGTTCCTTTTCAAGTATAAACTGTCTTCGCTGTTTAATAGATTTGGAGCGAAAAATTCGACAGAAAATCAATATGTGATTGCCACCGCAAAGTGTGCACTGTTTGTTTGTTGTGGATACATGAGCACGTGAGAAGGACTGTTTGGGTGAAAGTTTAACATTTTTATCACCAGTCTTAATTTTAATCACTTCTAGGGTACGTAGTCTTCCTTCTAAGAATTGCGTTAACATATTGAATTTTGGGACGTCAGTAGATTCGGACAAGGAATTCTCCCAATCCTTCCTGGTCTGTGGATCTAGCTTGTTTGTGAGTGTATAGACCAACCAATCATCCCAATAAGTTGTGGGACGTCCTAAATTTGCGAGAGCACCTATCGCTTGAGTAGTAGTGTCCAAAAGTCGTTTGATTTCACTAGCCGACTCACTGTGCATTGAACTCAATGACACAATGGAAGAAATGTAATTGCTGGTTAAAACGCGTTCATTATCATAACGTATCGTAAGACTTTGCCACGCAGAAGAATAATTAGCATTTGTGACCAGAACATGTTTTATTAAGTTATATGCTTCACCTGATAACGAAGATTTCAGATAGTGAAATTTCTGAACTGGTTGCATGCCCTTATTATCATGAACTAGTGATTTGTAAAGATCTCTAAAAGCTGGCCATTCTAAGTAGTTTCCGTTAAATGTAGGAATGGAAATCTTTGGAAGCTTAGGTGTTGTGTCTGCAATGGATGTATCGGAATCTATCATCGTAGAATTCGCAGAAGGGGACACGGACGGGTGCACGAGTTTGCGTAGCCTTTTACGTAATTCCGCAAGACATTCAATGTAGCACCGTTCAACATCTGCATATGTATCACCATTGAAGTATTCGCGTTTTAGAAAATCAGCATCAGCTTTAATATACAAGTTGTCATGACCGTGAGTAAACTGTTTCCAATAACCATCTAACAATTGAATGCGAGCTTCTAAATATTCCTCTGTTTGTTTTTCTGACCCTGTTTTGTCAGTATTAATAATGAATCGTTGAATTTTTCCAGCAAGTCTTTCTTGTTGATCGAGTCTTTGTTCCATCGTAATGTCCACTCCAAGAATTGCGAATAAAGAATAAATAAAATTGACTCACCAAAATTCTTCTGATTATACTGGTATCCACATGCAGACTTACGGTACACAAGATGAGTTGAACAATTAAATTAGCTGAAGCTAAAACTAGCTGGAACCAGAGATTAACCGCTACACAGCTGCGATATGAATTTGCGCCTGGAGCAAATTTATTTTTAAAATTTTCAGATTTTAATAAATTTTTGAAATTTCAGAATAAAAGAGAAATGTTCACTATTGCAAAAAATTAAGATTTGAATGTGAAAATTGTTTAGATGTTTCATACACGATTTTCACTTAATTATGCGCGTGAAGACACTGTTCAATGAAAGTTACAGGTAAGATGAAGTCACTGATAACAAAACACTGTTCAATGAAAGTTACGGGTAAGGTGAAGTCACTATTAAGTGTACTAATCTTCGCATAGATAAAAGTCAATATAATGTTTTTGCTTTGTTTTTAACAATTCGAAGTTCGAACACGTGTAAGAAAATCAGAAAACGAAAAATTATCACTTTATTGTTTTTTAAAAGACACCGAAAAATCCGTAATATCCGTATTATCCGTATTATCCGTATTATCCGTAATATGCGTATTATCCGGCTCGAAGGACCATGTTAAAGACTAGTAGAAATATTAAAGATTTAAGGAATAATTTTCGATTTAAAGAAAACACGATTCGATTCGATTTACAATTGAATTTATTCTAACGAATTTTAAAATATGTACATCTGCTCTTTGTGGAAGCTATAGCAAGACTGATTATTGATTACAGGAATTAACTGCACTGCACTAGCAGAAGGCTAGTGAGCAAAAAAGAACAAAAGAATGAATGCCAAAATGTATAACTGTTATTGACAATTTTGTAATTATTTTGAATAGTTTGCTAGCATTATTGCGAATATTAATTATGAATTAGTTTTTGAACAGATGATATAATATTATAGATTAAGATTATTATATTCACAGTGTTCCAGATTCCAGTGCTTGCAGTGATTTAATGCTGTCTCCACTAGCCAGGTACCTGTAACGTAATAGTAAAATTATATTCTTTTGCGAATAACCATATGAAAGTATTAAATGTATGTTTGACTAAGTACGATTTTTGTACTCTTTTACTTTCAGTACAAAAATGTAAACAGAGATGAACTACTTTACCCAATACTTATTCTAGAGCTGGATCTACGCTTTCAAAGCAGAGATTCTAACATTTTCAATGGATAGAATTTGAAAGGCCAACAGAATCTCTCTCTTCAAAATCAGCTCAAAATCTACCATGTCTACCACAAAGTCAAGCTCTCATCCAGCTGGTGATCAAGCCCACCAAGAGAACTGTTTAGATTAAGCATCATAAAATTCAATTAGAAATAAGAAATCTAGCTAATAATTATAATATTTGCAATTTTTACTTCAAGCTAATTTCGCTTAAATTTAATAAGAAACCAGCCACAGTGCAATCAATCACCTTGCAAGATTATGTCGAAGGTGTTTGAAAATTATCAGGGAGATATTTTCATTGAAGCGAAATTCGTAAGAAATACTTTATTAAAAAATAGGTTAGGTTAAGGACATTGTAATAATATGAAGAATTTTAATAAATGTTATTAGTCTTTATCAATTAAAGTGTTATGGTCGTTATGTTGCAACAGATTCAGTGGTCCCGTATCACCTGACCACTGGATCAAGTTTTGAGCGGGAAACGTCTTTTAACCCGTTGAGATGGTGTTGAATTCGGCTACAAGAGCCGAATCCCTGCACTAGGTTCAATCTCAGGAGGCTATGCCCTTTCACTAACCCCCGGCTCTGCTCCAGACCGCATTAGTACCTATAACATTCGGCTCCTATAGCCGAATCCAAGACCACCAATGCTTTACCTACCTAAAAACACCTGCAACAAAAAAATGCTTACGCACGTAAAAGGGTCCATTCCAACGACACCTCAAGCTCTAAAATTGTTGTACGGAGAGCCGAGAAAATAGTTTAAATCAATTGAATTATTTGCCAAAATTCCTCAGCTCCCGCACAAAATGTTGCTTAAAATTGTCTAAATAAGTTACATTTCGACAAGAATGTAATAGCTGCATAACAGCACCAAAAATTAAACCCCGCCTCCCAACGGTATGCTTATCAGCATCAGAAAGTTGAAATCCACAGCCACAAAACCGGTTGAGCCGAGTTGATATTTGTGCTGATGACCAGCGTTGCCAATGCTACAAAAATATTTCACCCACAAATTTACCCGCATTTCGCCAAAAAACCCGCCCCCAAAGTCAAAATACACGCATTTTACCCGCAAGGATTTTGTTGTTTTGTTTACATGATTAAAGGAATTAACTAATAAAAAAGTAACTCAAACCCGCAAAGAAACAATTTATTCATCATAAATACAAATTTTACAGTTCATAAAAACAATATAGGTAACAAAAACAAAACTGTTATTACAAACTAAATACTTTTGCATTAATAATTTTCTGACTAGGCTCAAATGATACGCAGCCACCTTCACTCTCTATTTTTTGTCGGGCTGCTAAAATGGACACCACTGTTTCAGTACCTAGTTTGTTTCTCTCATCAGTTTTACAAAGTTTAAGGCGACTAAATACTGTTTTGAGCGTATAAAAAATAGAAACAGAACTCAAAGGCGGAAGGCAATAACGATGAATGGAAACAAGAGGCGCACGACGATCGAGGGCACATGAGACATTAAAAAGTTATTGGCGACGCGAGGCAATTCTCTTTTGGGCTACAAAAAGAAACTATTGTCTTTCCCTTGTCTTTTTCTCGACTCATTTCCCGTAGACTTTCGTGTGTCTTTTGTTTTCATTCACTGTTCTTAGTGTTCTTTATCGCTGATTTTCAGATTAATATAGGAAATATTTTTTTTGCGTTTTACACGCCATTACACGCAAATAATTTTTACCCACCACTTAACCCGCACTAAGATAAATTACCCCAGTTTGGGGTAATTACACGCCACTTGGCAACGCTGCTGATGACGAGAAATCATATGGGAGCAGCGGGAGAGTAGACGAGTGTGGGTGACTTCTGTCGGCAGCGGTGATATTATCGCGAAGTTTTAGTTGAGTCTGGGATGAAGCGTGTTTTATTTGCGCAGTTGGGTATTAGCGTTCGAATGGTGCAGTTCGGTTGTGACGAAGTAATTTTGCTTTTCTAAATTGATAGTTAGTTAATTCGATGAATTGAATGTGCAAAGCCATTTAAGAAAACCTGAGTTGTGCTGGAACGAGGATTAGTAGTGGATGATTATAAAACGAAAATTGATAGTGGCTTCAATGGAGTATTACTTGCGGATTCAGAGCAATTCGCATAAAGTAAATTCAAGCTGCGCCAGCATACAAACCAACATAAAAACAAAATTATTTTGAGTGGAGTTCTGGACGTGGAACGGAATCGCGAATGTTTTCCATCAGATACTGTGTATATGTGTCGTATAAGACGAATTTTTTTGTAACAAAATCGTGTAAATTTTAATTGAAATATCACAGGCATTTTAGGCAAAAAAAAAAAAAACAGCAATCATCAATTAAATTTCGTACAATCTGATGCCTTGTTCGAAATCAAAATTTTCTCGTAAATTAATAAATGTAAAAAAAAACAAGGAACATAATTAACTAAAAGCAATCTTCAGTGCATACCTGATAGAATATCTTTTAACGAAAAGAGTGTCTTCAAATAATGGACTTACAACATTTTTCTTATGGAAAAAAAAACACAATTTTGCGCAAGATTAGCAGCGATTTATTCTTTTTACCTAATATATATATATATACATATACATTTACTATAAAATTTTTACCATTTTATATATATATTTAATCGTGAATAAAAGTGTCTAATAGTTGTCGTGTAAACACGCTTCATCCTTTATCAAAATAATTTTAAGCTTGATTAAATTTAAATGTGCAAAAATGCTTATTAGCAATAAACACAAAAAAAGAACGCTGAAAATCTTCAAAAATAACAAAAAAAAATCTACAAAATAAGTGTCAATAAATCGGTTAACATAACCAGCAATATTAAAATACACGATAGGTTATTAATAATTACAACTGGAATCAATTAAAATCGATTAGTAATCAAAGAAGCCAATGAAATTAAATTTGAAATCGTTTTCTCATTTACGGTTTTGTGAAATATAACACCACTTAAAAACAAAAAAAACCATAAACGTAAACATTTCGAAAATACAGTTGATAGTCGTCACAATCTAGCAAAGTACGTTAGTTACATTAGCTGCGTTCCATTGGTCCATGCAAAGTACTCCGGCGTACACCCAACTACGCTCAGCTACACTAGATGATAGGTAGGTGTAGTTTGCAAGGGTAGTTACGCTGAGTCTTTCCGCTAGGATTTTTGTGCTTCAAAAGCTCTCAATAGGTGGCTTTTTGTTGTATATGTTATGACAAATATTAAAGGTGTTTAAAAAGAAGCATCTTCTTCCCGAAAATATCAAAAACGTTAAAACTTTTTCCAAAATTACTATAATTATCGCGTAACATATGTACCATATTTCTCACAGCACATAAAAAAAGGCAATTAAAATCTATAAAATGCCAATTTTGACAGGAGCTAAGCCTACTCAGGTAAAGAAAAAGCGTTCCATTGGGGAAGTACGCCGGAGTACTCCGCAATTCCCAATGGAACGCAGCTAATAAAAGTTTGGAAACGACACTCGATCTCAATTCGAATTATATAATGGAGATATCAAGTGTAACGCAAATAACGAAAATTTCGGAGTTAGCCGAAAATGATTATCCGTCAAAAACAAGTAATGCTAATTTTTTGAGAATTCTTTACAAGAAAACTATCGTTAAGTTGGATTTCAGCACAATTTCAATGTAATTATAGCAAAACCAAAGGAACAGTGATTAAGTAATTTGTTTTCATTCATATACCTACTTAGATGAAACTATAAATTTAACGTATGACTTAGGTTTTAATTTTTGAATCATGTAGCATGTTTTTGAACTTAAAGTATCAACTTGTAACGGAAATTTTTTTTAAAATTATAATTATATATTATATATATCTAGTAACGTTTTATGTACGGAAAAATGCAATTCTTTTTTTTGAAATAAGAAAAAAACCTATAGGAAAGAAAATGCGCATTTTCCAGCCATTTAAGAAAACCTGAGTTGTGCTGGAACGAGGATTAGTAGTGGATGATTATAAAACGAAAATTGATAGTGGCTTCAATGGAGTATTACTTGCGGATTCAGAGCAATTCGCATAAAGTAAATTCAAGCTGCGCCAGCATACAAACCAACATAAAAACAAAATTATTTTGAGTGGAGTTCTGGACGTGGAACGGAATCGCGAATGTTTTCCATCAGATACTGTGTATATGTGTCGTTTAAGACGAATTTTTTTGTAACAAAATCGTGTAAATTTTAATTGAAATATCACAGGCATTTTAGGCAAAAAAAAAAAACAGCAATCATCAATTAAATTTCGTACAATCTGATGCCTTGTTCGAAATCAAAATTTTCTCGTAAATTAATAAATGTAAAAAAAAACAAGGAACATAATTAACTAAAAGCAATCTTCAGTGCATACCTGATAGAATATCTTTTAACGAAAAGAGTGTCTTCAAATAATGGACTTACAACATTTTTCTTATGGAAAAAAAACACAATTTTGCGCAAGATTAGCAGCGATTTATTCTTTTTACCTAATATATATATATACATATACATTTACTATAAAATTTTTACCATTTTATATATATATTTAATCGTGAATAAAAGTGTCTAATAGTTGTCGTGTAAACACGCTTCATCCTTTATCAAAATAATTTTAAGCTTGATTAAATTTAAATGTGCAAAAATGCTTATTAGCAATAAACACAAAAAAAGAACGCTGAAAATCTTCAAAAATAACAAAAAAAATCTACAAAATAAGTGTCAATAAATCGGTTAACATAACCAGCAATATTAAAATACACGATAGGTTATTAATAATTACAACTGGAATCAATTAAAATCGATTAGTAATCAAAGAAGCCAATGAAATTAAATTTGAAATCGTTTTCTCATTTACGGTTTTGTGAAATATAACACCACTTAAAAACAAAAAAAACCATAAACGTAAACATTTCGAAAATACAGTTGATAGTCGTCACAATCTAGCAAAGTACGTTAGTTACATTAGCTGCGTTCCATTGGTCCATGCAAAGTACTCCGGCGTACACCCAACTACGCTCAGCTACACTAGATGATAGGTAGGTGTAGTTTGCAAGGGTAGTTACGCTGAGTTTTTCCGCTAGGATTTTTGTGCTTCAAAAGCTCTCAATAGGTGGCTTTTTGTTGTATATGTTATGACAAATATTAAAGGTGTTTAAAAAGAAGCATCTTCTTCCCGAAAATATCAAAAACGTTAAAACTTTTTCCAAAATTACTATAATTATCGCGTAACATATGTACCATATTTCTCACAGCACATAAAAAAAGGCAATTAAAATCTATAAAATGCCAATTTTGACAGGAGCTAAGCCTACTCAGGTAAAGAAAAAGCGTTCCATTGGGGAAGTACGCCGGAGTACTCCGCAATTCCCAATGGAACGCAGCTAATAAAAGTTTGGAAACGACACTCGATCTCAATTCGAATTATATAATGGAGATATCAAGTGTAACGCAAATAACGAAAATTTCTGAGTTAGCCGAAAATGATTATCCGTCAAAAACAAGTAATGCTAATTTTTTGAGAATTCTTTACAAGAAAACTATCGTTAAGTTGGATTTCAGCACAATTTCAATGTAATTATAGCAAAACCAAAGGAACAGTGATTAAGTAATTTGTTTTTATTCATATACCTACTTAGATGAAACTATAAATTTAACGTATGACTTAGGTTTTAATTTTTGAATCATGTAGCATGTTTTTGAACTTAAAGTATCAACTTGTAACGGAAATTTTTTTTAAAATTATAATTATATATTATATATATCTAGTAACGTGTTATGTACGGAAAAATGCAATTCTTTTTTTTGAAATAAGAAAAAAACCTATAGGAAAGAAAATGCGCATTTTCCAGCCCTGGGGAAATTGAATCGATTTAGTCGTGTCAAGTCGGTCGCTCTGTTTTTTTAAAAATAAACAAATTTTTTATATGAGCTTTAATTAGGTCTTCTTTTTTCTCTCTCTCTCCTGGTCGTCCTTCCTTAGGGCGGTCATGTCATCGCTACGTCGGTGGGCGGGGTCCTCACAATGAGGTGAGTGGCCCTCTCGCTTTTCAGGTAAAGGGCATCCAGATGAACAGAAGCCTCCTGGGTGCATGGGTGGATGGGGCATGTGCCAACATAAGGGGAGTCATACCACCTGACTCCCTCAACGAAAGCCGGTAAGTCAGACACCGCCTACCGCAATCCTTCCTCCTTTTTCCTTTTTTTGATTTTATTTCCCTTTTAAGATTTAGTTTTCTTTGCTTCATATTTTCTAACCTTTCTTTCTTCATTTTTTTGTATTCGGTTCGTCCTACCCTTTCTCATCCTCGGCATAATTTCGTTCTTTTGTTGCGCGACCACGGGCGGAGATGGCATCCTCTTTGAACCCCCCCTCTCTATCGCAAAGCTAGCGATTCCAGCCTGCCATCTTCCATCTCTGCCCAAGCGTCTGCTAACAGATGAGTGTCCGGCGGAGGCCGTGATCCTGACTGACATCAGCTGACTTACAGTTGATGTCATCAAGAGTCACCGCTTGCCTTGGGCAATCATCCAGCAGCAGGGTCGATCCCAGCGCGCAAGAGATTTCGCCCAACGCGCTGAGGCTGTAAAGGTTTCAAGTACGTGCAGGCTTGTGACTGTAACGTTGGTCAAAGCTCTGAACTTGAAACCGGAGCACAACGCGAAATTAGTCTTCGAGGTGGCCAGGTCCTCTGTTACTGAGGCTACAGGCTGTTGCGTGGCCTATTGTCTGCTCGAGGACCTAACCATCTCAACCCCGTCGGCAGAGACTCTCCAAGAATAGTAGACTCATAGCAGGCGATCGCCAGCTGTCTGCCATGGAGAGGCTCTGTCCGACACTGTTAGGGTTTCCTTTCCCTTTCTTTTCTTCAAAATTTTTTTTATTTCTTCTTTCAAAAGTCGGTTTATTTTTATCCTTATGTTCAATTTTATCCTATACTTTTTGTTTCCTTGTCCCTCAGGAGGCACAACTGCACCTTCTGATGGATGGAATGCACCTCGTCTCCGAAGAAGGTCGATGGCTGGCTTTTACTAACCAACCAGCTGACTCGGAGACGTGATGTCTTTCATTCATTGGGTAATGACAGGTGTCCTCATCTTTGTTCCCCGGTAGGCGATTATCAGACTTGCTGAGGAGAGAGGACCACTCAGAATGATTGGCCGTCCTTCAGCTGGAGAGAGGAACGACGTGGAGAGAGAGAGTGTTTTTTCAATAAACAAAAAATAATAATAATAACAGAAATGGTGTTTATAAAAATAATAACTCGACTTGTCTCGCACTAAACTTTATTGGTTCAACTTTTATTCTCAACTGAACTTAATTTTATTACAAATTGTGAAAATGAATACAATGAATAAAATAAATGCAACTCCTGCAATTCGACGGTCAATGATCGATCGCTGCTCTGGTCACGTTGGGGATGGCGATGACCTGGTTGAGTGCTGTTTGCAGCACATACCGCTGTTGACCGGATGTGTTGGAGCGGGTGATGACCTGGAAAAGTCGCGATGGCATCGCATTCCTTTTTTGACTATATCAGAGGGCGATGACCCGACTGAACATTCTGCCCCCTTGAAACCGTTGGGTTTCAAACAGATGGCGTTGATGCAGGCTCCAACAGGAATTGTCCAAAACGTGTAGTTACCAACCACCAGCGGCATTTCCTCCATGTCTGATCATTGGCAACCCTGATGTTGAGAGGTTTTGAGGCGCCTCGACTCGCCTTATATTTCATATGAGAATATTCTGGAAGTATAAAATAAGAAGAGACGATTAAGGTGTAAAGGGTAGGGACATGAAAAAAGGAGCGGAATGATGAGGATCAGCTTGCTTTACATTGTCTGAGATAATTGTGGATATAGGGATGCAATCCTTTTAAACAAAACGGCATCATTGTTAGCTTGGTTAGGTGCTCCTTCTGTCGCTGTCGAAACAGGTTGCTGCTCGTTGGCGTGCGTGTGACTGTCAGAAGGTTTTCCGTCATTGCTAGTTGCTTCATGGTCGGTGATTACTTCTTGGAGAGTGATATTGCTATGTTGCTTTCGTCTGTGTTTATGTACCATGTGATTAGTGATTGAGTTCCATAAGGCAGCTATTAGTCTCCAGCTCCATCCGTAAAGTGTTTTTAGTATTCGAACGTTGAGGATAATATCACATGCATATTTCAATAGTTTTCCGATCAAGTATACAACGAAAATAATTGTGCAAATATCACCGATTTCATTAAAAATTGTCCATATTTTTGTTCGCATGCTATTTTCTAATGCTTGGAACATATCAGTGGGGATTAGTTTCCCTGTTTCTAGATTCTGCTGATCAATTTCGTGGCCCAGAGCATTTTGTGTGATTATATGAGCTATTGCTTGCCTCTCCGCAGGATACATTATCTGGTATCGTAGATTGTTCAGAGAAGCCATAGAGTAGAGACCTGATTCGATGAGGTTTCCTGGGTCCTCAAAAATCCAGTCTGGCTTTGTTGAGGGCTGTAGCTCAAAGGGCGTTTTTATACGATGCAAGATGGGGTTAAATCCGTACCAATCTCCATTTACATAATATATTGGGCTTAGAAATTCTGAGCAAGGAATTTCTGTTCCGCGTTCGACTAACAAGTGCGTGATAGGAGTCATGAAATATTCCTTGTCTCCATATGATACTGGGAGCTCGGAGTAGCATCTGGTGGTTTTCCTGAGCTTGATATCAACAGGTTGACATTTTACCAAGTAGATTAATTCTCCTCTTGGTACAGCAATATATCCCGGTGTTTTTGTTTGCATGAAGGCGAATTCCGCTGGTTGGTGACTGGCCATTGACAGTTTTGTTTGAAGGGTTTCTCTCTCAAGTTCACACTTCTTCGCTAGTAAATTTGTGTACAATTTTTCAACTTGCGTTTTCATATGACGTGTGGTGTAAATAAATTTGGAATTTATATATGTGAATAAGTCAAGATTTCTCACATCAATAGCCTTTTTTGTGAACCAGTATTCTTGAGCTGCTCGTGGCACAATCACAAGGCGGGGATGTTCAGTTTGATATCCACTGAAGCGACAGACAGAGATTGGTTTTTTAACCTCTAGTGCAAAAATTATGTCTCCGGCAGTAACAGTGTACATCGCATTGTCCCCTATTATATTTCCGTGGTCATCTATCTTATTAATTTTTGTTGCAAAGCCTTGCCATAGAACGTCATAGTTCACATTCTCACAGGAATGGTCTGAAATTAAATTCCAAAAACTCATGCCATAATCAGGATCGGTACATGTGCCCGCTAAGTATGGGCAGGCAACATTGTTCCGTAATAAAACCACATCATCTTCAAGCCTAACAGAGCCTTGGTAATCTGTTATAGTGAATTCTAATGCTTGCATTACGACTACATCAGTCTAGGAATTGACTCCTGACGTGTACGAACTTCCTTGACAGTTTCCAGTAGTGTCAATGGATCCTGCGACAACTTCACTATGGGATACTGTAGCATTATTTTTCAGGTCACCAATAATTCTTCCATTTTGTAGTTTGAAGGAATGATGAACTTGTATGGTCATGCATTCGTCGCGACTAATCTCCAAGAGAAATGTAGTCAACCCTCCAGATACTAGCGACTGATGACTGAACATTCCGCAGCGATAAACAGTCTGAATCACATTGATTTTACACTGATAAATGTGTAGTGTTGCTACTTCACTCATCTGTAGAAGTTGTATATCTTCTTGTGTATTGACGATTGGTTGGTTATGAGAAGAGCATGTGCCTATATTCAGTAGAGATATTGCCGTGAAATTTATTCTCTCATGTCCACAATCGTAGGCTATGATTGCTGTTACATGTAGAAATGCAGCATTGAAGAGTAAAAACAGTTCGAGGAGCATTATATTTTCTGAAATTGAGTTACGCATTTATCTTCATATGTATTTATTGAAACAAAGGAGGTAATAACTATGTAACTTAATTGTGGTTAGATAAGATTGTATGTTGGTTAACTATTGATTTAACTAATTACTAACGTATCTTCTTTATTATTAATTATCTGGGATGGGTAATAAACAAAGTTTTGCAACAGGGCGTTTAAAAATGGCTTCTTTTGTTTTAACCGTAACAACACGCACCAGGTTATCTTTCCCTGGATGGATTTTTAATACTTGAGCAAGTAACCATCTTGCTGGTGGTAGCCTTTCATCTCTAAGCAATACAAGATGACCTTCTCTGATATTAGGAGCTACTTGTGCCCATTTTGATCTCTGCTGTAGTCGAGGAAGGTACTCATTACTCCATCTCTTCCAGAAATTTTGTAACATTCTTTGACAAAGTTGCCAACGGCTGATTGCATTGATATTTAAATCTAATACATTTCGTTCAGGAGGAGTGAGAATAGCATCACCGATCAAAAAATGGCCTGGGGTTAGTGCCGTAAAGTCGTTTGGATCACTGGTGAGAGGACACAATGGTCGGGAGTTGAGGCACGCTTCAATCTGTGTCAGTATAGTCGATAACTCTTCATACGTGAGCAATGCATTTCCTAGTATTCGTTTCAAATGATGTTTTACTGATTTAACGCCAGCTTCCCATAAACCACCGAAGTGTGGGGCAGCCGGAGGTATGAAATGCCACTGAGTACCAATTACAGTAAGCTTGTCCTTTATTGTTGCATCTAAGCCATATTCACTGGATAGTCTGGCCTGTATTAATGCCTGATTAGATCCCACAAAATTCGTACCACAATCACTGTAGATATCACTTCAGAGTCCTCTTCGGCTTACAAATCGACGAAATGCTGCTATAAATGCGTCCGTTGTCAGATCATTGACCAACTCTAGATGTATGGCTTTTGTACATAGCCACACAAAGACGCAAATATATCCCTTACTGGTTTTAGCACGTCCTCGTCCTTTCGATTCCTTTAGCATTATGGAACCACTAAAGTCTACACCAGTGTGTAAGAATGGTCGGTTTTGTTGCACCCGTGCCATTGGTAATTCACCCATAAGCTGAGTTTGAGTTTCAGCTTTATATCGAAAGCATGTAATACATTTGCGGATTTGCTGGCGTACAACATTTCGTGCGTTTATAATCCAATATCTTTTTCGAATAAGATTAAGGGTTAATTGACTTCCGCCATGAAGTGTTCTTTCGTGACAATCTTGAATTATTAATGTAGTGAACTGATCCTTTTCGGGCAGTAGTATGGGATGCTTTTGAGCAGGAGAAATGTTTGCATTTTGAAGTCGACCTCCAAGTCGTATGATTCCATCTTGATCAATGAATGGGCAAAGGTTGTATAGTTTATTCTCTGCCATTAACATCTTCTTACTTCGTAATATTTGAATCTCCTTATGAAATGCTATTCTTTGTGTAACTTTTTCAATACATTGGCGAGCTTTATTTATTTCAAAGACAGTAAGTGACTCTGTGTTACGATATTCTTTTGGTGCCTGGAGGTTTAAATAAAATCTTCTACAATATGCTATACTTCGAACGAGTCGTCTAAGACTTGAGTACCGATGAATAATTTCCAAGTCCAATGGTTGGACTTTACTGCTGGTCAAAACTGTTTTACGTGCTTCTAATTCCGTTTCAACTTGAGATGTGTTGTTCTTTGGCCATTTAGCTTCAGGTTCCTGTAGCCATGGAGGTCCCGTCCACCACAAAGGATGGGTTACTAATTCTTCAGGCATTACTCCTCTTGAAGCACAATCAGCAGGATTATCGTGTGATCTGACATATCTCCATTGGCTTCCACTTAGCGTTTCTTGTATTTGGCTCACACGATTTGCCACAAATGTTTGCCATTGGCGAGGGTGGCCTCGCAGCCAAGCTAGCACATTCAGGGAGTCTGTCCATCCATATACCTTAACATTTGCAATCTGAAGAGAGTCCCTTACATGAATTATCAATTTACTAAGAAGGTGCGCCCCGCAAAGCTCTAGTCTAGGGATGCTGACTTGTCGGATAGGCGCTACTTTAGATTTTGCTGCCAGTAGGGTTATGATAACTTCTCCAGTAGAAGTTATACATCTTGCGTATACCACAGTTGCATATGCAAAGCTGGATGCGTCACAGAATGCATGTAATTCAAGTGCTACATTTTTTGTGGTATATTGAAACCATCGAGAGATTTTAATTCGCTCTATTTTGGGCAGCTCGTTACGATACTCTGTCCATTTTTTATGTAACGTTGGCGGTAGCACATCATTCCAGTCAATGTTCTGAATCCATAGTTTTTGAAGCATTATTTTAGCTACGATAATGGTTGGCGTTAACCAACCCAGTGGGTCGAAGAGGCGACCGATTTCTGATAGTAAGGTGCGTTTTGTAAACAGACCAATAGGGGGTTGCAGGGATACCTTGAATTCAAATGTATCTGATTTTGGATTCCAATGTATACCTAGAGCTTTGATTGTTTCATTGAAATCGATATGGAATGGTGTGTTGACTTCTCGATCTTGCTCCGGTATATGATATAATACATCCTCGTTATTGCAAACCCACTTGCGTAGGTTAAAACCTCCTTTATTAAGTAAGTTCCTTAATTGCCGCTGTAGTGAAATGCATTCTTCAATAGTGTCAGTTCCTGTCATCAGGTCGTCTACGTAAAAGTCGCATAAAACCCTTTCGCTTGCTGTCGGAAAATGTAACTTTTCATCATAAGCTAATTGCATTAAGGTTCTAATTGCTAAATATGGAGCACATGATGTACCATATGTAACAGTGTTTAATTTATATTCCTCAATCGGGTTGGAGGGATTATTTCTCCAGAGAATTTTCTGGTATTCACAATGGTTAGGGTCTATGTTTATTTGGTGATACATCTTTTCAATATCCGCCGTGATTGCCACACGATATTTTCGCCATCGCATCAAGATAGTACATAAGTCCCTTTGAAGAGGTTGCCCTGTGAGTAAGCAGTCATTTAGGGCTGGAGAATTCGTTATTAGGTTTGCATGACGCATCAAATACTACTCTTAATTTAGTGGTCGTGCTTGATTCTTTAAAAACAGCATGGTGAGGTAGATAATATTCATTCTTTTCAGAAGTTTTATCAGTAACGTTGCACGATCTGATTTTTTCCATATGACCCAACGATAAGTACTCTTCTATGAATTTTTTATATTCCTCAAAAAGTTTAAGATTCCGGGCAAATTTTTTCTCCATTTGAACTAAACGTTTCTGAGCAATATCTCTTGAGTTCCCTAATTTAGGTGGTGTATTGTTTTTAAATGTAAGTGGTACTACATAGCGGCCATCATCTCTACGATAATGATTACGGGAGAATATCTCTTCACATAACTCTTCTTCGGGATTAGTCCTTTTACAATTTGGGGGTTCTTCTATCTCCCAAAACTGTCACAAGCATATCTATGTTACCCGGTTGCATGTAATATCGATCAGCTAAAGGTATATCGTTAAGGTAATCCAATGAAGAAGAATTCGGTTTATGATTTGGAAGAACTCCAGTAATTTTTGGTAATACATACGCCTCTACGAACATTCTGAAAGTAGGGCGCTGGCACGATTGAATTACGCATGTAGTTTTATTGCGTGAGAAACCTGATTCCGTGGCCCCTATCCCAGCTATCATTGCATGCGTTGGTTTCTTATTAAGTCGTAGTCTCTGCACAGCATCTTCGGTAATAAAGGATGCTTGAGAGCCTTGATCCAATAATATTCTAATCTTTTGTTCTCCTAGTTTAGGCGTTATTATATTGACTATTGCTGTTGCTAATAGTACAGAGGCTTCCTGTCGACTATCTGCTAGATGAATTTGTACCATAGCATCTGTCTCATCAAGTGGTGGTTGGAAGGTATTCCTAGTGCTTACCTGAGTCTTTATCGATTCAGAATGCTGCTGCATTGGGGTGGTAACTGAATTCGCTGCTAGGAGATTTTTGGTGTAATGTGATTTGTAGTAATTTTTCTTAAGAGGCTTGGTTGGTGACAATTTACTGTTATCGGTTACTGTATATTTGTTCACTTGTTCTTTCTGAATTGCAGATGTGAAATGAAGTAACGAATTATGCCTTTTACCACATTGTTGACAGTTCATGACATTAGGACACTCCTGTATCGAATGAACCTTAGATAGGCAATTTATACATCTTGACTGACTTTTTATAAAGTCATATCGGTTTTTCGGACTCATTCCTAAAAATTTGGGATATAGTTTAAGACGGTGATCTTTGCTGCAGATGGGACATAAATTGACAGTACTAACGGTGAGAGAATGCGTGGAATGATCGTAACTGTTACTGTTGTTCAAGTTTGACTTGGTATTGAGAATTTCTTTATGACCTTTTGCTCGGTTAATGGCATCTAAGGTCCTAAATCTTGAATCCAAGAATTCAGTAAATTCCGCAATCGTGGGCATAACAGAAGGATCAACTCTATTGCTTAATGCATGTTCCCAATGTGTTATAGTGTCACGACTTAGTTTTTGGACAAAAAGGTGAATTAGTAATGGATCCCATGTCGAAATATCAACTTTTAGACATTTAATGCTTTCCAAGCATTCGTTTATGTGATCTAAAAATTTTTTTACATTGGTTGGGGTTTCGTTTGTTTGGGTAGAGATGTTAGTGAGTCTATGCAATTGTGCATTTATAAGAGCTCGCTCATTATGGTACCTTTTTTTTTAATAAATCCCACGTCGGTACATAATTAACTTCTGAGATACTTAAATCTTTAATTAACTGCTTTGCTTCACCGCTAATGCAGGAATGTAAGTAATGCAACTTTTGAACATTTGTTAATTGTCTGTTATTGTGGATTAAACCTTCGAACAGATCACGAAAGGTTATCCAATTCTGATAACCTCCATTAAAATTGGGTATATTAATGCGAGGTAATGGGATCTCAGTGCTCTGAGTTTGGTGAGTCAGTGGACTTTCAACTTTAGAGAATTGTGTGTTGCTGCTGTCGCTGCTTGTCCTCATATTCTTCTAATAACTTTCGGTTTGTTAATGCACATTTTTTCCAGATCTCTTCTAATATTTCTTGACGTTTTCGAAGATGGCCTTCTGTGCGACGGTCTTTTGGTGTTTTTCTCAAGTTTATGCAAAACTTTTCGAGTTCTATTTGATTCACGCTTTGTTCTTTAAGTAGTTCATCCATATTATATTATGTATGACTATCACTTTTATATAAGTAATTGGTTTTGTTAATTTTACACTAGAGAATTAGAGCTTTTTAACAGCCGCGAATTAAAATTTAGAATTCTTGTATTCTGGTCACCTTTCAATACGTGTTTGTAATTAAATTATCTCGGTAAGGTTTTCAATAGGTTTTCAATAGAAGCCAATAATGTATAAGGTTAGGTTATGTGGTGATCAAATAGGTTTGTAGGTAATAGGATATAGAAATTAACTTACTGGTTACCAGATGTTTTACTTGCTTAATGGTGTTTTAGTCTTTAACTTTTTTTTTTTTTTTGATAATTTTTTAATAGTAATTACACAGTTCACACACAATTCGTCACAGTTTAATTCCTGTGAAAAAAAAACACAAACAGCAGCACTATACTTTTCTAATAATTAACGGCTCGAAGGACCAAATGTTTGTTCAATAAACAAAAAATAATAATAATAATAGAAATGGTGTTTATAAAAATAATAACTCGACTTGTCTCGCACTAAACTTTATTGGTTCAACTTTTATTCTCAACTGAACTTAATTTTATTACAAATTGTGAAAATGAATACAATGAATAAAATAAATGCAACTCCTGCAATTCGACGGTCAATGATCGATCGCTGCTCTGGTCACGTTGGGGATGGCGATGACCTGGTTGAGTGCTGTTTGCAGCACATACCGCTTTTGACCGGATGTGTTGGAGCGGGTGGTGACCTGGAAAAGTCGCGATGGCATCGCATTCCTTTGGTGACTATATCAGAGGGCGATGACCCGACTGAACAGAGAGCTTTGAACAATTTTCTTTTGATAACCTGTTTTCACTTTTTGAATTTAACTTTGACTTTTCAGGATTTGACTTTAGAAATTTCAGAATTTTAAGTTTGACTTTTTAGGATTTGACTTTAGAAATTTCAGAATTTTAACCTTGACTTTTCAGGATTTGATCTAGGATTTTTCAGAAGCTAATTTTAGATTTAGATTGCTCTGACCAAAATAATTCGGATCACAACCTTGATCTTTCCGTCGAGTACGACGGTGAAAGTTTAAATTTTTCGAACATAACTTGGATTACTTCCTTCAGAATTTAACTTCATACACTTTCAGAACATTACTTGGCATTTTTTTCATTAGAACTTTGTAATTTTGGGTTGAAACGTCCCTCATCACTTCAACGGTATATATATTTTTTTAAGAATCCGGAAGTAACCAGCATCATGTATATGGCACGAACCCCTACTGGAGCCACGGCTCTGGAAGTAAATCCTGTCTGTCAGGAGGACGTCACTCCGGACGACACTGCCCTGACCAGCTGTGGACATGAGCTCCACCGCCAGTGCTTGAGTCAGTGGCTTAAGACAAGTCGGAAATGTCCAGTGTGCAGACAGGCAGTTTTAAATCGGAGAACGAAACCGGGGCAGTTGCAAAGAGATGCAATACCCGGATGACGGCAAGACAACCAGCAACGACAGCAATGGAGCCGATAGCTCAGATTGAACCTCAAGCCCACAGTTTAAGGCCGGCATCGGCTCCAGCACGAAGTCCGGAGGAGGCGAATGGTGGGACACAGCAAACGTCGAGCGGATTCTACCATCGCAGCCGTGGTGCGACCTGAGGATATTCCGCGCAACAGATCCGCCAACACCCAAGCTTTATTGGCAACCCTCAGGTTGCAGATCGCCGACGCAGTCAGGGAGGAAGTGGCGAGAGGACTCGAACAGATGTCTGGGCATCGGACACCTTTGGCTCCGCAACCGCGCATCCCTGCAGCAGATCCCTGGGTAAATGTTTCCCGGGATACGTACAGCTACAATAACGTGAGAGGCCAACATGGCCCAGATTTCATTTCAGTTCGGCCGAGTCAGCAAAGACGTCAGTATATCCCGCCCTATCGGTCTAATGAGTATGCCCAGTACGAATCACCTGACCCACCTAGGCAAAACCAGCCAAGATATAACCGGCAGAGACGCTCTGCGAGTCCCATATGACGGAGACAACACCAAACTCGATGTCGACGAGTTTATTTTCAGATTGTAAGCCCTGACATGCACCACATTAGACGGAGACTTCAGCTTGATCGTCGACAACTTGCACATTTTGCTGAGAGGGAGAGTCAATAGCTGGTTCTGGACACTACGAAGACAGAGCCCATCATCGCCATGGGAACATGTTAGGCTGGCTCTGCGGTCCGATTGGGCGAACATACCAACGATGTGGACATCCGACGAAAAATGTTGAGTCGGCGACAAAGGCCTAACGAGCCATTCTCCACGTATTGCCAAGACATGACCAGGCTTCGGAATCAACTTCGTGCACCCATGACGGAGATGGAGTTCGTCGAGAGTGTCCGGACCAACTTGCTGCCTTCCATCCAAGAGCACATTTGTCTACACCGCACTACATCGGTTGCACAGCTTTCGAGCTTTAGTAATGGAGGTGCAGACCACCAGAGCACGCATTCTTTCATCCTTGCCCCCCGTGTACAACCGGCCGAGAGTTGAGGAATATTATCTGCCGGAATCCTCAATGAGTCACAACGAGGAAACTGCTGAGTACACGTCAGAAGACGGACAACATATAACTGCCATCGAGCCTGCCCAACGGCCGACGCCCATCTGCTGGAACTGTGGCCAGCCTGGACATTATTACACGGATTGCGACAAAGAGCCTCAAGGTTACTTCTGTTATGGATGCGGAAGGAAGGGAACCGTGAAGCCGAGATGCCCAAACTGCAGTCAGAAAAAGTACCGTCCTACTACGAACCCAAAAGCATCAATCCCGACGAGACAGCTACCGTCATCATCCCAACAAAAGTAGACAACACTTTGGCTAAAGCTGTTATGTACCTAAAAATGGTCATAATGCACCTGAAATAAAATATTATTATTCATTCAAATTGAATATCATTACTAAAATGAAAGATTCAATCATTAAAAAATTATTTCAGTTGCATCAAACGGATGTAACTAAATTCGCCTAAACAACATAAATTATCTCAATTCGGGAAAAAGAAATCGCTCAAGTTACCGCGCATTCCTTTCCCAGGAGATTTGTAGCGCATTGGTAACTTAAAAATGCTAATTATGCATTTAAGCAGATATGGTACATTAAATTCGTTCCCAGATAAAGGTGCCTATCTCAGCGATTTCTTAACATACATCGTATCTTTCTCAGGCAGCTGGGAGCTTTCTTCATGTATGTCGTTTCGATCGCGATCTCGGGCTACATCGTCTTCGGCCGGTAAGAGAGGGACCGAAGAATAAACGAATAAAAAAGCTAAAAGCTTTCCCTTTAAGCGGTGCACGGTAGTTTACGAAATAATTAGAGCGTTCAGTTTTAACTTCGTCATAAAGCGGTCACGCGAACAAAAGTCGCCGTAGGGCTGGATCGCCTCGGATCCAGCCCGACCCAAAAAGAGAGTATGTCTTAAACTGTTGCGGAGAAGAGTTTTGTTTTAAAACCGTAGAATCAAGGAGTCTGATTAAAAACGTCGCGAGGAGGGGTCTGGTTAATTACGGCGCTCGGTTAAGTCGCGTTCAAGAAACTTATAGTTTGGTGTGTTCTAATTTTAATTACTTATGTTGTGTTTTAAAAGTAAACAAAGTAGAAACAAATAAATTATGAAATTGTAATAAAGTATTCTGTATTGAAAGTTTTTAAGTGTCCGATGGTGATTTAATGTCAAGCCAGCCCAGTTAGAGTTCCCCTCCCGTCATTACAAATTATTGGGAAAACAAAAGAATTTGGAAACACAACAAAGTTCATAACTCCACAAAGGAGCAAACACCACACTATCCAACAACTACAGAGTCATCGTTACTTCTCGACTTATCGCCTGAAGACGACCTGAATCTGCTTGAGACGTGCACACCCAACTTACTGGACCGGTTGATGAATACCCCAGATGACATCACTGCTTCAGGTATGCCAATACCATTGGTGCTGCTACAGCGAACTCCAGCACCTGTGGAAGAGCGGACAACACCTACAGCTAAATTTTGTGTAAATTGTAGTGGACATTCGGACATTAATGAATAAGTAATCAAGTGAGGGAGGAGGGTAGGAACACCCTAAAAGTTTGGCAACTCAACCTGCATCACAGTAAGGCGGCATCAAGTATGCTGTGTCGGTGTTTTGTGGAAGAGAAGCTGGACATAGCGCTGCTGCAAGAGCCCTGGTTATTTAGGAAAAGTATAAAAGGGCTCCCAGAAAGAATTGCTAATCTGTTTTGCGTAAATTCAGATAGCAGAACAAGATCCTGCATTCTAGTCAGGCGGGGAGTTCAGGCGGTTTTACTGCCGCAACTCAGTACGCCGGACCTCGCTGTGATTCGTATGGGGTCCGGGGCAGGTGCGTGGGTCGTAGCCTCGGGCTATCTACCATATGATTCGCCGACTTCACCTCCGGTAAGGGAGGGGGAGGCTCTGGTGGAATATTGCAAGGATAGAAATGTGGGACTACTGCTAGGTTGCGATGCGAACGCCCACAATACAGTGTGGGGCAGTACAGACGACAACCAAAGAGGCGAAGATTTGCTAGAATTCGTGGTAAGTAACAACTTGGCAATTCTAAACAGGGGGACAGAACCAACCTTCGTGGATGGAAGGCGTAAGGAGGTTATTGACGTCACGTTTAGCAATACTAAGTTGTTGGATAGGGTGCTCAACTGGAGAGTGGCAGATGTGATGACGCTGTCAGATCATAGAGCCATAACCTTTGACATTTGATACGGGGTACACAAGAGGCAGAGTAGGAGGCTGATCAGGTTACCTAAAAACACCAATAGCCAGAAATATATGGAGGTGTTAAGGGAAAAACTGATAGCGTGGACGCCCAGAGTACCCAAAAACACACTGCATGTAGAGAGGCAATTGTACACTCTACAAAAGCCTGTAATGGAGGCGTATCGCAAATCCTGTACTCCAACTGAAGTAGTGGACCAGGACCCAACCCCTTGGTGGGACAGGGAACTGGAAGCACGGAAGAAGGGGTGCAGGAAGGCTTTCAATCGAGCCATAAGGACTCAGGATGGGGAAGCCTGGGGCAGATACAAATCCTTGAAGAAAGAGTTGAAGAAAGCTCTGCGTAGGAAGAAGAGAGAATCGTGGAGAGACTTCTGCTCGAGCACGAGAAACATATCTGAAGTCTGCCGACTTCAGAATATGGTCTCAGCTGACCCGGTCTCCAGGCTCGGACTGGTTCGGGACAGAACGGGTAGGATGTCAGAGACCGGGGACGAAACGAACGAAATTCTGCTGACAACTCACTTTCCGGGAAGCTACAAATCGGATAGGCCGTGGCATATGAGGAAGCAGGGAGCCAATGCCTCGGATCGCTCTGTGGCGGAAAGGATCGTGACGCTTGAAGCGGTAAGACGATCTATTAGATCGTTTGAACCATTCAAGGCAGCAGGCTTAGATGGTATATTCCCAGCCCTGCTTCAGTGGGGCAGTGAGATTGTAGCACCAATACTTAAGGGCATATACACAACATGCCTTGCAATAGGATATGTCCCGGTTTCGTGGAGAGAGGCTAAGGTCATATTTCTACCAAAACCGGGAAGAAAAGACTATACTGAGCCGAAGTCCTTTAGACCCGTGAGCCTGACGTCTTTTCTATTGAAAGCAATGGAGAGGACCGTGGCTTACCACATCGAGGGGACGTCACTCACTAGTTATCCACTAAGTAGGAACCAGCACGCTTATTGTCCTGGGAGATCTACTGAAACGGCACTCCACCAGCTGGTGCGAGTAGCAGAAGAAGAAATTAATAGTAAAGGCATTGCAATGGCCGCAATAATGGACATTGAAGGAGCCTTTGACAATATAGACTTTGGAAGACTGGAGGATGCTCTCGCTGAACGTGGAACCAATTCTACTGTTAGGAGATGGATTGGAAACATGTTAAAGACAAGAGCAGTAAACATCCAGAGAGGTGAATCGAGACTGCGAGGAAGGGTGGACAGAGGTTGTCCACAGGGGGGAGTACTATCCCCCATTCTGTGGAACATTACCGTTGACTCATTACTTCGCAGACTTGAGGAGGAAGGCATACATAATGTTGGGTATGCTCACGACATAGCGATTATGGCAAGGGGCAAGTTCATACGCGCCGTAGCAGACACAATAAGAAGAGGTACGAGGGTGGTGGAGCAATGGTGTGTAGAACAGGGACTCTTCATAAATGCAAAGAAGTCTGATCTAATTGTTTTCACTAGGAAAAGGAAGAATCTAGACTTTAGACCAATTGAACTCTTTGGGGAAGAACTCACGGTCTCGGGCTCGATCAAGTATCTGGGGGTATTCCTAGATTCAAGACTCACCTGGCAAAGACATGTTGAGGAGAAAATCCAAAGAGCGAACAGGGCTCTACATCAATGTGGGAGGGTGTGTGGACGGAGGTGGGGTATCTCGCCAAAGGCCGCATACTGGATCTACACTATGATGGTGAAACCAATTATATCCTATGCCTCTGTGGTATGGTGGCCAAGCGCTTCTAAGCCCACAGTAAAGAGGAAATTGAGCAAGGTCCAGAGGTTAGCGTGTGTGACGATAACAGGGGCCTTTCGAACAACGCCGACAATGGCGTTAGAGATGATACTGGGTTTGCTACCTTTAGATATATATGTGAAGAGAACTGCTGCTTCAGCGGCTCTTCGCATGGAGAGGGGAGCAAACTGGTGCAGATCTCGTGATAACAGAGGGCATAGGAAAATACTGGAACTTGTCAAAGATGAGATACCGGAATTACAAATGCCTGTTGATGGTATAAGCAAAGTAAGGGTAATTGATAGACACCACGAAACGCTTATACGGGATGGGTCCCTCCCTGAAAGCCGTATAACCGACTTTACAATATTCACGGATGGATCCAGAATTGATGGGGGGTTCAGTGATGACCTGATCCTGAACACCCATCTTTGCCTGGGGATATACACCTCAGTATTTCAGGCAGAGATGCTGGCTCTGATCTATGCACTTGATCGTATACTAGAGAGTCGAGTGAGAGATAAGCAGATAGTGGTGGCACTCGATAATCAGGCGGTGATCGGGTGTATGGATGGTACAGAGTTTAACACAGCTCTGTCACTGGAGTGTGTCCGCAAACTAAACGCGTGTGCCTCATCAAATGAGTTGACACTGGCGTGGGTCCGAGGACACGTCGGGATCGAAGGTAATGAAAAGGCAGACGTACTGGCTAAGCTAGTGGCTGCCTCGAGTTTCCAAGGTCCGGAGCCGTTCACTGCGCTTGGCAGGGGTACGGCGGAGGGCCTGTTGGGAAAGTGGGCCACGAGGGAGCACTGGGAACGGTGGAATGTCGTGGACTCGCTCAGACAGGCTAAGATGGCAATTGTGGCGACCAGAAGTGCTGAACAGAGGGAGGTCCTGGATATGGACCGTAGGACCCTGACGGCACTACTAACAGGACATGGTAACTTCAGGTGTCATCTAAAGAGGATGAACATTCTCGAGGACGATATCTGCAGACTGTGCCTGGAGGAGCAGGAGACGGCGGCACACATAGTGTGCCAGTGCCCTGCACTGGCAAGTAGAAGAAGGAAGCTGATGGGACACCACTGGATGGAAGAAGGAAGAATGGCAGAGGTGTCCTATAAGCAAATGCTTGCGCTGACCCGAGGAATCGAGGTGAGGGAAGAAAACTGGATTAGCCCACATCTCTCTCGCTGAGATCACAGGGGGTAGGGACGAAAAGGGACCCGGATAAAGTGGTCTGTTTCGGCAAATCCCTAGAGGGGTGTTTTTAGTGAGTAAAAATCTCACACTACCAGAGACAATCGGGTCTCCTGGTGTCTTTGGAAGATTTTCACCCCTCACGCAAAAAAAAAAAAAAAAAAATAAATCAAGTGAATTGACGTTAAATTAGTAACCACGGAATTGTGTTTATTATGCAAATGGAACAGTGTGGCAGGAGTATGCGCAGCGTTGTGTGTGCTCGTCAGAATCCCTAATAAGGCGTAACAAAAAATTGGCGCAGCCGGTAGGATATAGGAAGAGTGTTTTACATAAACGTAATAGCTTTAAAAGCCTGTACCCTACGTCGAACAAAAGGGGTACTTTTAAACACTCCCGGGTAGCCAATAGCCCTGAGGAGTCACACCCAACGCTTCCACAAAGTGCAAGGCAGCACTACCGGTGGTCTTGTTTGGGATCCGTCCCAGCCCGAAGAAGAGGTAAGCAGGCCAAAAGCCAGCCCCCTTGCAACGCTGAAAAGCAGAAGTTAAGGTATATGTCCAAGGATACATACTCTACTCCCGCCCACTCACCAACTTAGGAGAAAGCAGAGGACCTTCTCATAACCTCCCTCGATCTGGAGAACAGCACGGAAGAACCCTCGGGCTCTAATAAGCCACAAGCATGACCACGCCAGGGTTCCCAGTCATCAGTATTCACCAACCAAACACAGGTCAGCGATCACCAGATCACCCCAGTACAACCAGGACCCAGTTCAGAAGGACTCACCGTCAGAATCGGAATTGTCATCCAAAGACCAAGTCAAACCCAAGTAAGCCATAAAAATAACTTTAATAATTTGTACGAGTCCGCGCGAGAATCCGAACTCCTAGCGGCTCTTTATTCCAACCTTCTCGAAAACCAGACTACAAAGTCCAGCGAGGAAAGATTAAAAGATCTAGAACGTTTTCAAAGAGACGCCGCACTTTTTCAAGCCAAGCTAGACGGAATCTCGCGCGTACTCCTTTCTGAACACAATACAGAAAAAAAATTTAGTAAATCAAACCGAAGAACACCTCAGACAATTATTACAAGACTCCCTGCGAGAAATCAATCTAAAACAAGGTCTTAATCGATTTCTCGCACAAGACTCGCCCGTCACCGACTCGAATCAGAACTCCACTATGGCGACCGATTATGGAAAAATCGTCAAATTAACTGCGCAAATGGTGCCCATTTTTTCAGGTGAGCCAGGCCCGCATCTCGGATCAGAGTTTCAAACATTCCTGGGTTGCTGCCGCCAGGCCAAACAGTGCCTTTCCGAATGAGAGCAAGATGCTTTCCTAAAAATCCTCTCCACAAGACTCCGTGGAGGAGCATACCAACTGTTGGCCTCAGATGTACCGACAACATTTCAAGAAGTCGAAGTCAGATTAAACGCGGCATACCTTCCCAGAGAAACTTACCAGGAACTGGTAAATAGGCTCATAACAGCTCACCAAAACCCCTGCAAAACGCTCACCGCCTTCAGGGCTAGAGTGAAACAGTTGCTGGTCCTCTGTAAAGAGGCTGCACAAACCAAATACGGACCTGCGGCCACCCCAGCTGTTACAACGTAGCTGGAAGACTTCGCGAAAAACGCAATCCGCAGTGGGGTTACGAATCTGCACCTATGCCAATATCTCCTCACCGTTACAGACGGCATGCTCGAGGTGCTGTCACATAAAGCACTCGACATGGAGAAACTACAGAAGGTCGCCCAGTTCACGCAAACGGTTGTTGTAGAATAAGGCTCAACTACCCCGGTTGTTGTAGAACAAGGCTCTATGGACCCAACTGCCAGAATACGGGCATTCCATAGAACCCCATATACACCTGCTCGAAACTTCCCACAGCTAACGTTGTACAGACCACCGCCACCACAAAATTTCCGCCGACCGACTCCGCCATATACGACTCCACCTCAACGCTCGTCTCCCCCACAAATCGACTACCGCCGCCAGAACCTCGACCAGATAAGGTCAAACATCACATGTAATTTTTGCAGAAGTCGCACTTACGCCGACTGTATGAAGCGTAAAAACACGCCCTTCTGATCCAACTGCAAGATATATGGGCATGATGTCCGCGATTGTAGGAACAATCGCCATGTTCCGGGCCCGAGTAACCAGACAAGGCTCCCCGAACGACGGATTTAGGATCAGCAACCATCCGCTGGTCCTCGAGTTTTTAACATAAAACTCAAATGCGAATTCTGCAACCGTCGCGGCCATTCCATAGAGGAATGCCATCAAAAACAAAAATGGGACTCTAAGAGCCAGGGAAACGACGAGCAATCGACCGAAAAGACCCCGGATCGACACTAAACACAAAAAATTTTAACAAAGGGTCACCTTATCCGCCCGTACCCTGTATCGCTACAGTTAGTCTTCCGTTGGATATTAGCCTGAGCGGCAATACCAAACTTGTAGTAGATACTGGCACTGAGGTTAGTATTATAAAAAAGAAAGTAATTAAAAATCCCGAAGATATAAATACCAATGAAACATATACTTTACAAACACCATTTGGTACCGGAAAGAAGCTGGGAACATGCCAGGGCAATTTTACATTAAACAACAACATTCCCTTCAATTTTCAGGTTATGAAAAACCTACCCGGCCTTTCCGACGACGGCATGCTAGGAAATGACTTCTTAGCAAAGAATTGTAACGTTGTGGGCCCGAAGACATTGTGATTCCCTCGAATGAAAAATAACCCTGAGGAGTTTGCTGTTCCATTAACAGCTGCTTTGGATAACCTGTGTTCTGAGGAAGTGGTCAAATTGAATGCTCACACAGATAGCGCAGAGCCCAGAAAGGCCGATCTGATGATCTGTGGTAGTCCAAAAGTTTCTCAAGAGAAGAACAATGACCACCAAACAATGGAATGCGAGATGGACAAACTGACTGAGAGTGATTTGACCTGCGAGATGAGGCAGCAACAAATACAGCTTGCATACAGAAGCCTGTATGCACACCTGCTAGGTCACAGATCATAGTCGAGATTCCCTTGCACCTGCAGGAGGAGATGCTCTGTCTATCAAGACAAATAGATCAAGGAGTCTTCCTGGCGAATGGCATAGTCCCCGCTAGTTTAAAAGCAGTGTCTGTTGGAGTTCTCAACACACACAATTCACAAGTAGTTCTGACTACCATTAGTCTGCATCTAGTCCCTGTCCACAACTACACCGTCGTCCAACTGAAACAGGTTTATCAGGAAAGAAATAATAAGGAAACCTCAAAAAATGGAGAACGCGATGAGGACGCTCACCTGAAAACCAGGAATTACGGTGACACGAAACCACCAGCACCCACGCACAACGGAAATATAAGGAAACACAGATAACAAAGGAAAGGTAAACATAATGAAACAAACATCGAAGGAGCTAACCTAGACAGAAGGAACTACGATGGCAAAAGCCCATCAGCTTCCACGCCCGCAGAAAAGAAAATTTCGGAAGCGAGCTCACCACAGGGACGGTATCTACAAAAGCTTCAAAATCAACTTTCACAGTAAGTAAACCACGGCGAGAGAGCCCATTAGAAGATGAAAGCGAATTCGCCTCAAATATGGCAACTTACGGCGGTTCAAAAGCCCCAACTCCATCGTCATTTAGTTTTAAGAGTGATTTAAAAAAATAAATTGGGGTGAAAATAAGAATAAAGATAAAAATATTTCTGATTTAAATAAAATAACTAGGAGTAAAATTAAAAATAAAAATAAAGGAAAAAGTATTTCTAGCGCCGAAAAAATGGCCACTTTACAGCATATCAAATATTTATTCCAGGAGTATGAAGAACAGGAAGACCCAAATAATAACCCGCGTCTCGCCAGATTAGACGAAGAGCTCAGCCTGGACGTAAATCTGAGCGCGGAGGAAAAACAAGCGATATCACAACTCTGCTACGAGTATAACGATATCTTTTTCCTAAAAGGTGATCGGCTAACTTCCACAAACGCCATTACTCATGATATACAATTGGTGCAGGACCAAGCACCTGCTTTGCAAAATGCTAGAAAACGACATAGTGCAGCCAAGTTAAAGCCCTTGGAATTCACCTCTCTTAGTCGTCCCCAAGAAAGCGGGACCAGACGGTGAAAAGAGGTGGCGCGTCTTCGTTGACTTTCGTAAATTAAACGAAAAAACGATAGGAGACGCCTTTCCGCTACCTCGGATCAAAGATATTCTCGACCAACTAGGTCATTCTCGGTATTTTACCACCCTCGATCTCGCCAACGGCTATCACCAGGTGCTCGCTGATCCTCAATATCGACCAAAAACCGCGTTTAGCACCCAACGGCCACTATGAATTTAGGCGTATGCCATTTGGGCTCAAAGGAGTCCCGGCCACATTCCAACGCTTAATGAATTTTGTCCTAACAGGATTACAAGGCTTGGAATGCTTTGTCTATCTAGATGACATAGTCATCTAGGGTAAAAACCTTGCGGACCACAATAATAAGCTCCTCAAAGTCTTTAATCGTTTGAGAGAGAACAATCTCAAACTGCAGCCCGAAAAGTGCCAGTTTCTGAGAAAAGAGTTAGTTTATCTAGGCAAAAAGTGTTCCAGTGAAGAAGCACTTCCAGAGCCCAGTAAAACGGCTTACGTCCAAACTTTCCCAGTTCCCAGAACTGTACGACAGGTTCAATCCTTTATTGGACTTCCCAATTACTATCGAAAATGTATACCCGACTTCTTCAAGATTGTGCGTCCCATAACGAATTTGCTCCGCAAGGATGACAAATTCAAATGGACCTAGAAGTGCCAGGAGGCATTCGAGAAAATTAAAACCTCATTAATTTCACCTCCACTCCTTATATATCCCAATTTCTCGAAACCGTTCAATTTAATCACGGACGCCAGCAGCGAGGCATTAGGAGCCGTCTTCTCGCAAGGAGAAGTAGGACACGATCAGCCCATTGC
The DNA here is from genome assembly GCA_964036015.1 of Leptarthrus brevirostris. Taxonomy (NCBI): domain Eukaryota; kingdom Metazoa; phylum Arthropoda; class Insecta; order Diptera; family Asilidae; genus Leptarthrus; species Leptarthrus brevirostris. The sequence continues at coordinate 80,060,517 of OZ038371.1, forward strand.
CTACGCCAGCCGTACACTGAACAAGGCGGAACGCAACTACTCAACTATTGATAAAAAGTTGCTCGCCATAGTCTGGGCTACGCGTAACTTTAGATGTTACTTGCAAGGCCGAAAATTTACGGTCTATACATACCATAAGCCTCTCAAAGGAGTCTTTAATGTAAAAGACCCCACTTCCCGTCTGGTGAGATTTCATCATAAACTTTCCGAATTCGATTATCAAATCGAATACAAACCAGGAAAGTACAATACGAATGCCGACGCGTTTAGCCGCATTTGACGGGAAGTCAACGAAGACTCGAATGGCCAAAACATAATGGTAAAAGCGCAAGTCCACCATAAAATGGATTCGGACTCGGAGGATGAAATATCCTCCATTCCCAAAAATCGTCTAAAATGTAACGCTGTGACCCGGGCTCAAGCGAAAAACGTTCAAACAGAGTCTAAAAGCTCCGAAATACGGGATCACACGCCTCACAAAAACGAAATAATTTCAAATATAGAAGAAGTCACTACAGAAAACCTGCCAGATACTTATCCGCTAATTGACGATAAGCCTAAGCCCCCTGAAATAATCACAAGCGCCAAGGAGATACAAACGATCTTACATGATTATCACGACTCTCCTTTTGGCGGCCATCAGGGCGTAAATAAAACATAGAAGCGGATTCGAAGGAAATACTGGTGGAGGCACATGCTTAGCAATATCAAGAAATTCGTTAAGCGTTGCTCAAAATGCCAAAAAATGAAGGCATCACCTCAGTTTAAAATGCCGATGGTCCTCACGGAAATCGCAGAACAGCCCTTCGACAAAGTCTATCTCGACATTGTTGGTCCACTCGAGGAAACTGACTCCGGAAACAAGTACATCTTGACTTTCCAGGATAACTTCACTAAATTTGTCGATGATTTGTAACGCCATACCTAACGGGGAATGGGAAATCGCGTTTTCGCATCCTGAAGCAAATAGTCACCGATCAAGGAAGCAACTTCCTTAGTGACCTGTTTAAAAAGGTATGTAAAGTGCTACGGGTGAAGAAGTTACAAACTTCTGCCTACCACCCACAGTCAAATGGCGCACTTGAACGTGCACACAGGCCGTTAATCGAATACTTGCGTACCATAGTGGACGAGAATCCCAAATCATGGGATCAATATCTGCGAACCGCTGCATTCGTGTACAACAACAGTGTACACGAAGGGACGAAATTAACTCCCATGGACTGCCTTTACGGCTTCACAGCGGATGTTCCGTCAAATTTGAAACGAGACCCTGAACCCGTGGACAATCACGAAAGCTACTATCACATCCTGCGATATAAGCTCCAAAAGTCTTATGCCACGGCACGCAAAAACTTTCTCGCTAGTAAACAACGATCGAAACTATACTACGATAAAGCTGTTCGACCCTTGTCATTTCACATAGGTGACAAAGTCTTTCTCAAGAGCGAAAGTCGAAAACATAAGCTCTCTCAAATCTGGGTAGGACCATACCTGGTAATCGGTATACCACGATCAGTGAATACAACCCTAAAAATGGACAAGCGTACAGTTACGGTTCACAACAACCGTCTTAAGCCATTCTATGAATAGATAATTCCAATTGAGGATTTTTTTTACGCGTCGTGGCATGCTACCACAATCTACGACCGAGATGAAGATCGTAACGCAAAGCAAGCACAAAATTTAGAAGGGAACAACGAAAAATCCCTCTAACAACTCGGTCCAGTAGGGTTTAATCCAACTTCATAAAAAACTTATTTGAACCAATTTAAAACTTCTAATTAATTTTAAATCACTTAACGTTAAAACTCCTATCTCACCTTAACGTGCTTAAAACTACGAAGTACCAATCAACAGGACTTCACTACCTCTTGCACAGTACCCCATAATTGGGGAAGAACGGAAAAAACGACTCATGCTAAAAGTCAAACCCTAACCAAAACATCTCTTGTGCAATTCCGTCAGAGACTGGACCACCTAAACTCCTAAACTCCACCTAAACTCTTTAATACTATATCTAGAAACTCTTCTTGATGGCAAACTGAATTGCTGTTACGCCCTACTTGGATTCTTCACCCCGCGATCAAAGGAAATAATTATAATAACATTTTCTTTTAATGCCTTAATCACTCTAACCTACTGCATAAGGCAAAACCTTCCCACTTTGATCAAACATTATCTCCTAGTTTCTTCCTTTTCTCGCCTCCAAGACTGGGACAGAAACTTCTTCCTGGTAGTCCCTTGCCCTGAGGTCCTCCTCCACTACCTTCGAAATACTGTATTCAACAGTAGATATCAAAACAACTAAACAAAGGTAACCAACTATTATACCCACTTCCAGTGACTTACCAGGAATTTCTTCCTGGTAGTCCCGTGTTCTAAGGTCGACCTGCGGATATAAAAATCCGCATCAAACAATTTCAGAAAATTACACTGGAAAATACATATGAAGTCTACGTTAAGCGAATTATAACTCTCCCGACTAACTAAAAACAAAAACTCGCCATATTTAAAAATTGCTAATTATGGCTCCACACGAAATTGGCGCTAGAGCCACCTTTATCACCGTCGCCTCAAGGGCTACAACAGGATTTTCTCCTGACAGCCTTCGCCCTGAGGTACACCCGCGGAAATATAACATTCGCTGGAAACCACTTTAGGGAAAATCTACGCTTAGTAAATAAGAAAATTAATTTAGTAAACCTCCATTAACCATATTCCTCTTCCCAGGTATGATACAAAACGCTATCATCCTCGGACTAATCATGTCCACTATGGGAAGCAGTCCGTCGGAGACTTACTCGGTAAACCCACCTAACAACACAGGAGTGCTATTTGGGGATTTAGGAAGCCTAATGGTTTACCACTCCACATGGAATGTACTCACGGAGTTGGACCTGACCGAGTTGGACAATTAAACAACGCTTGCGGAACGAGCTGAACACTACGTGCATCAACTGTGTGGAAATAACACAGTAGGGGACCTCTGCGATCTCCAGCAAAAGCACATGCACGCGTTGATGGAAAACATCAAACAACGCACGTAATTAAACAAGCTGTTCCCAAATCTCGTAAAACGAGATCTATCTTTGACGGCATCGGAAACGCCATGCACTACCTATTTGGTACCATGGACAGTTCCAATGAACGCGAAGTCTATAGTCGCCTGGATGAGTTGGAAACTAACCATCAGGTACTCGCTGATTTGGAGAAACGACAAATCAGTGTAGTCAAGACTGCGCTTAATAAAATTCAAAAACCTCTACACTCACTGGTAGAAAGACAACGGCAAATAGCCTACCAGATGAACGACTTTAACTGATAAACTCGTAGCAAGACAAATGAGGCAGGAAATAGTCTCTAGTCTGTTGCTACAAATGGTAGAAATTGAGTTTCAACAGCAGGCGCTACCGGATATAATAACCTCTAGCCGAAACAATCAAATTCGCCCCTGATTTACTCCTTGAGATTTATCACAAATCTCATGCCGCGTGTTCAAACGCCCAGAATTGTCTATCAATTCTCCACCAAACGGCAGTATTACAAACACACCTGTTGCAAAAAAAGTTGGTAATCAGAATTACATTACCAATCTTCAATCTTCCAAAAATGAAGTTGCAACGAATCAGGTGCTTCTCTATACATACGAAAGCAAATCATTCACTAGTCCCGGAAATAGAATATTCCCATATAGCGAGTCAACTCTCGACTCAGGAATTTCTATTACTTAAACCGGAGAACATGTAAACATATCGGAAAGTCACTCGAGATGTCGAGGAAGATACCTACGCTGGTTTGCTAAATACGCCGATAACAAAAGCAACACAAACGGATGAATGCGTGATCAAGTTGCTCTTCAATCGTTTGAATGAAAACCCTAGGTGTTCGCTAAAAGTGCAAATACCCCCCAGGGATATTTTAATTAAATTAAATAGGTTCAATTCCTGCCTGTATGCATTGAAGACAACAACCATTGTGCATATTACATGCACCCAGCAATTGCTCACGCATCGCCTCTCTGGACAGGGAATTTAGCTAATTAACCAACTCTGCCACTTACAAATAGGACCACAATCCCTATATTACGAGGCTCAAAATACACATCCACTACTTTTCACGCAACCAGCGTACTTCCCGAAAGCAAATGAAATGGCAAAGGAATTAGATTCCTTCCTAAATACGAGCAGCATACTAGCACGGAAGCACCATATACAAAGCTCCTACTAGGTGACAACACTAACGAAATGTTGCACGAGAGTACGCAATCATTGGACCAAATACAGGCCAAATTACAGGAGCTACATTTACACTCCCGGGTTAAAACACCCCACATACCCTCAACAACTTCGTTGTCACTTACGGGTCTAATGCTGCTGTTCATCGTCATTTACATGACAGCCAAATACGCCATACCGCCGCTAAGGGCATGGACTACGCGGCGTAATCAAACGCCCATGCCCGAAATCCCCCTAGAAGAGGCAGTCTCAGAACCAAAAGGGCAGCCTCAACGGTGACAAACACTGCCCAGGGCACGGTCCATACAACTTGTTTAAACAATAGATACAAATAGATACGCAGAAGTTCAATATAAAATTTACTAGACACCCCTAGATTACTAAGGAACATAAAAATAAAGGAACATAAATAATGTAAAGAAGTAAAGTAAAAATTTACGCGCCATGGAATACTACCACGATCGACGGTCGAAAAGATACTGAAGCGCAAGGCAAGTACCAACAAACAAACAAACAAATAAAATATATATAAATAGCTGTGTTCCATTGGACCAGGCAAAGTACTCGCAAGTACTCGCGAGTAGGTGTTCAATGGAACGCTCTTTTGTTTGGTTTGGTTAGAGGTATTGAGAAATTTCTTATCGGACACAAATTTAAATAAATCATTTTTAGATTTTAGCAAAAAATTGAAAATTATTTTTATTAAATATTAAGAAAATGTGACAAATTTTCTTAATATTTAATAAAAAATTTTTTAATTTTTTAATAAAATCTAAAAATGATTTATTTAAATTTGTGTCCGATAAGAAATTTCTCAAAACTCACCGTATTCATATCCATTTAACAAATTTGTCTTCGTTCTTATATTAAATGAAAGCAAACAAACGTCATTTACACCCAAATATATTTAAATCCATCTATTGAGCGTTAGAAAAATTAAAGTTATCTAGCGGCAATAAATTGCGTAACTACTTGGGAAATTTTTGATCAACGACTCGGATCCAAAAGCATGTGTAGTTCCCGGCAGCCAGAAGTACTTGCGAGTACTTTGCCAGGTCCAATGGAACGCAGCTAATATATATTTAAACATGACATATTCGTTCTCTGTATCCCCTAAGGGGACAGACAATAACGGCCAAGGGTAAGACCATCGAATAAAACAAGAATATTCAAATTCCCTTTACTCCCCTCTGTGATCTGTTCCTCTCCCAAGAACAGCTCACGTTTTCCAAGGGGGAAATGGTCATAATGCACCTGAAATAAAATACTATTATTATTCATTCAAATTGAATATAATTACTAAAATGAAATGTTCAATCATTAAAAAATTATTTTAGTTGCATCAAACGGATGTAACTAAATACGCCTAAACGGCATAAATTATCTCAATTCGCGACAAACAAATCGCTCAAGTTACCGCGCATTCCTTTCCCAGGAAATTTGTAGCGCATTGGTAACTTAAAAATGCTAATTATGCATTTAAGCAGATATGGTACATTAAATTCGTTCCCAGATAAAGGTGCCTATCTCAGCGATTTCTTAACATACATCGTATCTTTCTCAGGCATTCAAGAGTCAGATACAAAAAGAAGAAAACGTTCTGGGAGCTTACTTCATGTACGTTTCGATCGCGATCTCACGTTACATCGTTTTCGGCCGGTAAAAGAGGGACCGAAGAATAAACGAATAAAAAAGCTAAAAGCTTTCCCTTTAAGCAGTGCACGGTAGTTTACGAAATAATTAGAGAGTTCAGTTTTAACTTCGTCATCGGATCCAGCCCGACCCAAAAAGAGAGTCTGTCTAAAACTGTCGCGAAGAAGAGTTTTGTTTTGAAACCGTAGAATCAAGGAGACTGATTAAAAACGTCGCGAGGAGGAGTCCGGTTAATTACGGCGCTCGGTTAAGTCGCGTTCAAGAAATTTATAGTTTGGTGTGTTCTAATTTTAATTACTTATGTTGTGTTTTAAAAGTAAACAAAGTAGAAACAAATAAATTATGAAATTGTAATAAAGTATTCTGTATTGAAAGTTTTTAAGTGTCCGATGGTGATTTAATGTCAAGCCAGCCCAGTTAGAGTTCCCCTCCCGTCATTACAAATTATTGGGAAAACAAAAGAATTTAGAAACACAACAAAGCTCATAACTCCACAAAGGAGCAAACACCACACTATCCAACAACTACAGAATCATCGTTACTTCTCGACTTATCGCCTGAAGACGACCTGAATCTGCTTGAGACGTGCACACCCAACTTACTGGACCGGTTGATGAATACCCCAGATGACATCACTGCTTCAGGTATGCCAATACCATTGGTGCCCATTCGAGTTGCACCACCCAAGAATCAGAAATTGAAAACCGAAGTGATGCCAGTACGGCTGCTACAGCGAACTCCAGCACCTGTGGAAGAGCGGACAACACCTACAGCTCGACCTCTGAAGCCATACCATCAACAACTCAGAGAGTATCAGGAAGCTAAACAACGTATATTAGCTGAAACAGAATCCTCGCACGATATCACGCCATCGAAGAAGCCCAAACGCTCAACCCTACGTCTGAGGGCGTACGAAGCTCATGGTAGCCAACGGAGAGACAGCCGAGGTACTGGGGCACGCGGACGTGAAGGTCACTTTCGGGGTGATACCAAGGCTGTACGTCTGTACATCGTGCCCAGCCTGACTCAAGACTTATATCTCGGTGTGGATTTTTGGAGGCTTTTCAATTTGGCACCTGATATTATGGGCAACGCTTCAGCAGCAACAATATGGTCTAAACCAGCAACGGTGGCAAGCATGTTTCAACCACTAGATCCAAATCAATACCAACTGTGCTCGACTGACCAACTTCGTCTACAGCAAGTGAAACAATTCTTCCGTCGTACTCAACGCTAGGTCTCGGGAAGACGGCGTTAGTCCAACACGTAGGAAACGCTTCACCCATAAAGCAGCGTTTTTAACCGGTCTCACTAGCCGTGCAACAGCTGATGGACGCCGAACTTCGCCGGATGATAAAACTCGGCGTGATAGAGGAAAGCCAGAGCCCGTGGAGTTCGCCCGTTGTGCTAGTAAGGAAGCCAGGCAAAGTCGGGCTGTGCTTTGATGCGAGGAAGGTCAATGCGATGACCAAGAAGGATGCCTATCCACTACCACATATAGACGGCATCCTGAGTAGACTTCCTTCATCAAGGTACATTGCTAGCCTAGATCTCAAAGATGCGTTCTGGCAGATCCCGCTAGACAAAGAATCGCGCGAGAAAACAGCTTTCACAGTCACGGTCACGGTATGCACAGACAATGGATCACGACGGACCCCGAGAAGGTCGCAGCCATCGTCGACTAACCTCCCCCTAATTCCGTTCGTCAAGTGCGCCGATTTTTGGGCACGGCAAGCTGGTACAGGAAGTTCATTCCGAACTACGCCGACCTGTGAGCATCCATTACGGATACGCTGAAGAAGTCCAGCAAATTTGTCTGGACTAGCGAAGCCCAGTCCGCATTTGAACAGCTGAAAAGGCAGCTAACTCCTTTTCCAGTGTTGGTGAGTCCTAACTTCACCAAGACATTTATCATCCAGTGCGATGCGAGTACGCAGGGTGTGGGCGGAGTCTTAATCCAGCTGGTCGACGAAGGTAATGAAAGACCACTGGCGTACGTGTCAAAGAAGTTGAACTCAGCACAGCGTAATTACACGATCACAGAACTGGAATGTTTGGCAGCTATCATCAGCATAGAAAAATTTAGGACATATGTCGAACTCAAGAATATCACGACCTTCGGGACCGATTCGAGAAGCATAAATCATCCCTTCCAGACTTAACTTTGTGCGACGGCTACGTATACATTCGGACGCAGCCCAGAACTGGTGATCCAATTCAGGAAGAACAAGCCTGGAAGCTTTGGATTCCACGGGGCTTGGTACCAGAAGTCATTGCGAGGGCGCATGAACCGTCACAATCTTCACATGCAGGCATAGGCAAAACCTTAGAGCGAATCCGACCACACCTGTATTGGCCCAAGATGACCGCTGATGTGCGAGCGTATGTATTAGCTTGCGACACCTGCAAGGAGACGAAAGCCCCAAATTCCATCTACCGACCACCAATGGGAGCTCAAGCAATGACGGAAAGACCATGGTAACGGATGTATATGGACCCATTAGGACCGTATCCTCGCACGAAACGAGGCCATGTATGCATCTTGATTGCATTGGACCATTTCTCGAAGTATACTGTGCTACACCCACTGCGAAAGGCGAGCACGACAGGAAGAAATCTTCCACAAGTTCGGTGTCCCGGAGAATATGGTAAAAGACAACGGTCCACAGTTTCGGTCAGCCCAGTTCGGTAACCTCTTGGAGAGATACGGCATTCAACACTTTCGTACAGCAGTGCACTCGCCGCAACCAAACACCTCCGAAAGGGTAAATAGATCCATCCTAGCTGCGATCAGAGCTTATGTTAAGGACGAGCATGACAGATGGGACGAGAAGCTGAGTTGCATAGCGAGTTTTCTTCGGAATTCAGTCCACCAGGCTATTGGCTTCTCGCCTTACAACGTTTTGTTTGGCCAGCAAATGGTCGAGCATGGTTCTGCATACGCGCTACTAAGACGGCTACAGGCTCTAAGTGAAACAAAAGACGTAGATACTTCTGACAAACTCAAATTGATTCGCCAACAGGCCCGAAAAAATTTAGACAGAGCTTTTGAGCAAGGTGAACGGACCTACAATACACGTTCTAAGCCTGTAAGCTTCAAAGTCGGGCAGAAAGTCTACCACAGAAGAACAAGAAGTTCGTAAAGTGCCGAGTTCGATCGCGGAAGGGAAATGCTCTCTATGAACTTTAGGACCTACAACAAAAGTTGTTGGGAACCTACCACGCAAAGGATATTCGGCCCTGAAGGGCGGCAACATGACATGGGAGAGATTCGCGAGGAAAGCCTACTGGAGTGTGTGTCCTCTTCTGATGATGATGAATGTCCACTTAGCCGAGTTTCCTCGGAGACGATGATGATGCGTCGACATAGACTGATGGAGGAGGGTACGCACACACACCAAGGTCCAGTACTGTACGGCAGGAATCGAGATCCTCAGTCTAGTCGTGGGGGAAGCCTCCGGCTGCTCGCCGAGATATGTTTGGGACTCATGCGTCTCTCATTAGGACGACGTGCTTGTTTCGATGATACCACCGCTGAGGTTAGGCTCAGATTCAAACGACTACTCCCTCATTGGGTGTATGCCTGTGGGAATCTGAGACCTGGCGAGCCGTGATGACAAACCAGCCGTTATCTGCGACCGGGTTGTCCAACTTTTATCCTTCTCATAACCCCTATATTGTACAATTAGCTCCGAGCCTTCAGCAAGTTCTACCGGCGTAAAGCTTGTGTTTACGTCTTACTTCAACGCATGTCTCATGCTTCTGGAAATTTCACTAAACATTTTATTTTCGCAAGTGACACATCCAACTACTGTTTCAGTGCCTGCGCAGCATATTCTACGGACTGGATTTTGGAGTGTGAGCACTCTAACGGAACTACCAAAAGCGGTCGAGTCCTGATTTAGAAACGCTTTCGTCATACCGATATCTTCTGAATTGCCCCTAGCCTCTCCGTAGGAGCCCTCTGGCTAGGCTTGGTCTATTGGCTAACTGTATTCACCTTGTAAGAATTTAGCACCAAGTGCCCCTCCGTCTCTACGACGCTAAATCCTCCACGCGAAATAAATCATAACCATCTCTACGATGGCGTCCTTCACGGACATTGGCTCACCCCTTTTCGCTTCGCCACTAACCCCAGTAGCCACTATCTGCTACAAAGAGCTCTAAAACAAAGTTCGCCAGTTTATTTTCGAGCCCTACGCATTTTTATCGGCGTGAAGTTGTGTTCACGTCTCACCTTATCGCCTGTCTCAGGCTTCAACTTAGACCACAAGCAATTTTCTTTTCATCTTACTGTCAGACCAGATTGAAGACCCAAGGAAACCTGGTGGGAATCCAATGCGTTAGAATAGTCTGCCTGGACGCGCGATAGCACGGCCTGGGAGAGTCTCGCGAGGTTAGCCACACTGGAGTGTATGTGTCCTCTCCTGATGATAAACGTCCACGAGTACTGGGTTTTAGGACCATAGAATCGGCGAGACGTAAACTGAAGGAGGAAGGTACCTACACATACCAAGGTCCGGTTTGCACGGCAGGAATCTCGATCTTCGTCCAGGATGTGAGGAAATGTGTCGCGCGGGCAGGCTGGCCAGTATGCGGGACTAGGTTACTCAACGTCTATCCTCCTATATTAACCCTTATAGTATACCATGCTCCGTGCTCTCAGCCCCTCCTTACCGGCGTAAAGTTGTATTTGCGCCTTACCTTACAGCCCTATCAGGCTTCAACTCACACCACTAACCAAAAACTTTGATTCTCGCACGATGCGAACAGCGTTGTCTATGAAGAAAAATATACATTGTACGATAAGATCCGAGCCCTCCGCAACTCTACCGACATAATATTTGTGTTTGTGTCTCATTCTGTCGCCTGCCCAAGGCTTCAATTTGTACCACCAACAGTTTTTATCGCCCAGTCAGGTCAGCCCTGTCAGTGGTTCCATGGACCAACACGCATATCCTCGAACAATTGTTCAGTCTGGATAGCCCAGAACCCTCAGTATCTCTACCGGCGTAAAGTTTGTGTTCACGCCTCACACTACTGCCTACACCGGCTACAGTTTCCACATCCATCGAATTTTTTTTTTGCGCTGTCCCAGTTATCAGGCCAGTCTTTGAGCTCGAAGACCTTCAAGGGAACTTGATGGGAACCGGTCCCGCAGGGATCCGGCCCGAAAGCGTGGCAACACGGTCAGGGATAGTTTCGTGAGGATAGCCATACTGGAGTGTGTGTGTCCTCCTCTAATGAAGATAACGTCCACGAGTACTGAGTTTGGGCGTGACGACGCTGAACAAGGAAGGTACTCTGCACTTCAGGAATCACGATCCTCGTCCTGGTCGTGGGGAGACGTCTGGCTACTCGTGGAGGGATCATCGGGGCTCACGCGTCTCTCTTTAGGACAACGTGCTTGCCGCGATGAGACCACTACCCTCCTATAGCCGAATCCAAGACCCAATGTTTTACCAACCTAAAAACACCTGCAACAACAAAAAATGCTTACGCACGTAAAAGGGGCAGCACGGAATTTCCATTCCAAAGACACCTCAACCTCTAAAATTGTTGTACGGAGAGCCGAGAAAATAGTTTAAATCAATTGAATTATTTGCCAAAATTCCTCGGCTCCCGCACAAAATGTTGCTTAAAATTCTCTAAATAAGTTACATTTCGACAAGAATGCAACAGCTGCATAACAGCACCAAAAATTATACCCCGCCTCCCAACGGTATGCTTATCGGCATCAGAAAGTTGAAGGCCACAGCTACTCATGAAGATGTGCAAAATTTCAACTTGAAAAACTGTCGGACTGCAAATAAAATGCAAAAAATTAAAATTCAAAGCAAATTCTAGCAAGTGAAATTGCAATAAATTCGAACTGAACTATAACATCTGGTATGAAATCATCTGACAAAACCGGTTGAGCCCAGTTGATATTTGTGCTGATGACGAGAAATCATATGGGAGCAGCGGAAGAGTAGACGAGTGTGGGTGACTTCTGCCGGCAGCGGTGATATTGGCGCGAAGAGTTTTAGTTGAGTCTGGGATGAAGCGTGTTTTATTTGGGTAGTTGGTTATTAGCGTTCGAATGGTGCAGTTCGGTTGTGGCGAAGTAATTTTGCTTTTCCAATTGATAGTTAGTGGTGCCAGTCAGTGCAAATTGAATTTTTGTTATCATATAAAATTGCATTTTAAGCAGTGTCTGCATCTAAGTCTAAATTAAATATTAATAAACCAAATCCGACTAACTATCCCAAAGGTAATTCCAAACGTCCTTCTCCCATACCTAAATTTAGCATTCAGCCTAATCGTAAGAATATTAGCACTAGTAATAACATAGTCTCTCATCACTCTTCCGCACCTCTCACCTTTAGCCATAAACCTAGTAATCCTAACTCCAATTGGCAGTTCAAAATTGGAGTATTTCCAAACTTTAATCTAAGTACCCCAGTCAAGTATCCTAACTTTATATATTCTCACACCCTTAACCCCTCGGTTCCACTTACACCGAAGCCCTCGAACACGTCCATCTCAGCCGACAACTCCACCACCACTGTTTTGAGTTCTGTACATCCAGTACATCCGCCTGACCATGCACTCCCAACTTCCTCCGTGTGTCCACCTTACCACAATCCATCATCTTCCCACCACCTCTGCATCGATTTCCGCCCGCCCCACCGCTCCACTGTATACACCAAACCCTGCACCCGCTATTTCCTCCGCATGTCCACCTAATTATAAGCCACCATCTTCCCTCACTATCGCTCCATCTCAAACTACTTCTACCTCCACTACTTCGCCCCTTCCGCTAACCAAAACTATTTCATCCCAACATCACTCATTTATCGATCCGCTAATCCCACCTGCAGTTAAATTGACTTTGCGCTCTGCGGATTCCAACGATGGACGATATCTCTTGTCGCGTTTACGGGACCACCGCATTTATGAAAACGTTAGTCTATTTCTAGCCTATCTGCACGACAAACCGAATTCCGTCTGCATCGACGGTAAAACCAGTACCAATGTCATGCTAAGTATACACCAGCAAGGCCTGCCCACAGACCCAACCGTCTTACACCAACTTTTCACTAAGTTCCATGAATCTTTCAATATTCCTTCCCATACGGTTTCAGAAGATCTATCCACCTATGCTGCGTACGTCAGTTCTCGCCGCATTTCCCATCTCCAAAAAAGTCGCAACGACTCCTTAAAGTACTTTCTCTCCTAACCCCCCCCCCCCCCCCCGCTTTACCAATTTCTGACCACCCCCTTAATGCACCTGCGGTCTCCGATCAAGCACCTCTCCCCAGCAGCTTGTCAGTCTATTACCAGAACGTCAGAGGACTTCGCACTAAAACATCTAACATTTTTCTTAACTCCCACAAATTCCCGCACGATATCTTTCCCTTAACTGAAACCAATTTAACACCAGGAATTCTCGACAACGAACTGTTCCCTTCAAACTATACTATTTTCCGTGTCGATGGTTGTGTAGGCACCAATGATCCACCAGGTCGCGGGGTTCTCATAGCTGCTCACAACCGTTATGACGCTACCCTGCTAAAGACCTCCGACACTACAATATCAGAATTTGTATGTATCAAATTAGCACTAAATAAGTGTCTTCTGTACATTCTTTGCTGTTACATTCGTCCCTCTCAACCTCTAGAAGCCTACGAGCCCCTAATTGAAGCGATCGACACCCTGCTTGAGAACGCTAACGCCTCTGATGAAATTATTTTATTCGGTGACTTTAACCTCCCCCGTATTCAATGGTCATTGTCTGAGGACTGTTCTCACTTTGTACCCCTCAACGCCTCTTCGGCCAAAGAAACCTATTTTACTGATCAGCTCTCCGTTTCTGGTCTCTTTCAAGTAAGTGGTGTCAGGAACTTTCTGGACAGACAATTAGACTTAATATTTTCTTCAGACCCAGTTAACACGGTTGTCGTGGAAAGCAACCATCTCCTCTCCTCTCTCGATCGTCACCATCCTCCCCTCTTCCTCGTTTTCTCCTACGAACACCCTTGTGGCGACAGTCAATAAAATCACTGTATTTTGAGAACCACTGACACGAAGTTAGCAACATTTTATTACTATAATTTTAACTTGTTAGTTTTATTTTCACAAACACAGTAAGCCTTTCAGGCGAATTTTTGGTATAAAAGAAGCAGGGAAAGCTAGGGATAAGTTAGTTCGCATTTAGAGTTCAGTTGTGATGTACAACTAGTATTAAATTGTTAAAACCTTTCATAATAAAAAATATAAATATCTAATATTTCTAAAGTAACTTCGTGGTTGTGGATTGGTGTCAGTATACACCATTTTTATTTTTTAATAAATCATTTTTCGTTCTAAGAAGCCATCCTAAAAAAACGCAGTGGATATTCCACCTGCGGACTTTCCTGACGCAGTGACATCCTCCACCTGCGGAAAGGAAGAAGGTAGACCATCGACTTCTACATTGACGCAGTGGATATTCCACCTGCGGACTTTCCTGACGCAGTGACATCCTCCACCTGCGGAAAGGAAGAAGGTAGACCATCGACTTCTACATTGACGCAGTGGATATTCCACCTGCGGACTTTCCTGACGCAGTGACATCCTCCACCTGCGGAAAGGAAGAAGGTAGACCATCGACTTCTACATTGACGCAGTGGATATTCCACCTGCGGACTTTCCTGACGCAGTGACATCCTCCACCTGCGGAAAGGAAGAAGGTAGACCATCGACTTCTACATTGACGCAGTGGATATTCCACCTGCGGACTTTCCTGACGCAGTGACATCCTCCACCTGCGGAAAGGAAGAAGGTAGACCATCGACTTCTACATTGACGCAGTGGATATTCCACCTGCGGACTTTCCTGACGCAGTGACATCCTCCACCTGCGGAAAGGAAGAAGGTAGACTATCGACTTCTGCATTGACGCAGTGGATATTCCACCTGCGGACTTTCCTGATGCAGTGACATCCTCCACCTGCGGAAAGGAAGAAGGTAGACCAGCGACTTCTACATCGCAGTGGCATCATCCACCTGCGGAAGAATATTCGCAGTGGTACTACTTCCACCTGCGGATTAGCTGTACGCAGTGGTATCATCCACCTGCGGAAGAACATACGCAATGACATTCTCCACCTGCGGAAAGGAAGAAGGTAGACCATCGACTTCTACATCGCAGTGGCATCATCCACCTGCGGAAGAATATTCGCAGTGGTACTACTTCCACCTGCGGATTAGCTGTACGCAGTGGTATCATCCACCTGCGGAAGAACATACGCAGTGACATTCTCCACCTTCGGAAAGGAAGAAGGTAGACCATCGACTTCTACATCGCAGTGGCATCATCCACCTGCGGAAGAATATTCGCAGTGGCACTGACATCCTCCACCTGCGGAAAGGAAGAAGGTAGACCATCGACTTCTACATCGTAGTGGCATCATCCACCTGCGGAAGAATATACGCAGTGACATTCTCCACCTGCGGAAAGGAAGAAGGTAGACCATCGACTTCTACATCGCAGTGGCATCATCCACCTGCGGAAGAATATTCGCAGTGACACTACCCCCACCTGCGGATTATCCATACGCAGTGACATCACCCAGAATATTCGCAGTGGCACTAACATTCTCCACCTGCGGAAAGGAAGAAGGTAGACCATCGACTTCTACACCCTCATACCCTTCCAGCTCCGAGTCATCTCTTTCCTGCAATTTCCGCAAGGGCGACTTTGAAAAATTAAATCACTTGCTCAACAACTCTAACATTGGCACTATCCCTCAACATCTTCCAGTCGACGTTGCTATAGAAGCGTTCTATTCGGAAATAAACGCTTGTCTTGCACAATCTATTCCCCTTTTTCCTCGTAAAAACTACTCCTCATCCCCCGTATGGTGCGACAAAGAATTACGCTCTCTCCGCAACAGGAGAAATAAATTCTATCCGAAACCGAGTCTGACTATTCTTCCTACCTATCTGCTTATATCTCTTTTTCCGAACGTTGTGATACCCTCTACCATGAGTATCTCCAACGGATGGAAACTAGCCTCATATCCTCTCATCTGATCCTCTTCATCTGATCCTCAGGTTATCGCCAACCTTTTTGTAAACTTCTTCAGTAAATCTTTCAGCAACAATTCCCGACAACTTGACCTTAACTACTTCTCATTCTTGGACAAATGCACTCAAACGTCGTTTACGTCTTTCGACCCTGATCCCAAACTAATCGCCGCCAGTATCAACGGGCTTGAGGACGACTTCAACCCAGGTCCTGACGGCATTCCGGCCATCGTGCTAAGAAAGTGCACCACGCAGCTAATTCAACACCTTACCCTGCTATTCCGCCTCTCGGTCACTCAAGAGGTTTTCCCACAATTATGGAAAAACTCGTATATTATTCCCATCTTCAAAAAAGGTTGCAAAAACGATGTGTCCAATTACAGACCCATCGCTAAATTATCATCCATACCTAAACTATTCGAAAAATTGGTCTATGACTCCATGTTCTTCCACTGTAAGTCTATCTTCTCCCTCTCCCAGCATGGCTTTCTCAAAGGAAGATGTACTACCACCAATCTTACTGACTTCGTCTCCAAGTCACTATGTGCTCTGGCAAACGGTAAAGATGTTGATGTTATTGCCACCGATTTTAGTAAAGCCTTCGACAAGATCTCCCATAATGTTATCTTGTTCAAACTTGATCGCCTAGGCTTCCCCTCCCGATTCATCTCCTGGATTCAATCCTACCTCAACAACCGTCGCTACAATGTTCTTTTCAGTTCATCCATTTCTAACCCTATTGTCGCTCGTTCCGGCGTCCCCCAGGACAGCCACCTCGGTCCACTGATTTTCATCCTTACAATAAATGATGTTGAATGCGTCATCAATCACTCGGAGCTGTCCATTTATGCTGATGACATGAAAATAATTAAACATATCTCCTCCACAACCGACTCTCTTCTTCTGCAAAAAGATCTCGATTCCTTCACCACGTGTTGCATGAAAAACTTTCTTGAACTCAATGTCTCCAAATGAGTTTACGAGAGTTTACATGCTAACCGATGTACCGGTCCCTATTGTTACCTCTTTGTGTGACCTTGCAATAATCTGTGATAGCGAACTCAACTTCCGTTCTCATATTGACATCATAATTAACAGAGCTAACTCCGCGCTAGGGTTTGTGATGCGCTGGTCTAGAGAGTTCTACAATCTATATGTTTCCAAATCTCTCTATATCTCCTTCGTTAGACCTCTCCTTGAATATGCCAGCCAGGTATGGTCAACTACACAAACAACCCATATCAATAGGATTGAATCCATCCAGCGTAGGTTCGTTCGCTTCGCTCTACGTGATCTCCCGTGGGCAGCCAGATTCAACGTTCCACCCTATGAAAACTTCGTGATGTTTCCCACATTCTGTTCATTTATTAATTAATAACTGGTGTCATAGACTGCCTTCAATCCTGCAATCTTTACCCATCTATACTAATCCCCGCAACCTTAGGTCCACTCCCCTTTTCCGACTCGACCGCCATCGCACAAACTACGGTCAAAGCGAGCCAATTACCAGGATGCTTCGAAAAGTCAACGACGTTTCCTCCTTTGACTTCCATCTGAGTAAATCATCCCTTCACAAATCTTTATATCTTGACCCCATCCATCCTGATCGCATTTCTTAATTCGTTTTCCTTCCAGCCAGTTTGTTCCTTAATGAGAGCTCATATTGTAGATTTTTCAATTTATTTATTATTCCATCATTTATCATCTAGTATAGCTTGTTGTATTAGTATTATTATTATGATATAGCTTGTATTAAGCTTAATTAAATAAATAAATAAATAAAGTGGAAAATAAGTCTTAATATATGCATATCATTCCGTTTCGATATTACAGAACCGTTTTTGAATAAATAACCATCTTTAAATGAAATACTTGAAAAAATTCGATAAATTGAATGTACAAAGCCATTTGAGAAAACCTGAATTGTGCTGGAACGAGGATTAGTAGTGGATGAAAATTGATAGTGGTTTCAATGGAGTATTACTTGCGGATTCAGAGCAATTCGCATAAAGTAAATTCAAGCTGCGCCAGCATACAAACCAACATAAAAACAAAATTATTTTGAGTGGAGTTCTGGACGTGGAACGGAATCGCGAATGTTTTCCATCAGATACTGTGTATATGTCTCGTATAAGACGAATTTTTTTGTGATAGAATCGTGTAAATTTTAATTGAAATATCACAGGTATATTAAGCAAAAAAAAACATATTCATCAATTAAATTTCGTACAATCTGATGCCTTGTTCGAAATCGAAATTTTGTCGTAAATTAATAAAGCTAAAAAAACGAGGAACACAATTAACTAAAAGCAATCTTCAGTGCGTACCTGATAAAATTTCTTTTAACGAAAAAAGTGTCTTCAAATAATGGACTTACAACATTTTCCTTATGGGAAGAAAATCACAATTTTGCGCAAGATTAGCAGCGATTTATTCTTTTTACCTAATATATATATATATATATACATATACTATAAACTTTTTACCATTTTATATATATATATTTAATCGTGGATAAAACGAAAATAAAAGTATCTAACAGTTGTCGTGTAAATTTTAATTGAAATATCACATGCATATTAGGTAAAAACAAAAAAAAAACATATTCATCAATTAAATATCGTACAATCTGATGCCTTGTTCAAAATCCAAATTTTGTCGTAAATTAATAAAGGTAAAAACAAAGGAACACAATTAACTAAAAGCAATAAATGAAGAGAATGTCGGAAACATCACGACGTTTGCTTAGAGGTTGTAAGTCGATCAGTTTCAGACGGTTTTCATAGGGTGGAAGGTCGAATCTGTCAACCCACGGAAGATCACGTAGAGCAAAGCGAATAAACCTACGCTGGACAGATTCAATCCTATTAATGTGAGTTGTTTGTGTAGGGAACCATACCTGGCTGCCATATTCAAGGAGAGGTCTAACGAAGGAGACGTAGAGAGATTTGGAAACATAAGGATTGGAGAACTCTCTTGACCAGCGCTTCACAAACCCTAGCGCGGAGTTAGCTCTGTTAATCATGCTGTCAATGCGGGAGCGGAAATTGCGTTCACTATCACAGATTATTCCTAGGTTACACAATGAGGTAACGATAGGGACTGGTACGTTGGTTAGCATTTAGACTCTCGGTGGTAAGACGCTTGCGGGAATAAGAGATGGACTGGCATTTGGAGACATTGAGCTCTAGAAAGTTTTTCATGCACCAATGAATGAATCGAGGTCTTCTTGCAGGAGAAGAGAGTCGGTAGTGGAGGAGATATGTTTGATTATTTTCATGTCATCGGCATACATGGACAACTCTGAGTGTTTGATGACACATTCAACATCATTTATTGTGAGGATAAAAATCATTGGACCTAGGTGGCTGCACTGAGGGACGCCGGAACGAGCGACAATAGGGTTAGAAATGGATGAACTGAAAATAATATTGTACTGACGGTTGTTGAGGTAGGATCGAATCCAGGAGATGAATCTGGGGGGGAAGCCTAGGCGATCAAATTTGAACAAGATAACGTTATGGGAGATCTTGTCGAAGGCTTTACGAAAATCGGTGGCGATAACATCAACATCTTCACCGTTTTCCAGGGCACATAGTGTTTTAGAGACGAAGTCAGTAAGGTTGGTGGTTGTAGATCTACCTTTGAGGAAGCCATGCTGGGAGAGTTAGAAGATAGACTTACAGTGGAAGAACATGGAATCATAATTGAGGGAAAACCTCTTGAGTGACCGAGAGACGAAAAAGCAAAGTAAGGGGTTGAACTAGATGCATGGCACACTTTTTCAGAACGATGGTCGGAATGCCATCAGGCCTTGGGTGAAAGTCGTCCTAAAGCTTATTAATACTGGCGGCCATTAGTTCAGGATCAGGGTCAAAAGATGAAAACGACGTTTGAGTGCATTTGTCCATGAATGCAAAATAGTTAAGGTCGGGTTGTAAAGAATTGTCGCTGAAAGATTTACTGAAGAAGTGTGCAAAGAAGTTAGCGATAACCTTACGATCAGATGAAGAGGTATTCTCGAGCTTTAGGGTGGAAGGGTAACCATTGGATTTCTTCTTAGAATTAATAAAGCTATAAAAACGCTTGGGGTCGGATATGAGGCTAGTTTCCATCCGTTGGAGGTACTCATGGTAGAGGGTATCACAACGTTCAGAAAAAGAGGTATAAGCAGATAGATAGGAAGAATAGTCAGACTCAGTCTGGGTTAGAAGAAAAGTTTGCCAACGTTTATTTCTGCTGTTGCGAAGAGAGCGTAATTCTTTGTCGTACCATACGGGGGATGAGGAGTAGTTTTTACGAGGAAGAAGAGGGATAGATTGTGTAAGACAAGCGTGTATTTCGGAATAGAACGCCTCTAAAGCAACGTCAATTGGGGATGTAGAGGGATATCGCCAATATTAGAGTTGAGGAGCAAGTGATTTAATTTGTCAAAGTCGCCTTTACGAAAATTGAAGGATAAAGAAGACTCGGAGCTTGAAACGGCATGAGGGTACTCGTAGGAGAAAACGAGGAACAAAGGAGGATGGTGACGGTCGAGGGAGGAGAGAATATGGTTGCTTTCTGCGACAGCCGAGTTAACTGGGTCTGAAGAAAAGATTAAGGTTAATTGTCAGTCCAGGAAGTTCCTGACTCCGCTTACTTGAAAGAGACCTGAAACGGAGAGCTGATCGGTAAAGAAGGCTTCTTTGGCCGAAGATGCGTTAAGGGGGACAAAGTGGAAACAGTCCTCGGACAATGACCATTGGATACGGGGGAGGTTAAAGTCACCCAATAAAATAAATTCATCGGACGCGTTAGCGTTCTCAAGCAGGGTATCGATCGCATCGATTATGGGCTCGTAGGCATCTGGAGGTTGAGACGGGCGAATGTAACAACAGAGGATGTACAGAAGGCACTTATTTAGTGCTGTTTTTATTCGTACAAATTCTGATATTGTAGAGTCGGAGGTCTTTAGCAGGGTGGCATCATAACGGTTGTGAGCAGCTATAAGAACCCCGCGACCTGGTGGATCATTGGTGCCTATACAACCGTCAACACGGAAAATGGTATAGTTTGGAGGGAATAGTTCGTTGTCGAGAATTCCTGGTGTTAGATTGGTTTCAGTTAAGGCAAAGATATCGTGCGGGAATTTGTGAGAGTTAAAGAAAATATATGTTGTTTTTGTACGAAGGCCTCTTACGTTCTGGTAATAGACCGACAAGCTGTTGGGTAGAGGTTCTTGATCGGAAACCGCGGGTGCAATAGAGGGGAAGTCAGAAATAGGGAAAGCAAGGGGGTTAGGAACGAAAGTAGTTTAAGCAGTCGTTACGACTTTTTTGAAGATTGGAAATACGGCGAGAACTGACGTACGCAGCATAGGTGGATAGATCTTCTGAAAGCTTATGGGAAGGTTTATTGAATGATTCATGGTATTTAGTGAAAAGTTGGAGTAAGACTGATGGGTCTGTGGAAAGGCCTTCTTGTTGTATACTTAACATGACGTTGGTGCTGGTTTTACCGTCAACACAGACGGAGTTCGGTTTGTCGTGCAGATAGGCTAGAAATACGTACGTTGTCATAAATGCGACGGTCCCGTAAACGGGATAAGAGGTATCGTCCATCGCTAGAATCAGCAGAGCACAAAGTCAATTTAACTGTAGGTGGGACAAGGGGATAAACTTACAGTTGATGTCATCCAGAGTCACCGGCTGCCTTGGGCAATCATCCAGCAGCAGTGTCGGTCCCAGCGCGCAACAAAAGTTATTCGGTGTTTTTAAATAATAAATGTTTTGTCAAAAAGTGACTACAGTGAGTTTTGATCTGGTGAAGTCTTCTCATTTTGTGCTGTTGTGGTGATTTCTCTGGGTGCACCGGTACAAGAACTGCGTACACCATACGCATCAATTCAAGGTACAACAACCTTGGCTAATTCTAAAATCCATCTTTGGTATAGCGGTACACGAACCGATTATACTCACATCGAACAGTGGGCAACACTGGTACGTTTCGGTTAAGTTGGTCGAGTGATAGCTCAGAGATTTTTTAAAAAATTAATCACAAAACCATAAGCAATTTATATTGTTTTGGGAAAATTATACGATATTCTTATCCTGTGAACAAAAATGAAGCGGTATTTTGCTGCCAAATACCGGAATTTATTTGTTTGGTACTGATAGCTACGTGACAGACAGTTTCAACTTTCTTGGAATCTGACACAGAAATATCCTTGGTTTCACACCGGTTAACTATCTGGGACGTAAAATAATTGTTCGCACGCAAACTATAAGTTTCTCCCGGAGACCAGATTATCATATATGTACTAACATCCAGTATTTTCCTTTCATGATCATGGCGGGACGGAAATAATTTCATAACCTCACAATATCACGAGTTTACACTCCCCAATTTTTTCAAAGGTAAAATTTTCTGTTGCACGCAGAAGTATATGATTCTGCCGGAGCCCAAGTGTTCATAGATCTAACACCATATTTTGTCTTTCTTCTGTATGCCGGAGCTCTAATTTGGATATTTCCACAAAGCTACTACTACTATTAAACCTAGATAAATCTAAAATAATGATCTTCCAACGAAGAAATAGACCGCGAAAAAGTAGTGAAAACTGGCAGTATAGTTATGAACCGATAGAAATTGTTAAGGAGTATACCTATTTAGTTACCACATTAACTCCAAAACTTTCATTTGCGAATAACTTAAAGAATCTGCAAAGACAGCTATTAAAGTAACGTGGAAGAATTTGTAAGGGAAAGAAAAAGTAAAGCATACACACAAATTTAAAATATTAGGAAAAGAAGGAAGAGATTTATTGACACGGCTAGAAGCGCAAAAAGACATGAGCTGTATCACAAATTAATTTTGCACAGAAAAGATAAATAGTATATGTAGGTATAGAGGAGGGCTTTTAACGTTAAATCCTAATCCGTTTAGAAGTAAGGGTAGTTCTCTTTGCTCTCTTTGTAATTTAAATAAAGATGAGGATCTAGTTAATTTTATTGGGATATGTCCTATCTTATCGGAATTCCGTATTAGGGCTCTTGGTAAGAGTAAGCTCACTGAATGCGAAATAATTGACACTTTGAATATACAGAATAACTATGACGATTTATTTTTATATGCAAACTCTACCTGGAAGTATCGTGCCTTTCTGATAAATGAGTTCAACGATTAATTGTCTTTACAATCCTTCTCCTCAGTTCCTCAATAGCTGCCAAATCGATCGGACGCGTTGCGTGATCGCTCTTTAATTTGTCCAAGTCTTACTCTAATATTTTCGGTTCATGTGTTTTGCGCTTGTGTCAGCAAAGTGAGCGCCACCTTTTCCCAATCATTAAACTTTCGTGACACAGTTTCTGCGTGTTTTCTTATTGCTCAGTGACCTTTTTTTTGTGTGACACGGTTGTTTATTTATTTATTTATTTACAATGTTTCATCAAAATGCTGACTACTACAAGAGAAAAAAATAAAAAAATAAAATAAGAACAATACATTAAAAAAACCAAATAAGAACAATATTATAAACTATATAAAATCAAAGATAACGAGAGAATATATGAAAAGAATATGAAAATACTAAAGTGTATAAAAGATATATAAAAAGCATAAAGTAGATAAATTGAGAAGTAAAAAGTGAAAAGCAAAAAGTAACCTCAACAAAGCTGGCTCCTCACTTTATTACGCGATAGATGAAAATCAATGCAATCAAAAGAAGAATTAAAAAATCGCGACATCGACGTGATAGGCTCATTTAATCCATAATTCGTGCGATGAAAAGGTAATTGAAGAAAGTCGATTCCTCAAGGAGCGAGATAGAACCGACAAGCCAAAACAAGCCACGAGAACAGAAGAGTCTATAGACCCCCGAATGCAGTCGAAAGCAAAAGGGATCCTAGCGTTACGTCGTCTCTTTTCGAGTGTATCCAAGTGCAGGAGTTCAAGTCTATCAACATAAGGAGGCAATATACGGGAGTTATTCCAAGGAAGGCCACGAAGAGCGAACCTAACAAACCTCCGTTGAACAGCCTCAATGCGATTGATATGTGTCTCATATAACGGCGACCAGACTGGAGACGTATATTCCAGAATAGGCCTGACAAAAGTGCAATATAAGAGCTTTGTAATGTTAGCGTCGTCAAATTCCTTAGACCACCTCTTCACGAAACCAAGAGTCATATTAGCCTTGTTGACCATGGCATCAAAATGATCCTCGAAAGAAAAATGGGAATTGAGCCAGACACCTAGGTCCTTCGTCTGAGTAACTCATGTTAAAGGACAGCCCTCTATGGAAAAGTTAAATTGAAAAGGAGACCTTTTCCGTGAGAAAGACATAGATGTACACTTTCCGATGTTTAGGGGAAGGTCATTAATGGAACACCAAATCTGAAAGGCGTCCAAGTCAGAATTTAAAAGAAGGCAATCAGCATGGCCAGACACAGTGCGAAACAACTTAGCGTCTTCGGCATAACAGAGAATATTGGAGTGAGACAGAATCGTTGATAAGTCATTGATAAAAATTATAAATAACAATGGCCCTGCGGTACACCGGAAGTGTTGAAAATAATATCAGACAGAGCTCCACGAAAAAAAACCCGCTGAGTGCGTTCAGATAAGAACGAGTGAATCCAATTTACAAATACTTGTGGAAACCCGAGAAGGGAGGTTTGAGAATTAGAATTCTGTGATTAATTCTATCGAAAGCCTTGCTGAAGTCAGTAAAAATACAGTCAACTTGCTTACCATCTTCAATTGCAGAAATACAAAAGTTTGAAAATTTCAATAAATTGGTTGTAGTTGATTTACCTCTAATGAAGCCATGTTGAAACGGTTGCAAAAAAGGCTTACAGTGGAAGTATAGAACATCACAAATAAGTGCCTCAAAAATCTTTGAAATACAACTAAGATTAGCAATTGGTCTATAGTTCGAGATTTCACATTTATCACCTTTTTTGTGAAGGGGAATTATGAGGTTTTCCAGGCTTTCGGAAAAATACCGCAGCGAGTTGAGAGATTAAATAAGTAACACAGAATAGGAGCAAGAACTGAACAACATCTTTTCACGAGTGCGGCCGGGATACCGTCAGGACCAATTGAAAAACTATCAGTCAAGGTAGTCTTCAAAATCGTAACTTCGTCAAGTAAAAGGTCTTTGGATTCGAGAGAAGTCGGTGGAAACCTCGTCAAATGGGTAAAATCCTTAAAGCTGACATCACAGGTATCGTCCAAAAACGCAGTTTTAAAGAAGTCAGCAAGGGGCTCATTGCTTTCACTGTCTCCGAAAGACAAAGAAGATGGATAGCCATCAGAATTACGCTTCAAGTTCACGAACTTCCAAAATCGCTTAGGATCGACTCGTAGGGATGCTTTTATTCTGTTAATATAATTATTGTAAGAAGACACTAAGTCAGACAAAAATTGACTGCGTAAATTGGAATAAGCTACATAGTCAGCGTCGCTCCTAGAGGAACAAAATCTCTTCCAGGCCTTACATTTAACATTTCTTAAATGTTTTAAGGAACTATTGAACCAAGGCTGGTTAGATCGTAAGTTATTCGATTTAGAAATAGGGACACAGTAAGTAAAACAGATAGACAATAAATTATAAAAAGAACTTACAGCCACATTAATATCACGTTCATTGAGGACGCTACTCCAATCACAAGCTAAGAGCCAGTTGTTGATTACGGAGAAGTCAGCCTTGCAGAAGTTATAACAAACGTCATCTGGCACACAAGAAGCTATAATAACTGGATCAGTGAAAAAAGTAATATGAAGCGCAGGGTGATGAATCGATTCAGGAACAATAGGCACCAAGCAACGTCTTATCGATGTACTAGCAGGATCAATAGAAAAAACGAGGTCGAGGAACACTCCGTGACCGTTGGAAATGCTGCAAGTCTGCGATAAACCAGAAAAAGCAAGGCCATCTACAAAAGAAAGAGCAAACTGATTGCCAGACCGAAAAGAAGGAACCAAGTCATCACTCGAGTGAGAGAGCTCCCAGCCAACATCAGGCAGGTTAAAGTCACCCAAAAGCAACAAGCCGAGTCGAGTCTTTGGGATGAACTCACGTACAATGGAGTTTCGGGGCCATATCTCAGGAGAAAGAACTTCATTAAAAAAATCCTCCGGAACCAGCACTTTGAACGATGAAGTAAAAGAACAGCCAGAACGATTGCGTGAGGAACCAATCCGTCTACAGGCAACAGTGCCCGGGGCAGCGCCAGTACGAGAAAGAAGATGGGCGATAACCTCGTCCTCAGTAGTATCAGGATGAATTCTAGATAAGAAGATATATTTCGGGATCTTAGCTGGCCGTAGAGTGCTGATGTTGTTGTCCATAATCGTATCCGGATTATCCATATTAGAGGCAGAAGCCGATTCAGGAGTATTCCGCGCAGGACCCAGTCTAGAAGAAGGGGAGCCATCGGCCGGCGCTAAGACACCAGAGGAAATGCAGCCGACCAGCTGAGGAGTCACAGAAACGCGGTATTCGTTCACCTCGTCAACAGTCCCCAAACATGAACCGCTCTCACCCACAGCAGCAGACGCAGCAGCTTTAGTCAGAAGAGCCCTCACTTCCGATGAAAAAGAGCGAATAAGATCCGTATTACCACTAACGGCCGATGACCATGAGTCCATGTCAATTTTGAAATTCCTAACACTACGGCGTATATCCTCGCAGATTGGCAGAACCGGACTGGAACTGGAAATGGACGAATATTCGGAGTTGGTAATAATCCCATATATGTCATCTAAGGTGCTGGACATAGTCGAAAATCTTTGCGAGAGCTCGTGATACCTGCTAAGCAACATGTCATAATTATCATTGGCCCTGTCCAGAGCCTTAATGATGTCATCAGTTTTTTGATTTAAAACGCCAATATCCTCAAATAAATTCTGAAAGCCAGACAAGCTCGAGTGAATGGCATACATTCCATTGGCAATGCAACCCTGCTCAGCAAAAATATTCTCAGAGATACTTTTCATCAATCTCAGCACATGACACGGCTTAATATTGATGCACTCCTTGCATGTCGTGTTAGAAGACAAGGGTGATTTGATGCTCTGCTTAAGGCAAGTGGGGTGAAACTGATTACCACAAACACCCTCGCAAATAATAGCGTTGTCCAATATTTCCTTCGAACAAGTCTTGCAAGAGCTCATAATTAATGTAAAAAATAAGCAGAATATTGTTAATAAATAAAAACAAACAACAGATTGGGAAGCCGTGGAATTAGCGAAGACAACAAGTAGAATAAACAAATACCAAAACGTAAGCGGCGAAAAACATTGCGAAAAAAGGTTGATGTCCAAACTAGTGATTGATTGATTAGTCCACCGAGGGAGAGATGGCACTCGCAACAGCAGAACAAAAAACAAAAGTCACAAAAACAATACAGGAATTATTCCAGCATCTCCAGAAAAAGCCGTCGAAACACAACAGGAGCACAGGCAAACAAAAAGCGGAGAGTCCAGACAACAATGCAGAGCCAGCAGGAGAACAAACAGCCAATGATAGCGTCAATCCAGTAGGCGCCCAGTCAAACAGGCACACACAGGAGCAGTCCCACAGGAGTCCGAGAAGGAGAAACAAAAAATAAACAGTGCAAATGCAAGGGCCTCGGCAGAGGCATATACCAAAAAGTGTACCTCCGAGACAGAAGTATTTCGCAGGAAAAACAATCCAACGGCAGAGCGCCAATCCAAAATGCAAAAGGCTGCGAGGGACACCGGAATCAAATTAAAAGAAAACCACTCCAGCAACAAATACGCACCGCAAACGAGTAATACCATCGCAATCGAAAAAACAAACAAAAGCAGTTGAAAAAACTCAAAAATCACCAAAACTCAGAACAAAACACAAAAAGAACATCTGACAGCTGCAAATTCTTTTCCTTCTTCTTTACATTGACACAGTTTCTGCATGTTTACTATTTTCTCAGTGACCTTTTTTTGTGTGACTCAGTTGTTTATTTACTTATTGGTGAAATATTTTTTGCTTTGCACTGGAAATTACTATAATCTGGTGTAAATTCAACTATTTAACTTTTTTTATTATTAAAAATTTTTTGTGACAATCTTTCCAAACATAATGGCAATCTGCAAAGCGTGCTCTATTGAGTTACTTACCAATGGTGTGGCCTGTGATGGCATTTGTGGTGGTACTTTCCATGGTACATGTCTGGAGCCCTCTACTGGTGGTCTTGCTACATGCAAGGATTGCTCCAATATAAAGCCCTGCCATGTTTTACGTCTTATGAAAGGAGTCGTTGATACACTTTCCACCGACCAAACATTTATAGGAGATAGGGTCAACGAGATATCTTCTAACTTGGCCGGATTGCAGATTTTGTCCGATGACTGCGCCGGTTTAAATTCAAAACTGGACAAGCTGATTCATATCGTAGAGGTTTTGAGCAGTGACTCGTCGCTGCTTTATAATAAGATTTATGTGATATCTTCGAAGTTAAGTGGGCTGGTGGCTTCCTTGGATGACCTTCGCTTAACGCAATCTACGTCTGGTTCACCATCGCCCTCAATCAGCCAGCCTGCTGGCTCAATTATGCCATTCATAGACGACATTCGGCGCGGTGTCCGGCACGTCAATCAGGATCTATATTCGTGCTCTACAGCCATTTAAAGAAACTTTAAACTCATTGGCTCAGTTGCCTCTGATATTAGGTGTTTAACTTCAAAAGGCTCTCTCGGCTATTCTTTTCATCTGTCTGACGCCATTGCTGAATCTGGTTCGGATTCTGCTTCTTCAGAAACTACATCACCGAATAGGAACTGCCCCACTCGCCGGGATTCAACATCCGCAGCTCCACCTCAATCAACCGAGAAAGTGGTTCCTACAAACTCGCAATCCTCCTAGGCACAGCCTGCTCCAGATGTTGATGCTACTGTTGGTTCGATGGTGCCCCAGATGGCGACGGGTACTGGTGTCATCGTCAATGTCTCTCCGCCAGTGTCATCCCAATCCACTTCCACCGCACCTACGATTAACAAATTTGGCACAACGTAGACTGTATTGGAATGGGAACAGAGACTAAAGAGACTAGGCAGCAAATACTCATCTTCATCAAACAACCATACTTTAATCCTCCTTAAGGGTGCCCCTCACAATGCCACCGTTTGCTGGGTACATAGCTTTTTTTCCCGGAATTTCGCATTCATCCCCGTTAGCTGCCTGAAGTTACCCTCGGACATAAGGAAATTCAGAAACTTCAAGATCTCCATCCCGAACAAGTATGTGTGGCTCATCAGTAACCCCACCAGCAAAATCTTCACTCTCGGGACTATCGAATTTTCTAAGTGGACCAAGAAGAATGTTAAGTTTAACCCTAAGCCCTCTGTATCTAACCCTAAATTAAATTCTAATAAACTAAGTCCCACTAACTATCCCATAGGTAATTCCAAACGACCTTCTCTTTTTTCTTAATTTAGTATTTAGCCTAATAGTAGGAAGCTTAGCACTAGTAATAACACAATCTCTCATCACTCTTCCGCACCTCTCACCTTTAGCCCTAAGTAGTATAAGGAAGTATGTTAAGTTTAACCCTAAGCCCTCTGCATCTAAGTCTAAATTAAATATTAATAAACCAAATCCGACTAACTATCCCAAAGGTAATTCCAAACGTCCTTCTCCCATACCTAAATTTAGCATTCAGCCTAATCGTAAGAATATTAGCACTAGTAATAACATAGTCTCTCATCACTCTTCCGCACCTCTCACCTTTAGCCATAAACCTAGTAATCCTAACTCCAATTGGCAGTTCAAAATGGGAGTATTTCCAAACTTTAATCTAAGTACCCCAGTCAAGTATCCTAACTTTATATATTCTCACACTCTTAACCCCTCGGTTCCACTTACACCGAAGCCCTCGAACACTTCCATCCCAGCCGTCAACCCTACCACCACTGATTTGAGTTCTGTACATCCAGCGCACCCACCTAACCATGCACATCCAACTTCGTCCGTGTGTCCACCTAACCACATGCCATCAATTTCCGACCACCCCACCACCTCTGCTTCGATTTCCGTCAGTCCCACCCCTCCACTGTATACACCAAACCTGGCACCCGCTACTTCCTCCGCATGTCCACTTAATTACAAGCCATCATCCTCCTTCACTATCGCTCCATCTCAAACTACTTCTACCTCCACTAATTCGCCTCTTCCGCTAACTAAAACTACTTCATCCCAACATCACTCATTTATCGATCCGCTAATCCCACCTACAGTTAAATTGACTTTGCGCTCTGCGGATTCCAACGATGGACGATATCTCTTGTCGCGTTTACGGGACCACCGCATTTATGAAAACTTTCGTCTATTTCTAGCCTATCTGCACGACAAACCTAATTCCGTCTGCATCGACGGTAAAACCAGTACCAACGTCATGCTAAGTATACACCAGGAAGGCCTGCCCACAGACCCAACCATCTTACACCATTTTTTCACTAAGTTCCATGAATCCTTCAATATTCCTTCTCATAAGGTTTCAGAAGATCTATCCACCTATGCTGCGTACGTCAGTTCTCGCCGCATTTCCCATCTCCAAAAAAGTCGCAACGGCTCCTTAAACTACTTTCGCTCCTAACCCCACTGCTTTCCCAATTTCTGACCTCCCCCTTAATGCACCTGCGGTCTCCGATCAAGCAAACATCTAACATTTTTCTTAACTCCCACAAATTCCCGCACGATATCTTTGCCTTAACTGAAACCAATTTAACACCAGGAATTCTGGACAACGAACTGTTCCCTTCAAACTATACTATTTTCCGTGTCGACGGTTGTGTAGGCACCAATGATCCACCAGGTCGCGGGGTTCTCATAGCTGCTCACAACCGTTATGACGCTACCCTGCTAAAGACCTCCGACACTACAATATCAGAATTTGTATGTATCAAATTAGCACTAAATAAGTGTCTTCTGTACATTCTTTGCTGTTACATTCGTCCCTCTCAACCTCTAGAAGCCTACGAACCCCTAATTGAAGCGATCGACACCCTGCTTGAGAACGCTAACGCCTCTGATGAAATTATTTTATCGGGTGACTTTAACCTCCCCCGTATTCAATGGTCATTGTCTGAGGACTGTTCTCACATTGTACCCCTTAACGCCCCTTCGGCCAAAGAAACCTATTTTACTGATCAGCTCTCCGTTTCTGGTCTCTTTCAAGTAAGTGGTGTCAGGAACTTTCTGGACAGACAATTAGACTTAATCTTTTCTTCAGACCCAGTTAACTCGGTTGTCGTGGAAAGCAACCATCTCCTCTCCTCTCTCGATCGTCACCATCCTCCCCTCTTCCTCGTTTTCTCCTACGAACACCCTCATACCCTTTCAAGCTCCGAGTCTTCTTTTTCCTTCAATTTTCGCAAGGGCGACTTTGAAAAATTAAATCACTTGCTCAACAACTCTAACATTGGCACTATCCCTCAACATCTTCCAGTCGACGTTGCTATAGAAGCGTTCTATTCGGAAATATACGCTTGTCTTGCACAATCTATTCCCCTTTTTCCTCGTAAAAACTACTCCTCATCCCCCGTATGGTGCGACAAAGAATTACGCTCTCTCCGCAACAGGAGGAATAAATTCTATCCCAAACCGAGTCTGACTATTCTTCCTACCTATCTGCTTATATCTCTTTTTCCGAACGTTGTGATACCCTCTACCATGAGTATCTCCAACGGATGGAAACTAGCCTCATATCCGACACCAAGCGTTTTTATCACTTTATTAATTCCAAGAAGAAATCCAATGGTTACCCCTCTACCCTAAAGCTTGAGATGCCTCTTCATCTGATCCTCAAGTTATCGCCAACCTCTTTGCAAACTTCTTCAGTAAATCTTTCAGCGACAATTCCCGACAACTTGACCTTAACTACTTCTCATTCTTGGACAAATGCACTCAAACGTCGTTTACGTCTTTCGACCCTGATCCCGAACTAATCGCTGCCAGTATCAACGGGCTTGAGGACGACTTCAACCCAGGTCCTGACGGCATTCCCGCCATCGTGCTAAGAAAGTGCACCACGTTGCTAATTCAACACCTTACCTTTCTATTCCGCCTCTCGGTCACTCAAGGGGTTTTCCCTCAATTATGGAAAAACTCGTATATTATTCCCATCTTCAAAAAAGGTTGCAAAAACGATGTGTCCAACTACAGACCCATCGCTAAATTATCATCCATACCTAAACTATTCGAAAAATTGGTCTATGACTCCATGTTCTTCCACTGTAAGTCTATCTTCTCCCTCTCCTAGCATGGCTTTCTCAACGTAAGATCTTCTACCACCAATCTTACTGACTTCGTCTCCAAGACACTATGTGCTCTGGAAAACGGTAAAGATGTTGATGTTATTGCCACCGATTTTAGTAAAGCCTTCGACAAGATCTCCCATAATGTTATCTTGTTCAAACTTGATCGCCTAGGCTTCCCCTCCCGATTCATCTCCTGGATTCAATCCTACCTCAACAACCGTCGCTACAATGTTCTTTTCAGTTCATCCATTTCTAACCCTATTGTCGCTCGTTCCGGCGTCCCCCAGGGCAGCCACCTTGGTCCATTGATTTTTATCCTCACAATAAATGATGTTGAATGTGTCATCAAACACTCAGAGTTGGCCATCTATGCCGATGACATGAAAATAATCAAACATATCTCCTCCACTACCGACTCTCTTCTCCTGCAAGAAGACCTCGATTCATTCATCACATGGTGCATGAAAAACTTTCTGGAGCTCAATGTCTCCAAATGCCAGTCCATCTCTTATTCCCGCAAGCGTCTTACCACCACCCCGAGAGTCTATATGTTAACCGACGTACCAGTCCCTATCGTTACCTCTTTGTGTGACTTAGGAATAATCTGTGATAGTGAACTCAATTTCCGTTCCCACATTGACAGCATAATTAACAGAGCTAACTCCGCGCTAGGGTTTGTGATGCGCTGGTCTAGAGAGTTCTCCAATCCATACGTTTCCAAATCTCTTTATATCTCCTTCGTTAGACCTCTCCTTGAATATGCCAGCCAGATATGGTCATCTACACAGACAACCCATATCAATAGGATTGAATCCGTCCAGCGTAGGTTCGTTCGCTTCGCTCTACGTGATCTCCCATGGGCAGACAGAAACAACCTTCCACCCTATGAAAACCGTCTCAAACTGATTGACTTACAACCCTTAAGTAAACGGCGTGATGTTTCTGACGTTCTCTTCATTCATCGGCTATTAAGTGGAGCCATAGACTGCCCTTCAATCCTGCAATCTTTACCCATCTATACTAATCCCCGCAACCTTAGGTCCACTCCCCTTTTCCGACTCGACCACCATCGCACAAACTACGGTCAAAGCGAGCCAATTACCAGGATGCTTCGAAAAGTCAACGACGTTTCCTCCTTTGACTTCCATCTGAGTAAATCATCCCTTCACAAATCCTTATATCTTGACCCCGTCCATCCTGATCGCATTTCTTAATTCGTTTTCCTTCCAGCCAGTTTGTTCCTTAATGAAAGCTCATATTGTAGCTTTTTCAATTTATTTATAATTCCATCATTTATCATCTAGTATAGCTTGTAGTATTAGTATTATTATTATGTTAAAGCTTGTATTAAGCTTAATTAATTAAATAAACCTAGTGATCCAAACTCCAATTGGCAATTCAAAATTGGTGCATTTCCAGACTTTAAACTAAGTACCCGAATAAAGTATCCAAACTTTATTTATTCTCACACCCTTAACCCCTCTAATCCACTTACAACCCTTACACCACTGTCTCGAATTCTGCGCATCCACTCAACCACGCACTCCCAACTTCTACCCACCTAGCCACAAGCCATGATCTTCCGACCACCTCACCACCTCTACTTCGATTTCCGTCTGTCCCACCCCTCCTTTGTATACACCTAACCTTGCACCCGCTACTTCTACTTCCTCCGCATGTTCACCTAATTGCAAGTCATCATCTTCTTTCACTATCGCCCCTTCTCAAAATTCTTCTACCTCCGCTAACCAAAACTCCTGCATCCGAACATGACTCATTTATCGACCCCTAATCCCACCTACAGTTAAATTGACTTTACCGTTTACGGGACCGTCGCATTTATGAAAACGTACGTCTATTTCTTGCCTATCTGCACGACAAACCGAATTCCATCTGTATTGATGGTAAAAGCAGTACCAACGTCATGTTAAGTATACATCAAGAATTCCTGCCCACAGACCCAACAGTCTTACATCAACTTTTCACTAAGTACCATGAATCATTCAATATCCCTTCCCATAAGGTTTCAGAAGATCTACCCACCTATGCTGCGTACGTCAGTTCTCGCCGCACTTCCCATATCCAAAAAAGTCGCAACGGGGTTCTCATAGCTGCTCACAACCGTTATAATGCCACCATGTTTAAGACCTCCGACTCTTCAATATCTGAATTTGTATGTATCAAATTAACATTGAATAAGTGTATTCTGTATATTCTTTGTTGTTATATTCGTTCCTCTCAATCTCTAGAAGCCTACGAGCCGTAATTGAAACGTTAGATACCATGCTTGAGAACGCTAACGCCTCCGATGAATTCATTGTACTGGGTGACTTTAACCTCCCCCGTATTCAATGGTCATTGTGAGAGGACTGTTCACACTTTGTCCCCCTAAACGCCTCTTCCGCCAAAGAAGCCTTTTTTACCGATCACCTCTCTGCTTCTGGTCTCTTTCAAGTTAGTGGAGTCAGGAACTTTCTGGACAGACAATTAGAATTAATCTTTTCCTCAGACCCAGTTAACTTGGCTGTCGCGGAAAGCGAACATCTCCTCTCCTGTCTCGATCGTCACCATCCTATCCTGTTCCTCGTTTTCTCCTACGAACACCCTCACGCCCATTCAAGCTCCAAGTCTTCTCTTTCCTTCAATTTTCGTAAAGGCGACTTTGAAAAATTAAATCACTTGCTCCTCAACTCCAATATTGGCACTATCCCTCAACATCTTCCAATAGACGTTGCTGTAGAGGCGTTTTATTCGGAAATACACGCTTGTCTTACACAATCTATCCCTCTTCTTCCTCTTAAAAACTGCTCCTCCTCCCCCGTTTGGTACGACAAAGAATTACGCTCCGCAACAGGAGAAATAAGCGTTGTCAAACTTTTCTTCTGACCCAGACTGAGTCTGACAATTCTTCCTACTTGTCTGCTTACACCTCTTTTTCTGAACGTTGTGATACCTTCTACCATGAGTACCTCCAACGGATGGAAACTAGCGTCATATCCGACCCCAAGCGTTTTTATAGCTTTATTAATTCTAAGAAGAAATCCAATAGTTACCCCTCCACCCTAAAGCTCGAGAATACCTGTTCATCCGATCCTCAGGTTATCGCCAACCTCTTTGCACACTTCTTCAGTAAATCTTTCTTGGACAAATGCACTCAAACGTTCTTTACATTGTGGGGACACACAGTAGTTCGGATTATGGTTTCAAGAATTTTTTGAAACATTTATAATGTTTATTGTCATTTCAGGTTTCGTTCGTTCAAAATACGTTGCCTATTCACTTGTTGTAAAGGTTATCTAAGTAGGTTGAAATAATTGTGTATGAATGTTGTTATATTTTATTTAAGTCAAAAAAATATTTTTAAAAAACTAATCAGTTGAATTCAGGTCTTCAACCGCAATAGATGTAACTTATATAAAATTAAAATAAATATCTGTCTCGATTAGTTAACGGAATTCTTTTTTATTATTTGCAATATTTCTTGGCAACCAATAAAAATTCAAATAAAAAGTCCTTGCAACAAAGGCGAGTTTTTAAAGTCCTCCGGAGCTATACGCTCTTGAGGCAATTTTAGTTCGTAGGTCTGTGGACGAAGTGTTGTGACCCAACCGAGACGAAAAATATTTAAGGAAAATATTAGAAGGAAGTTTATCAATCCAGTCGAGCGTTGATTGGACGTGGAGCTTAGGGACTACGGAAGAACACGTACCTCTACTCATTGGTAGATGGTGACGTTCAACATCAACAGAAACTAGTCACCATCACCAAAACATCTTTCGACCCTGACCCCGAAGAAATAGCCGTCAGTATTAACGGGCTTGAGGATGACTTTCACCCCGGTACTGACGGCATTCCGGCCATCGTTCTGAAAAAGTGTGCTATGCATCTAGTTGAACCACTAACTTTGCTTTTTCGCCGCTCGGTCACTCAAGGGGTTTTCCCTCAATAATGGAAAAACTCGTATATTATTCCCATATTCAAAACATGCTGCAAGAACGATGTATCCAACTACATATCCATTGCTAAATCATCATCCATACCGAAACTCTTCGAAAAATTAGCCTATGATTCCATGTTCTTCCACTGTAAGTCTATTTTCTCCCTCTCCCAGCATGGTTTCCTCAAAGCAAGATCTACAACCACCAAACTTACCGAATTCGTCTCCAAAACACTATGTCCCAAGCAGCATTTTAAGTACCAGCGACTGGGTTCAAGTATATTGGGACGAAAACTAAGTACCTGATACGTTACCGTGACCAAAATGAAAACTTTAACATAGATGGCCAACTTATACACGTTTTTTCAAGTAGCCGGGACGAAATAGCTTCTTTAATAAGCCACTTAGAAGTTCCCTGTAGATAAAGTTCCTCGATTTGTTCCAAATCGGTCTCTGTAACTTGTCTACGTTTACATCAAAGTTGCTGCCTTACCGACGAGGCATTATGAAGTTATAGTGACGTTGTAGCTTCTATGATTTACCACGTTACAGTGGCGGCATTTATAGTGGCGGTTTTAGTAGCGATAACGTCTCTAATCCTTTCATTTGAAACGACATCGTTCCGTTTTTTTAAGAAAATCTTTATGGAGGCTAAAACTTCAATTTGGGTCCTTAAAGTCCAGAAAACCTTACAGTGTGCTACTTTAAATTACACGGTACGTTTTAGTTACTACATGAAGGCTTTCTTGACATGTTATCATCTTACTTATCAGTTTGGCCGCAGAACGTAGACTGAACGTAAAAATATTAATTTCCAAATAAAAAGTGAGCAATGAAGTGCAAGAAAAAGTTATACAGGTATTCCACCACTTTTTATAGAAAAGTAAAACGTGAGCTGTCTGAAGCTGCAAAAAGAGAACAGAAAGAAGAAAGGAAGGAAATATTCCTAAGTGAGGTACAAACCATAGCAGAAGAAAGTTCTGGAGAGAATATTTATCCATCTGATCATGATGATTTTGACGAACCCATAAACGATTTAAGTTCATTAAAAAAGGACTTATGGTTTGTTGAAGATTTGAGAGAGTGGGCTCTTCAAAATAAAATAACACATATTGCCGTCAATAGATTATTGAAAATATTAAGACCTGATAATATAAAACTACCTAAGGATTGCAGAAAATTGCTTAAGACTCCTAAAACGGTTAATATTTTGGCAATGGAAAAGGGCTATTTCTGGTATTACGGGATAAGAAATAATCTGCAAAGCATTTTTTCCGACATGAAACCACCGAAATTGATAAGCTTAATTTTTAATATTGATGGACTTCCGCCATTTAAAAGTTCCAGTATTGAGTTGTGGCCTATTTTATTTACTATAACCGAAATGAGGACTATTCACCCCATGGCTGCTGCTATATATTGTGGTTTTGGCAAGCCACCACTTCAAGAATTCTTACCCCGTTTTGTGGACGAATTAGGTACACTTGTGGAAAGCGGTATAGATATTAATGGAAATCATGTAGACGTAAAAATCAATTTTTTTGTGTGTGACACACCTGCCAGGAGCTTCATCAAAGGTATGACAAGTATTACAACCGAATTCATATATTCGAAATTAATTTTAATGCGGACTAAACATCTCAGGTACTGTTGGATTTAACTCATATCACGGTTGTATTAAGTGCACCGTACTAGGAGAATATGACAAAGCTGGAAGGCATATGAGTTTTCCGAGAATAGACTGTATGCGTCGAAGTGATTATTCTTTTAGAAACAAAGTAGACAACGACCATCATAAGGAAAGCACACCCCTCATGAACCTTCCAATTAATATGATAGAAGATATTATCATAGCCGATGCACTTCATTTGATTCATCTTGGTAGGAGCAAGACGCTGTTATCAGTTATCGTCTTATTAACATTTGGTTTTTAATTTTTAGGTGTGATGAGAAAATGTCTCTATGGCTGGGTTAGTGGCAGCTACAACTTCCGTACGAAATTGTCAGCAAAGAACATAGATATAATTTCAGATAAACTTGAGGAGTGCAATAGTTTCAAGCCAACTGAAATTCACCGAGCCATAAGAAGGTTAAATTTTCTGAAATTATGGAAAGGCTCCGAATATCGAACGTTTATTTTGTACCTTGCACCAATAATTTTGAAAGGTTATCTTGCCCCAGAAGTGTTCCAACACTTCCTTGTTCTGTTTTGTGCTGTAAGGATTGTATCATGTCAAGAATATTTAAAATATATTCATATTGCGGATACATTGTTTAAGGATTATATTGAGTTGTTTATCCATATATATGGGCAGGACGCTATAAGCTCTAACATACATAACTTGTGTCATATTGTAGACGACGTTAAGAAATTCGGAGCTTTGCCGGAAATAAGTTCTTACCCCTTTGAAAACTTCCTCTGTACATTAAAAAGACTTCTCCGATCAGGAAATAGACCTTTGCAACAAATTGCAAAGCGTGTATCTGAATTATCTGTAATTAATGATAAGATCGAAACCAATAACACTATTAAGCCAGAAGATGAAGTATCGTTTTCCAACCATGAGCTTTCTTACTGTTCCAAAGTTTTCAACAAAATTTGTTTCAAAAACAAATTCGTTTTGTCTAATAACTTAAAAAATAAATGGTTTTTGACTAAGTCTAATGAAATTGTAGCAATGACAAATGCTACGTATGTTAATGGAATTTTAAATATTTTTGGCAAGGCTATCAAAACAAAGTCTAACTTTTTTGAACTCCCCATTAAATCGTCATTTTTGGATATTTATCAGTCAAATGGAGAGCAGTTTGCGGCTAGACTATACTTTGCTAATGAAGTCAAGTGCAAGTTATTCGGTCTTAAATATAATGATAACTTTATATTTATTCCATTGATTCATACATTTGATTGAGATTCAGAAAATTAAGCACAGTAAATATAGATTTGGAATGAATATGTAATTTTTAGTAAGAAAGATTTTCTGTATAATAGTCGCCGAAATAATATTATAAGTATGTTATATGTATCTACTTCTGTTTTGTAATAAATTCTTACTGCTAACTGCAAGCATTTTTAATGGGAAAGAAAATTTTCTACGGGATTTGCAACAACTACAATACTTCTGATTTTTATTTCAACCTCTAGATGTATTCCGTCACTATGAGCGTATTCGAGAATTCAATCTGCTGCAACAAACGGCACTCTAAATGCGCAAACATATGCAGCCTTATTTGCATTATTTCATAAAATCGTATACTTTATAATACCGGCAAATTTATGAATAATTTTTAAACCCACATATCTTGAACATTGAGCTTGCTGTTTGCTCCGTTTGCTGCTGTAGATTGAATTCTCAAATACGCCCGTTTTGCAAATGTTAAGCCTTAAGTGCACTGAACTTGTGAAACAAATAAATTTCTGAAGCACAATTTAAGAGAAACTCGATATTTAGAGAATAAAACAATAAATCTGAATCAACAAATTTAATAAAAAATAAATTTCAATTATACAAAAATAAGTAAATTTCAAATATACATATTATAAAACATAAACAGTTATGAAAAATTCATTTTTATAAGGCATTTGTATAGGCTGTATCATATTTTAGTGGCATTGTGAATTATATACGGCAAATTGAATTATTTATCAGCGCTGCATGCACTTTGCGATTTCACAGCTGAGAAGAGCATTGGAGATTGGTTTGTACTTGACCTTAAGTCACTGCCTTTGTTTTGTTCGAAGTTTTCGTTAATGTCTCCTATTACATTAGTTTCATCAGTTTCTCTGCCCATACTCTTCTCAAATTTTTCATTTTGACTGCTACCGGATTTTCTATCCCTAGTTTGTTTTTCCCTGAAACACAAATACGCAGTTTATTTGGAATAAAACAAGTTTGGACAAGTTTGTTTATATTTACCGGCTTCGTGAATTTCTCTTTTTTGCGTGCTTTAGAACACCTTCTTTAAAAACTATTTCCGTATTTTTCCTGGTCCAGCGGTCATCTGCCAGATGTAGCACTTCAAAAAATACCGAAATGATCCCCTCTAAGAAAGAAAACGCTTTCTTCTCTGGAAAGTTTTAATCTTTTGATATTCCAGTCCAACTGTAATTAGTCAAAACCTCTTTGTCAAATACGTAGTCGATAACATGATAAGCAACTTTATTTCCGTTTTGTTTTCCACCAGTACCACCTATTTTGGAAAGCTCCGATACCTAAAAGCAGAAAATCGCTGTATTCACGAAATATATTTCTACGAATTCATGAACAAAAAATTCGTTCGTGAAGGAGAAGACCTAAAAGACTTACCAAATCACTTTTAAAAGAACTATCGGACAAAATTCTCGCATCAAGGTCTTTGATTTGTTCACACGAAGAAAGTCGAAAATACACTTCTTGATTTAAAGTCCGCTTTTCTGCCAATTGGTTTTCCTTATTAGTCTTCGCAGGCTCAACGTTTGTGAGAAGGTTGTAAATTTTATCTAAATTAGTGTTGATTTTTACTTGTTGCTGTTTTATGGTGGCGATGTCTTGCTTTATTTCACTGATAGTTTCCTGCATGCCTTGAATTTTTTCCTCCAGTGCTTGTGCATTTCCATTGTTAATAAAGAGATATTGGGGATCTGTTTCAATCGGATGTGCAGGATTTCTGTTTTCAGAATCAATCGTATAGGACACATCGCAATCATTAAGAAAGACTGTTCCCGTGGAAGTCGGGCACACCACCTCCATTTCCTGTACTTCTTCAAACAAATTATTTCGGTCAATACAATATGAATCTTTCAACTGATCTGCCATTTTAGTTGATCGACCTTTTTTGGTGTAATTTGCAAATAATCTAAATAAGTAGAAATAAAAACCGTGTGAAAAATAATATACACATTTTCCAGTCAGAATACTTACATTTCCTCAGAATCAGTATCAGCACAATCAGTTAGTTGCTTCTCCACTCTCAATGCCTCTTCGAACGTAGGTATTTTAGATAATTTCAAAATGCAAGGGTACTGGCTCCAAGTACTTTCGGGTGAAGTTGACGCATTAGAGCGTAACAACTCCCTTTGAGTATGGTTTAATTTATCTGGCCATAATAAAGCCCCATTTGATTCCCACTTATTAGGCACAGTGGTAAAATAAATTCCGCGCTTTTCTTTTGTTGCCACAACTTTAAAAAAACTCATATTCGGAGCAGCACCAGTGATATAAGTATAAACAGTTCGCCGGCTTTGAAATTTTGACAGCTCCTCGGTTGTTTGAATACTTCATAGCCCCATTTATGAGGCAGGGACATTGAAGAAACGATAAATACAATAAAGTTCCACTTCGGTATAATAAAGTAGCACTTAGGAACTGTAAGGTTCCATACTATGATGTTTAAAGTAACTGCTTCCTTAAGGTAGCAATTCATGGTTCCAGCTACGAAATTTTTTGTATCTGGTACCTTGTAGTGACAATATTTGGTTATTGGAATAATAAGGTGGCATTTTTTCTTAGCTGACATTTTATATATGGAAAAAATCTATGTTTTTGTCATCTTCGAAAATATAAAAATTGAATCTCGGAGATTGTACTCCAAATGTACAAGAACTCGACGAGAATATTTAATGTATCGTCCTTGAAATCTTTTGGCTATTCAAATTTAGACATTTGATCGAAATAATTGTTTAACTAAAAATTAATTTGAATGAGGCTATTCTTATATTTAAGACTTTGTAAAGCGCGTTGTACTTTTTCAAGGTACAAGCCCTACATGTGCGGAAAAAAAAATTTCGCACATACTTTTCTAGTTAAGGTAAACTTCAGTTAAATTATAATTTTCACAATATATACCTCTGTATCATATTATGAAAGAAAACATTAAAATTAAAATTTTTTTCTAACACATACCCAACTTGTATTTAATGATGTTATGGTATTTATTAAAGTATTTTAGAAAACCATAATCGCTATGTGATCTTTTAATGGTGGTAGTGTTGTCTGCTTTTTAAAAAGTTTTTGGAACGTTTTCGGGTCGATACTGGAACGTGCCGTTGTGGTATTGGAAACGTTCCCGCAATTCTGCTAGCCACGAAGCAAGCACGTAAATTGCCACCAAAAATCATTCCCCATTTTGGTACCGGGTACGTTGCAGGCATGTGCCAGCTGCGTTCCCGTACCATGTAACTGCCCCGAAATGGTTCCAAACTTCGGGGCAGCCACGTAACTAGCACGTAAATTGCTGCTTGGGGTGCCCTGGAAAACGGTAAAGATATTGATGTTATCGCCACCTATTTTAGTAAAGCCTTTGACAGGATCTCCCATAGCGTTATCCTGTTTAAACCTGATCGTCTAGGCTTCCCCCCCCCCCTCGATTCATCTCCTGGATTCAATCCTACCTCAACAACCGTCAATATAATGTTCTTTTCAGCTCATCCATTTCTAACCCTATTGTCGCTCGTTCCGGCGTCCCTCAGGGCAGCCACCTCGGCCCATTGATTTTTATCCTTACAATAAATGATGATGAATGTGTCATCAAACACTCAGAGCTGTCCATTTATGCTGATGACATGAAAATAATCAAACATATCTCCTCCACAAGGGACTCTCTTCTTTTTCAAAATGACCTCGATTCGTTAACCACATGGTGCATGGAAAACTTTCTTGAGCTCAATGTCTCCAAATGCCAGTCCATCTCTAATTCCCGCAAACGTCTTACCACCGCCCCGAGAACCTACATGTTAACCGACGTACCAGAACCTATCGTTACCTCTTTGTGTGACCTAGGAATAATCTATGACAGTGAACTAAATTTCCGTTCACATATTGATAGCATAATTAACAGAGCTAACTCCGCGCTAGGGTTTGTGAAGCGCTGGTTTACCAATTCTTATGTTTCCAAATCTCTCTATATTTCCTTCGTTAGACCTCTCCTTGAATATGCCAGCCAGGTATGGTCACCTACGCAAACAACCCACATTTACAGAACTGAATCTGTCTAGCGTAGGTTCATTCGCTTCGCTCTGATTCAACCTTCCACCTTATAAAAACCGTCTGAAACTGATCGACTTACAACCCCTAAGTAAACGTCGTGATGTTTCCGACATTCTCTTCATTTATCAGTTATTAACTGGTGCCATAGACTGCCCTTCAATGCTGCAATTTTTACCCATCTATACCAATCCTCGTAACCTTAGGTCCACTCCCTTTTTCTTTTTACGGTCAAAGCAAGCCAATTACCAGGATGCTACGAAACGTCAACGACCTTTCCTCCTTTGGCTTCCATCTGAGTAAATCATCCCTTCACAAAGCCTTATATCTTGACCCCGCCCATCTTGATCCATCTTTAATTCTTCTTCCTTACGGCTTCTACCAGTATCTACTGTATTTATAGATCACATTGTAGCTTACACTTTTTATTTATTTATTATTACTTATCATTTATTGTAGTTTGTAGAATTAGTAGTAAGTTATAGCTTGTATTTTTTTTGTATTTTTATGGAATAGCTTGAATTAAACTTAAATAAATAGAGTAAATAGAGTTTTCATCTCATATGTAAAAATAAAATGTCCCATTCCCCTCTCATTCTTATGCATTAAAAAACTTTGCAATGGAACTATTTGTCCCTGTTTTACAAGGAAATTTTACTTTACTAGTTCTAAAAATGGGAATTTTTCGTACTAATTTGAACTTTTTCGGAAGTTTGAAATATGGCGGAGAGTGACCCAACTATAAACTCTTTAAACGATGGTTTGGTTTTCTTTGCTTTCTGGGAATAAAATGCAGCCATGTTCGCAATCCCGAAAAGGTTTTAAAGTATGTTTGGTTCCCTTTGTTTTTTCTTCATAATTTTTTTTTTAAATTATATTATTTGAAATTGTCTGATTTCGGACTCCGGGAACTGTTCCACTGCGACCT
This sequence comes from Leptarthrus brevirostris, assembly GCA_964036015.1. Lineage (NCBI taxonomy): Eukaryota > Metazoa > Arthropoda > Insecta > Diptera > Asilidae > Leptarthrus > Leptarthrus brevirostris. The sequence goes on from OZ038371.1 coordinate 80,104,550, forward strand.
AAATAATATGTATTGTTACAGGACAGGCTCGGAGTTCACCGCCTTGGCGTTATATTCCTAGTCTGAAGTAGTAGTTATAGCCAGTAGATCAGCTGACAATAAAGACACTTATTGGAAACTTAACCCGGCATCAGTCTATCCTATTTCACGAAATTTCCTTAGGTAGTTTCGAAATCCTCAGTAACAAATTCTTTTGTATATTGAACCGCATACCGAAATGTGATCTCCACACCACGCAAACCTCTGAAATTTTAATGCTGGTTGTGTTGTGACACACAGAATTATTTTCGTTTTTTATCATAAATTATTGACTTTCTGCAGCCTAAACGTTCGTGCAAGGCGACCAATCTAATACGAGCAAGTAGGCCTCAGTTTCTTTGCTCATGCGCGTGGGTACAGCTAATTCCATCAGAATCTGAGTGTGACAAAAATTTAAAGCGGTAGAGTTAAATTGCTCTACTACATACTTATACTGAGATATATTACTTCAATTAAAGGTAGGTTTCCCACGAGCTACCTGTCCTTCAGTCTTTGTACGTTATAATAGTATCCAGGGTGCAGGACCTCTGGGTTAGGTCGTTAGAAGAAATTATGGGACTTTTATATTTTTAAGTTGAATTTACGTAGACAAGATTACCATGCGGGGGTTTGCTATGTGAGCTTCGGAGTTGTCGCCTCGGGAAGAGAGCAGTGATATTATCCAGAGGCACAACCTGGATAAAGTATTAGAACAGCCTTAGTTCCTAATTTGGTAACCAGGGACATCAGCAATTGTATTTTTGCTTTACGGTTCCGTGTAAATACATAGAACAATAAAAATTTCTGTCTCAATACACAATATCCATTGTACAAATTCGAAACAGAATTAATAAAGTTTTGACGAGTAAAGTACCGGAAAAGGAAGGGGGACAAGGCAGAAAGGTGGAGATAAAACTTTTGGCGGCGACGTTTTGCTTTCTTTTTTGGAGAGCAGCTGTCACGGCAAGAGGTCGAGGCTATAAAAAGAAAAAGTTTTTATATGTGAACGTGATAAGAAGGACTTACAACTTTAAAGTGCTTAGAAGATTAAAGAAAAATGTGGTTTTAGAAGTGTTAGAAATCTAAACAGAAGAAATATAAGAACGAAAAAGGAAATTAGTAAAGGATAAGTACAATCTCTCACTGAAATAAAGATAAAATAAATGATTTTTTTTATTTCTGGCTTATGTAAGTCTCTTGAGTAAGGTCTATAATACTAACTCTGGAAGACATAATAAAAATAATATCAGTTCTCAGATTTTGAAGATTTGTTTTTGTTGCTCGAAGGAATATAACAGATCAATTACTTAGAAATTTAATTGGCACATGGTATGGATGGGAGTTCCGAATATCATCTAAAATCTAAATAGAAAATTGAAAGTACACTTAACTAGTATAATTAAATTCACAGCATATTGCATCATATTCGCAGATAATACCAAAATAATTTTGAATTATATGGAACCACTAAATTCAGAAAGATTGAATTATTATTATTTCTAAATTACAATTTCATTGCGTTGCTCTTACAGATTTAAATGCAAAATTTAAGAAAAAAACAACGGAAAACAAAAAATTTTAGATTGTCAGTATGTCTACTAATTAACCTTACTTTTGATAGTAATTTTGATTGAATTATAAACTGTTGGTCCAATTGCATCATTATCTACCATCAATTCCCCTTTTAGGGAGTTCTATTGCATTTTTTATTTGGACAATATTCCGTGAAATCACATATCTCTTTATATATATATAATATATATATAAATATATATATATATATATATATATATATATATATATATATATATATATATATATATATATATATATATATATAATATATATATATATATATATATATATATATATATATATATATATATATATATATATATATATATGTATATATATATATATTCTTTGTTTTTTTGTTATGTATGGAAGACTTTTGTTCGGGCAATGTATTAATTGCCGTTTATAAATTGCTGCGCTGCCCATCGAATAATTAGGCTAACTGGTGTTATTTGACCACCATAGTCATAAAATAGAGTTTTAGAATTGGAATCATTAATTATATAATTCATTTCCTTCCCCCAATTATGTTGAACTGAGTTTGATAAGTCGGGATCAGTCAGTCTGAGGAGTTCGTACATTATTACAAAATATATAGTATATGTTATTTATCTCCTTATAAATACTACGCATCTACATGCAGCTTCATCATACCTGTATGTAAAACTTCCATGGAGTTCTTCAAAATATTTTCATTTACAGTAGAACCCCTCTAATCCATCATCTGTGGGACTGGGGTTACGATCGGAACGGAAAAAGGTCGGATTATCAGAAAATACAGAAAAGTACGGATTTACAGTATAATAAACAATCTCTCCGAGCCCTCGTTTCAGTTTCTTCACCATTATTTTCCAAAACAGCGGCAATAATCTGGCTGCCATTGAGCTCTTCACCGGTTTCGCAGTCTCTGTCAGATTGGGCAATCCACTCCTCAATTTCACTAGCAGGGACATTCGGTTGTACAGTTTGCAGAGCTTTCCTGCGTGTCGTTGTTTTGCTCCTCTTCCATCTGGTGATTTTCGGTCACACCTTACGCCAAGATTTTCGCAGCGTGTCAGGTTTTAGTTCCTCCATGATTATATATTATTGATTGATTGATTGATTAGATTTGGAGGTTTCAGGTTCTCAAGCGCCGCGGCCACTGGGGCCTATTGTGCTAACCCTCTCAACTCCTTATAGTCAGTCATTCAGCCCGCTCGGTACCAGGGTTGGTTTCCTGAATAGGCTAAATCTGCTCCTGGCTACTGCAGGGCATTCACATAGCACATGTAATGGGGTCTCATCCTCCTCCAGACAGAGTCTGCAGGTGGGGTCGATTTCTCTGCCTATCCTCACCAGGTGCTTCCTTAGCTGACAGTGGCCGGTAAGTAGGCCTGCCAGAGTTCTAACAGCCGACCTGCTCAGCTTGAGGAGCTCCCTGGATATACCCGGCGACGGTGAGGATAAGGCTTCTTGAGTGAGCGTGTCCCTCAATATTGTTCCAATACAGCCTATGTCCCTCATTTGCGCGGTTTGCTATTAGCCTTTTAGCCGTGCAGAGAGGTATTGCACAGACCGGCTCCGGCCCTATAAAAGGGGTGTTAGACCCCTTCCTAGCAAGTTCGTCTGCTTTTTCATTTCCCGTGTAGCCCTGATGTCCCGGTATCCAGATCAAACTTACTTGGTTAGTTCTACACAGTGCGTCTAGGCTCCTTTGGCATTCCCACACCAGATTTGATCTGGTGGTAGATGAAGCAATTTCTTTGATTGCAGCTTGACTATCCGAGAAGATTGAGATCCTTCTGTTTTTATAGGCTCTTCTTAGGTTCTCGTAGGTGCATTTCAGTATGGCGAATATCTCAGCCTGGAATACCGTGGTATATATTCCCAGGGCCAGTGATAAACTGAATTGAGGAGAGTCGCTCAAGACCCCTGCCCCAACACCTGATTTAGTCTTGGATCCATCCGTATACCATACTAGCTCCCCTGGACGGACAGCTGGAAGCGTCCAGGTCTCACACTTTTCCACCCGTGGTTGAAATGGTGAGAGTCAGAGTCAGGTGTGGCTTCAAGAATCTCCCTTATTGTCGTGTGGCCCTTACGTATGTTTTCCCCGAGGAGACCGGCTCCCTCTAATTGACTCTTTCTACTCATAGTAGTCAGCCGGAATTTGAACGAGGTTTGATTTCTGATTCTTTTTCCTCTCCCTTAAACTTTTTACACCATCTGAACCTGACGGAGAAGCTCCTCATCGGCGGTCGGCCGGTTTTGGAGGGAGAGAGTGGTTAGAGAGGAAGGCGATCACATATTTTTTCTTTATCTAACAATTCTTGATAGTTTTGTTCGCAGTTGTGTTCAAGCCAAAACAACTTTATTTTGAATTACTTGGAGATATCAGTTTTTTTTAGCTTCCCTTCCTTTTGTTTATATATTCTTTAGTTCTTCTAGTTTATAGACCCATTTCTTTTATATTAACGTTTTGACAAGTAAAACTTTATCACATACATTTTATTGTTTTCTCAATTTTACTCTGCCTTAATTCATTGTCAAGTGGGCTTACCGTTTCGTTTGGGAACAATAGATAGAAAAGACTGCTGCGTTCACGACCAGAACGAGTCGTATGAGCTACGGCTCTACCACTGTGCTGAGTGTGCCAAAGTTTTGATTTCAATCCGAGCACTTCTCCTGTCGTCACTCCTTGCGCGCATGTGTTTCATCAGAAATGTTTGGCACAGTGGCTCGAGCGACAGCCTAGCTGCCCAATATGTAGACGAGCTTGCTCGCTTGAGGAAAGCAGGGCCTACACTCCTAGCAGCGGGGTGGTGCCACGCATCAATACGGAAGGCATGGTGACTAGGTCACAAGCCCGAAGGCCGCGCACGACACCTGCGGTCTCAAAAACTCCCCTGTTGAACAGGACTGTTCCTACCGCACCGTCCAGCTCGCGAACGCAAAAGTCAAGCCCTGAACAAGTAAGCCAGCTGCCATGCCCAAGCGTGCAAGCCTTACTAGCAGGATTGAGAGGAGAACTGTCTGATCTTATAACGCGACAGATTAGTCAGCAGCTGTAGGGGGCTCCAACTCCAACAGCTTCATGAAAACATTGCGCTATCATATCACCCACAGTATCAGTAGGCTGAGGTGTCGGCCGCAATACATCGACCCCCTGGACAAAGACAAGGTCGTCAAGGCGAGGGAAACTTCGTGCGACAGGATAATGCGAGATACAGACGCCGTTCAGCTAGCCCCATGCGGCAGTGGAAGCTCGTGTATGACGGTAATAACTCAAGCCTGTTCGCAGATGAGTTTTTATTCAGAGCCGAGATGATGGCCCGCAATAGGCTAGGCGGCGACTATAATTTAATGGCCGAAAACTTCGCAACTCTTTTGAAGGACGGTCCTGCGAAATGGTATTGGCTGTATCTCCGTTCACAACCAAAACCCAGGTGGGACGACCTCAAATTAACGTTTCGCAGAGATTGGACACCACCCGAACCGGTTACAGATACCCTAAGGCAAATGTCGGAACGACGCTAACAACCAGGTGAACCTTTCCAACACTATGTGCAGGACTTACAGTCACTAAGGCAAAGGCTTCGCTGGCCCATTCCGGAGTCGAACTTCCTGGATATTGTCAAGGATAACCTATTGCCAACCACGCGACCGCACATCTGTCAACATCATATATACAGTATGGCAGTAAGGTCTAGGCATCCATATAATGCCCGGCGAGTCGAAGAGCTGAACGTAGAACTGTCTGGACAGCGCAGCCCGACACATTCACTGTCACGGCCCACGTCGGTGACAATACCGAATATGATTTGCTCTGCGATGTCAAGGGAAGATCCTTGCTGGAACTGTGGCCAGGTCGCGTCGAGGCTTCAACAACACCAACAGCTCCCGCCGAAGTCATCCTCCGGCCAACTTGAACCGTCGAGCAATCGACCAATAATAGTCACCTCAACGAACGAATATACTTCCGCCAACATCATCTCATGGACCTTAACAGAGACCCCAGCTCCGGGACGACTTATGGTAGCTATTAACAAAACAGCCACCTCGAGAAAGCCTAACGTGCTTCCCCTTAAGAAGTATCACGTCAGGCTGTAAGAATATAAAGATGCCAGACAGCGCATTTTTGCAGAGCCCGTCGAAAGTATTATGACAATTTATAATGTACGTAGAAAGCCCAAACGGTCCACTTGGAGGCTTCGCGAATTCTGGCGACTGGTCAAAGCCAACAGACGCCGACTAGTTTAACATCAGTACCACGAGATATACGACCTTATGCTCTTGTCAAAACCCTGGGACAGGAGATCAGCGGGCTGTTAGATAGTGGAGCAAGCGTGAGCTGTCTGGGAGGACAAGCAACTCGAAGGATTATCCCAGATGGAACCTCTCAGCAGGTATGCGGTGGATACAGATATAGAGTTTCGTGGCAACCGACGTATCATTAGGTTATATGTTATACCTAGTTTGTCGCAAGACCTTTATTTAGGAGTAGATTTCTGGAAAGCCTTCCAGCTGGCCACGGACATCATCGGCTCACTTACATCGTCGATTGAAACCAAAACACCCGTTGACCCAAATGTACATCAACTGTCCAGCGAACAACACATACGCCTCGAACTAGTTAAGCAAATGTTTCCGTCGTACGCGAAGCAAGGCTTCGGGAAGACTTGCTTAATAGAAAATACCATCGACGTCGGAGGGGCAACACCAGTGCAGCAACGACATTATCCCGTCTCACCAGCGGTACAGGCACTGATGGACGCAGAGCTAGAAAAGCTTAGGTGTCATCGGAAGAGCCAAAGTCCGTGGAGCTGGGGAGTCGTACTTGTCAGGAAGCCCGGAAAGGTCCGACTATGCTTTGGTCTCTGCAACGCCCCGCAAACGATGTGCCGACTTATGTACAAGGTCATACCACCGGACCTGAAGGAGACAGTCTTCGTATATTTGGACGACCTTCTCGTAGTTTCGAAGGATTTGCCTGAACACCTGACCACCCTTTCACGAGTGGTGGAGTGTTTTCTCGAAAAGAGCAAATTTGGCTTGAAGGAGATTAAATACCTCGGGTATATAATCGGAAACGGATGCATCAAAACGGATCCAGGCAAGGTATCCGCGATCGTGGAGTATCCCATCCCGTCAGTTCTGAGTTCCGCAAACCCTTCGTCATTCAATGTGACCCAGTTAAATTGTCCACAGTTCTATATCAATACTTGGTTTTTTATATTGTAATGTTTATTTGTATTAAGATTTGTTCTTATTATTTTATTGTCTTTGGTTTTTTTTTCTTTCTTTATCTTTTAGTTAGTTATTGTCGTCATTGTCCTGAGGAAACCTGGACCATATCTTTTAAATATTCAATATTTAACTAATATTAGAATTCGGGGAAAGACGACCTTCTGACAATTGGCCATACATTGGATAGACGGCATTTCCTCTGTTTAGATGCTTTTTAAAACAGCTGAGTCAGTGTGCTGGTACGATGGGAGTTTGAAATGGCATATTTGCAACAACCATAAAATATTAAAAGACTCCTAGAGCCCACACACCAAGAGGTTCTCCAGTGTAGTGGTCATCCCTGAATATTTCCGGGGGGACAAAATGCTTTGGTCCACAATGTTTAATCCAGTTTTGATTGTGACCACTAATATGTTCAGTGCTAAATCCAAAATCCTCGGGCCTCAGTCTAGATTCTGAAAATCTCGTAAATTATAAAACAAAGGATTCGGCTTTTATTTCTTATGAAAGTGCCTTTGATCTGCACATCCTACCCTTAATGTATATTGCTTGAACTATTATTTAAACTTGCGAATTCAAGTCTACGATCACAGAAAACTAATAAAATTGTTAATTAGTAGGCTAATCCTCATTTATCATACTTCAAATATTTACATTTTCTAAAATCGATAATTACTCTAACTGCTAAAAGGAAAGTTAAGTATCTTCAGAAAGCCTTCCGTTACAAGGCTTTAGGACTTTGGTATGCCAGATTCCCTGACCCTTACCCTTCTTATCACCTAACTCATAAGTCCAAGGAGAAACTATTCTAACAATCTTAAACGGTCCAATAAATTTCGGTGCAAGCTTAGCATTAAAGTATTTTGCCACGTCAGAAAGGACATAGTTCTTTCGCCAGACTAGATCATGGATAAAATACCTAGAATCCCTTCTCCGAAGGTTATAGATACGCTTACTATTTTCTACTAGTTTATTCACATCCTGACTTCTTCTAGGGCCTTTGATCTCTCCTCTACATTGTAAGTTTCCCCGTTCCTTAAAGCCTTATGTAACATTCCAATAGTAACCATTTCTCGTCCAAAATTTACGAAATATGGCGTTAGTTTTTGCCACTTTTGCCAATTTAGAATCCCATATTCGATGGTTGTCTGCTATATATGCACGAAGCATTGTCTTAATGACTTGGTTCGTCCTCTCTGCTGGATTATCCTGTGGATGGTAAAACGTAGTGTAATTTATCGTAGTCCCGTAGTCTGGACCCAACTTCTGAAACTCGCGGCTTTTAAATTGAGGTCCGTTATCGCAAATGATATTTTGTGGTACACCAAATAGCAAAAATACTGAATCTTGTAATGATTGAATAACACTTTTAGTAGTTGCTGAACGCAGAGGAAACAGAATCGGAAACTTGCTGAAATGATCGACTACTGTTAAGATGTATACGTATCCGCGACATGAACGAGGCAAAGGGCCAATAAGGTCAACACTAATAGTTTCTTAAGGTTTATCCGCAATTCTGCGAGTGGCCATAAGTCCCGCTGTCCTTTTAAGCTCAGGCTCAATCGTCTGACATATCACACATTTCCTTACGTAAGATGCAACGTCTGCTTTCATCTTGGGCCAGTAGAATTTTTCGCATATGCGAAAATACGTTTTCTGTATACCGCAATGCCCTGAGGTTGGTGTGTTATGGCAATCGTGAATTACTTTCCTCCTTTCATGTTTTGGTATGACTTGTTTCCAATTGTCTGAGTCAAATGCTAGCGCAGGATATCTTGGTCGGCAGTGCTTAAAAGGATCTTCGTTCGTAATCTTCCAATCAGGATATTGACTAGGATTCTTCTTAATTTTCACTTTTAATCTTTCATACCATTTATCTTTATCTGTCTTGTTTTGTTTTAAAGAATCTATAACAGGAACTGATCTTGAAAGCATATCAGCTAGAAGGTGCTCTTTTCCTTTTCTACGTATTACTACAAAGTCGTGTTGTTGCATCCTCATCGCCCATCTTGCTAATCTTCCTGTAGGATCTCGGAGGTTATGCAGCCACACTAGAGATGCGTGGTCAGTAACTACGGTGAACTTTGCGCCTTCCAAATATGGTCGTAATTTTTTCACTGCTCACAGCACGGCCAAGCATTCCCGCTCTGTGGTGAAATAGTTTCGCTCACATTTGTTAAGGGATCGACTTAAATATGCCACGACTCTTTCGCTATCGTTGATGTTTTGCGTTAAAACGGCTCCAATCCCATATCCGGATGCGTCGGTGTGGACGATAAAAGGTAAGTTAAAGTCTGGGCAGGATAGTATGGGCGCTGTTATCAGTTTATTCTTGATGGCACGAAACGTTTCCTCACACTCCGTAGACCATTGGAATTTTTTATTTTTCTTTAGTAAGTTAGTAATTGGGGCGATCAAAGATGCAAAGCTTTGAATGAAACGACGATATCATGCAACCATACCTATGAACTTTCGTACTTCCAAAACTGATTTGGGGTGAGGCATATCTACTATACATTGAACTTTTCCGGGATCAACTTGAAGACCGTTTTCTCCTACTAAATAACCTAAATATCGCAGCTCTTGTCTGCAGAATTCACACTTTTCGTAATTAATGATAAGTCCTGCCGTATACAGTCTTTCGAGGACTTGTCGTAAAACTTTCTTATGTTCGTCAAAGTTCGATGTTACAATGATCACGTCATCTAAGTAAACGAAAACGTAATTCCGTAACTCGTCCGAAAAAAGTTTGTCAACCAACCGCTGCCAGGTGGCCGGTGAATTCGTCAGCCCAACCGGCATCCTTTTAAACTGGGCCAAACCTCTCCCTGGTACGGTAAACGCTGTATAATATTTCGACTCCTTCGCCATGGGTACTTGCCAGAAGGCTGATTTGATGTCCAGGGATGACATATATCGTGCGTTCCTCAATTTATCCAAAGTGGCTGATACGTAAGGTAGGGGATATGCATATTTTTTCGTTACTTTGTTTAATTTACGGTAGTCGACGCAAAAGCGGTATGTACCATCTTTCTTACGGACCATCACAATAGGTGACGACCACGCGCTTTTAGAGGGTTCAACTACACCTTCCTTCAACATTTTATCTAGCTCTGTATTTATTATCTTCTGCATGGCTGGTGAGACTGGATAGTATCTTTGCTTGATTGGTTCAGACTCCGTCTGAATAACATGCTCTATATCCCGACAATGGCTCAAACCTTTGCCCATTTTCTGTTCAGAATCTGCGACTATTTGGTCAAGTTCTTTTGTTGTTCAAAAGATAATTTTTATTTGCTTTCCAACGATGCTACTACATGGCTTTGGCTACCATCCGAGAATATCCATGAATTGTTCGATAAGTTCGCTTCGATACCCATAGTTCTCCAAAAGTCTGCTCCCAAAATTATTTGGTGTGGTATTTTTTGGACGACTATTACTTCAAAAACTTGTGTACGATATTCTAATTCGATCGCGATATTAATTTTCCCATTAATTTCTACACTGTTTCCGTCGGCTAACATTACACTTTCAAGATCTGTCTTACTTATGTTGAGTCCCATTTTAAGCAGCATATCTAATCCTGATCCGCCGACTACAGTACGTGAAGCTCCTGAGTCCAAGAGGCCTCTAAATTCTACACCAAATATCCAAATTTTTAAAAATGATCGTACATCGTTATGTACTTTTACAAACACATACTCCAGTAACTCTGTTGTGTCACCTACTTTACCTGTTGAATCGAGAGTTCCTTCTAAAGCTGCGGCTCAACTCGCCGCTTAGTGTTGAGCCCTGTCTTCGTTTTCCGACGAATTTCGTGTTGGTGAGCTACGAGTATTATTATGATTGCTCGTAGGATTACTTATAGCGTTGGGATTGCTTCTTGGACATCTATTACAATTAGATGAAGTTACATTATTTGTACTATTAGGTCTTGCTGTAATTCTACAAAACCTCGCAATATGGCCGACACGCCCGCATTTAAAGCATCTAAGTCCTCTGGGAGAAACATTATTATTTGTGGCGTTAGTAATCGTCGCAATCGCAGGTTGGTGAGTGTATACATAAGCAAGATCAGGTTCTAATAATTGTGTATTGCGTCTACTTAGTGGAGGTACAAAAGCTTCTACTGACGTGCGGACAGACTCTAACATTCATCCCAAATTTACAAGCTCTTGAATTCCTGTGACATCCATTAATCCCAGTTGTGACTGAGTTGTTGCTGTTCAGTCAGAGGTTCATTGAGTCTTGAAAACATGGTACTCCTAACCGCGACGTATGTACCTATGCTCTCATCTTTGTCCTGTGTCCTACGTTTTATCTCTTCTAGCATTCGGTCATCATAATCAGCAAGCAGGTAGATATTCATTCTTTAGTTCAATAACTAATTCTTTCCAAGACGAAAACTTACTTTTATTAGCTCGGTACCATATTAAAGCTTTGCCCGTGAACAACTCCAGGGCTGATCGGAACAACTGAGTTACATTCACACCGCTAGCCTCACTTAATTCAGTTATTCGCTCCAAAAATGAATTCAAGGACTGCCCTTGTTCCCCTGAGAATGTTACACCCCATTTATATATAGGTACTCTTGATCTTGATTCTGACGAGTTAGGTCTTATCATGGTTGATTCTTCGATGGGATCCGATTCTTCACATTCCGACGCATCTACTTCAGCCTTTTCTTGAAGTATTCCTAACGCAAGAACCAGTCCTCCCTTAATGCGACATTTATCTTTTGACTGCTCTTCACTAACAGCTCGACACCTATTCAACCTAGAAAGGGCCCACTGCACCTTTGTCATAATCTTCCTATATTCAGAAGATCCGAGTTCACCTTCAAAACTTGAAACTAAACTATTAATTTCCTCCAACTTCTTTTCTAAGGCTCCTAGGTCCACTTCAAATATAAACGGATATGTCAAGTAAGGACTGTCCGAGCTTTTCGGCTTTTAGTGCAGATCGGAGACTTACCCTCATATCATCGACTTTACCGACAGGCAAACCGCGAATTGAGAGTTCATAAGTTAATTCTTCTTGATTGAGTCGATTAATCTCCATTTTGAGATAAAAATATAAGGTTCACTTTTTTGCAGGAAAATATTTTTCAATTCCCGACTAAGATTGGTATGATGAACAATAAATAATAAAGTATATAAAGAACGCTTAATGCAATATATTCCACATATCCGGTATCGCAAAAGGTGGCAATTTCTTATGACAATTCGAAACTTTCAATATCAACGCGCTAAACTTCTTATCCAACATATTCTACAGGCACTAGAAATGAATTAAATTCTTTTAATCTAAAAGAAGGAATTTCACTCGAGACAAACTAGTCCTTTAACCTGTCCTTCAATCCTGCAGTCTATACCCATCTATACCAACCCTCGCAACCTTAGGTCCACTCCCCTTTTCCGACTCGACCGCCATCGCACGAACTACGGTCAACGGGAACCAATTACCAGGATGCTTCGAAAAGTCAACGACCTTCCCTCCTCTGACTTCCATCTGAGTAAATCATCCCTTCACAAAGCCTTATATCTTTATCCCGCCCATCTTGATCGCCTTTCCTAACTCTCCTTCCTCCCAGTTTATAGTTATCATAATCATAGCTTATATTGTAGCTTACATTATCTGTTATGAATTATTGTTTATTTTAGTTTGTGGTATTTATTTTGTTATTTTGTATTTTTTATGTAATAGCTTGCATAAAGCTTAAATAAATAAACCCCAGGTTAAAGCTAATTATCAATTTACCTGAATATCACTTTCACTGGATCAAATATTGATATTCGAACATATACCAAATTAAGCTCGGCAACTAATCTTTTATATTAAATGGCAACTTGTAAAGTAAATCTTTCTCAAAATCCCGGACAACTATGCGTAATTTACTACGATAAATTCTCGATAATCAGGTTGTGCACAAACTTATGTGTTTCCAACAATTCACTAAGGATCACTTGCAACATATCTCCATATCTTAAGGAACCCAGTCTATAACAAAAGCAACTCTTTTTCGGATACCTTACGACTTACTACGGAAGAGTAACTTCCACTTAATGGTGATTGAAATTCATAAAATTTCCCAAAAGCACTTTCGCAATACTTAATTAAATTGGTTTCCTAAAAATTCTTAAATTCTTTAAGGTTATTAAAGAAATATTCAATATATGCAAAGGTTAAATAATTTTATTATGTTAGAAATGCAATAAACACTTTATTTATTCCTAAATTTTAGGCGTGACTCTCAATTTGAATACTATATTTGTAAAAATGAAGCTCGAAGAAAAATTAGTTACCTGTGATAATAATCCACTTAAACGTGTACAGATATTAAGTAGAATTTCGATTTTTAATATTTCTCTATTTCTGAAAGCCACAATTGGACAAACTCCTATATTTTCTAAAATATTGCATATAACTTACATATGCCGATGACATGATATTTCACCTTCAAAATTTTCAAATAAATTTATCCAATTTTGATGCAAATTACACTTATAGCAAGTACACTCATAACACCTGTGATACTCTATTAATTAATTACTAAACAACACATAGGATAAAACACTTTTACTACAAAGTTTGTAGTCAATTCTACACCGGAGGAAGATAGGTTACTTCACAAAACTGTCTAAACAAACTCAGTGGCGACTAGCGATTCCCATTTCATACTATCTCGACCAAAATTTGCTCTAAACTAATATACTGTACACTATTGAAGGTCTAGGTCGTTTGTCACGACAAGTGCATAACAATTCCAACTTAATAAAACAACTGGTGATTTTGGCTAAATGCATTTAACAGACTCGTCTATTTTTACTGCAAATCTGATAACAGATCTGATGATAAACAAATCACTGTAGTGCAAAACATCCATCCGCTGAAACTCCTACTTGCGTTGGATGTTTTCAATTCTGCACTTTCTGAAGATGATATAGATACAACCATTTACCACCAACATTTTTGCACTTTCTTTATGACCACTTTGCAGAATTTCTACTTCTTTTCACCTGGCTTGTTTCGAATATTTTCAGTGGCTTCCGATGAACAATTGATAGGTTTACCAATATTTCCGATCTAAGTCTTTATAAATGCACTATGCATTACACTGTTAAATTGTCCACAGTTCTATATCAATACTTGGTTTTTTATATTGTAATGTTTATTTGTATTTAGATTTTTACTTATTATTTTATTGTCTTTAGTTTTTTTTTTCTTTTTTTTATCTTTTAGTTAGTTATTGTCGTCATTGTCCTGAGGAAACTTGGACCATATCTTTTAAATATTCAATATTTAACTAATATTAGAATTCGGGGAAAGGCGACCTTCTGACAAATGAGAATACTTACGATATGTGAGTTATGTGGCTTTGTGGTTCTGCGAGTACAATTGTATATATTGTAATAGTATATAATCAAAATATTTGTAATAAAATGAGATATCTTCTTGAAATTGTATTATCGTTTCATAAATTTAAATTTATACATTATTTGTAGAGATTTCAATGAGTAGTACAATGTTTTTCTACCTTTAGTTTCCACATTTTAATTCATTTCATTCTTTAAGTCTTCTACAGTGAGATTAAACAATTAGGAACAATATCTCATTATTAGTAACGCAGAGATTCTCTATATAGTTTTCAAGAATTCTTTAATAAATTTCATTCCACCAGAAATATACTATAAATAACAATCAGAATTTTAGTAGTTCCTTATTCGCAACTGATAATAATTATTTGTGTTTATATATCTAAATCGAAATCACTTCAATAAAGCTGAAATCACCTACTTATAAATGTTAAAAACTAAATCTGAATATACTTATAAATAACTGTTGAGTTCGTAGGAAGAATTACTAACAAAGAATATCTGACGAAAGTAAAGTAAAGTAAAGTAAAGTTCCTTTTTTTATGTGTTCTTTGGCTGATCATGCATTCTTTGGTCTTATAATGTGTCATTAGTTCAATGCTGATATTTGGATTGGCCATACATTTGTGGAAGTCGATGGTCTACTTTTTCTTGATTATTCCGCAGGTGAAAATGTCACAACTGCGTGGAGATTTCTTCTTGAAATTATTCCGCAAGTGGAAATGTCCAAAATGCGTGATGTGAGGACCTTTTCTTGAAAGTTATTCCGCAAGTGGAAATGTCCAAAATGCGTGATGTAAAGACCTCTTCTTAAAAAATATTCCGCAAGTGGAAATGTCCAAAATGCGTGATGAAAAGACCTCTTCTTGAAAGTTATTCCTCAAGTGGAAATGTCCAAATGCGTGATGTAAAGACCTCTTCTTGAAACTTATTCCGCAAGTGGAAATGTCCAAAATGCGTGATGAAAGGACGTCTTCTTGAAAATTATTCCGCAAGTGGAAATATCCAAAATGCGTGCTGAAAAGACGTCTTCTTGAAAATTATTCCGCAAGTGGAAATGTCCAAATGCGTGATGTAAAGACCTCTTCTTGAAACTTATTCAGCAGTTTTCTAATAGTCAAAAAAATCGACAAAAGAATACAAAAATAAAATTGATGTTTCCGACATCAAAACCAAAAAAATTAAGTTTCTTCAAATTTATTTTTAATATTGAACATAAGTTATATTTAAAATTAACAAGTCCTTATGT
Source organism: Leptarthrus brevirostris (assembly GCA_964036015.1). Lineage (NCBI taxonomy): Eukaryota > Metazoa > Arthropoda > Insecta > Diptera > Asilidae > Leptarthrus > Leptarthrus brevirostris. The sequence goes on from OZ038371.1 coordinate 80,119,994, forward strand.
TGGACGCTAAAGACGAACTGCCTCTACCTAGCTTTTCCTGCTCCTTTTATACAAAAAATTCGCCTGAAAGGCTTACTGTGATTGTGAACATAAAACAAACTAACAAGTTAAAATTATAGTAATGAAATGTTGCTAACTTCGTTTCAGTGGTTCTCAAAATTAGTGATTTATTGACTGTCGCCACAACACTCCCCCGCCAGTTAAACCGTAGGTTAAGCGATATCTGATTGGTGGATTTATGGTTCGACCAGCCCGAGTAGTTCGTTTAGGGATAATGTTGCTTCCGTCCGAGAAAAATCTTACTTTTATACGAGCTTTATTAGGTGGTTTCGTATGAAGTGTTGATTTGTCGGCCGTTACAGTCGCTGGCTGTAACCTGGTGTCCTGACAATCATGTGATGGTTCTTCAAATTAACGTTTCGCAGAGATTGGACACCACCCGAACCGGTTACAGATACCTTAAGGCAAATGTCGGAACGACGCTAACAACCAGGTGAACCTTTCCAACACTATGTGCAGGACTTACAGTCACTAAGGCAAAGGCTTCGCTGGCCCATTCCGGAGTCGAACTTCCTGGATATTGTCAAGGATAACCTATTGCCAACCACGCGACCGCACATCTGTCAACATCATATATACAGTATGGCAGTAAGGTCTAGGCATCCATATAATGCCCGGCGAGTCGAAGAGCTGAACGTAGAACTGTCTGGACAGCGCAGCCCGACACATTCACTGTCACGGCCCACGTCGGTGACAATACCGAATATGATTTGCTCTGCGATGTCAAGGGAAGATCCTTGCTGGAACTGTGGCCAGGTCGCGTCGAGGCTTCAACAACACCAACAGCTCCCGCCGAAGTCATCCTCCGGCCAACTTGAACCGTCGAGCAATCGACCAATAATAGTCACCTCAACGAACGAATATACTTCCGCCAACATCATCTCATGGACCTTAACAGAGACCCCAGCTCCGGGACGACTTATGGTAGCTATTAACAAAACAGCCACCTCGAGAAAGCCTAACGTGCTTCCCCTTAAGAAGTATCACGTCAGGCTGTAAGAATATAAAGATGCCAGACAGCGCATTTTTGCAGAGCCCGTCGAAAGTATTATGACAATTTATAATGTACGTAGAAAGCCCAAACGGTCCACTTGGAGGCTTCGCGAATTCTGGCGACTGGTCAAAGCCAACAGACGCCGACTAGTTTAACATCAGTACCACGAGATATACGACCTTATGCTCTTGTCAAAACCCTGGGACAGGAGATCAGCGGGCTGTTAGATAGTGGAGCAAGCGTGAGCTGTCTGGGAGGACAAGCAACTCGAAGGATTATCCCAGATGGAACCTCTCAGCAGGTATGCGGTGGATACAGATATAGAGTTTCGTGGCAACCGACGTATCATTAGGTTATATGTTATACCTAGTTTGTCGCAAGACCTTTATTTAGGAGTAGATTTCTGGAAAGCCTTCCAGCTGGCCACGGACATCATCGGCTCACTTACATCGTCGATTGAAACCAAAACACCCGTTGACCCAAATGTACATCAACTGTCCAGCGAACAACACATACGCCTCGAACTAGTTAAGCAAATGTTTCCGTCGTACGCGAAGCAAGGCTTCGGGAAGACTTGCTTAATAGAAAATACCATCGACGTCGGAGGGGCAACACCAGTGCAGCAACGACATTATCCCGTCTCACCAGCGGTACAGGCACTGATGGACGCAGAGCTAGAAAAGCTTAGGTGTCATCGGAAGAGCCAAAGTCCGTGGAGCTGGGGAGTCGTACTTGTCAGGAAGCCCGGAAAGGTCCGACTATGCTTTGGTCTCTGCAACGCCCCGCAAACGATGTGCCGACTTATGTACAAGGTCATACCACCGGACCTGAAGGAGACAGTCTTCGTATATTTGGACGACCTTCTCGTAGTTTCGAAGGATTTGCCTGAACACCTGACCACCCTTTCACGAGTGGTGGAGTGTTTTCTCGAAAAGAGCAAATTTGGCTTGAAGGAGATTAAATACCTCGGGTATATAATCGGAAACGGATGCATCAAAACGGATCCAGGCAAGGTATCCGCGATCGTGGAGTATCCCATCCCGTCAGTTCTGAGTTCCGCAAACCCTTCGTCATTCAATGTGACCCAGTTAAATTGTCCACAGTTCTATATCAATACTTGGTTTTTTATATTGTAATGTTTATTTGTATTAAGATTTGTTCTTATTATTTTATTGTCTTTGGTTTTTTTTTCTTTCTTTATCTTTTAGTTAGTTATTGTCGTCATTGTCCTGAGGAAACCTGGACCATATCTTTTAAATATTCAATATTTAACTAATATTAGAATTCGGGGAAAGACGACCTTCTGACAATTGGCCATACATTGGATAGACGGCATTTCCTCTGTTTAGATGCTTTTTAAAACAGCTGAGTCAGTGTGCTGGTACGATGGGAGTTTGAAATGGCATATTTGCAACAACCATAAAATATTAAAAGACTCCTAGAGCCCACACACCAAGAGGTTCTCCAGTGTAGTGGTCATCCCTGAATATTTCCGGGGGGACAAAATGCTTTGGTCCACAATGTTTAATCCAGTTTTGATTGTGACCACTAATATGTTCAGTGCTAAATCCAAAATCCTCGGGCCTCAGTCTAGATTCTGAAAATCTCGTAAATTATAAAACAAAGGATTCGGCTTTTATTTCTTATGAAAGTGCCTTTGATCTGCACATCCTACCCTTAATGTATATTGCTTGAACTATTATTTAAACTTGCGAATTCAAGTCTACGATCACAGAAAACTAATAAAATTGTTAATTAGTAGGCTAATCCTCATTTATCATACTTCAAATATTTACATTTTCTAAAATCGATAATTACTCTAACTGCTAAAAGGAAAGTTAAGTATCTTCAGAAAGCCTTCCGTTACAAGGCTTTAGGACTTTGGTATGCCAGATTCCCTGACCCTTACCCTTCTTATCACCTAACTCATAAGTCCAAGGAGAAACTATTCTAACAATCTTAAACGGTCCAATAAATTTCGGTGCAAGCTTAGCATTAAAGTATTTTGCCACGTCAGAAAGGACATAGTTCTTTCGCCAGACTAGATCATGGATAAAATACCTAGAATCCCTTCTCCGAAGGTTATAGATACGCTTACTATTTTCTACTAGTTTATTCACATCCTGACTTCTTCTAGGGCCTTTGATCTCTCCTCTACATTGTAAGTTTCCCCGTTCCTTAAAGCCTTATGTAACATTCCAATAGTAACCATTTCTCGTCCAAAATTTACGAAATATGGCGTTAGTTTTTGCCACTTTTGCCAATTTAGAATCCCATATTCGATGGTTGTCTGCTATATATGCACGAAGCATTGTCTTAATGACTTGGTTCGTCCTCTCTGCTGGATTATCCTGTGGATGGTAAAACGTAGTGTAATTTATCGTAGTCCCGTAGTCTGGACCCAACTTCTGAAACTCGCGGCTTTTAAATTGAGGTCCGTTATCGCAAATGATATTTTGTGGTACACCAAATAGCAAAAATACTGAATCTTGTAATGATTGAATAACACTTTTAGTAGTTGCTGAACGCAGAGGAAACAGAATCGGAAACTTGCTGAAATGATCGACTACTGTTAAGATGTATACGTATCCGCGACATGAACGAGGCAAAGGGCCAATAAGGTCAACACTAATAGTTTCTTAAGGTTTATCCGCAATTCTGCGAGTGGCCATAAGTCCCGCTGTCCTTTTAAGCTCAGGCTCAATCGTCTGACATATCACACATTTCCTTACGTAAGATGCAACGTCTGCTTTCATCTTGGGCCAGTAGAATTTTTCGCATATGCGAAAATACGTTTTCTGTATACCGCAATGCCCTGAGGTTGGTGTGTTATGGCAATCGTGAATTACTTTCCTCCTTTCATGTTTTGGTATGACTTGTTTCCAATTGTCTGAGTCAAATGCTAGCGCAGGATATCTTGGTCGGCAGTGCTTAAAAGGATCTTCGTTCGTAATCTTCCAATCAGGATATTGACTAGGATTCTTCTTAATTTTCACTTTTAATCTTTCATACCATTTATCTTTATCTGTCTTGTTTTGTTTTAAAGAATCTATAACAGGAACTGATCTTGAAAGCATATCAGCTAGAAGGTGCTCTTTTCCTTTTCTACGTATTACTACAAAGTCGTGTTGTTGCATCCTCATCGCCCATCTTGCTAATCTTCCTGTAGGATCTCGGAGGTTATGCAGCCACACTAGAGATGCGTGGTCAGTAACTACGGTGAACTTTGCGCCTTCCAAATATGGTCGTAATTTTTTCACTGCTCACAGCACGGCCAAGCATTCCCGCTCTGTGGTGAAATAGTTTCGCTCACATTTGTTAAGGGATCGACTTAAATATGCCACGACTCTTTCGCTATCGTTGATGTTTTGCGTTAAAACGGCTCCAATCCCATATCCGGATGCGTCGGTGTGGACGATAAAAGGTAAGTTAAAGTCTGGGCAGGATAGTATGGGCGCTGTTATCAGTTTATTCTTGATGGCACGAAACGTTTCCTCACACTCCGTAGACCATTGGAATTTTTTATTTTTCTTTAGTAAGTTAGTAATTGGGGCGATCAAAGATGCAAAGCTTTGAATGAAACGACGATATCATGCAACCATACCTATGAACTTTCGTACTTCCAAAACTGATTTGGGGTGAGGCATATCTACTATACATTGAACTTTTCCGGGATCAACTTGAAGACCGTTTTCTCCTACTAAATAACCTAAATATCGCAGCTCTTGTCTGCAGAATTCACACTTTTCGTAATTAATGATAAGTCCTGCCGTATACAGTCTTTCGAGGACTTGTCGTAAAACTTTCTTATGTTCGTCAAAGTTCGATGTTACAATGATCACGTCATCTAAGTAAACGAAAACGTAATTCCGTAACTCGTCCGAAAAAAGTTTGTCAACCAACCGCTGCCAGGTGGCCGGTGAATTCGTCAGCCCAACCGGCATCCTTTTAAACTGGGCCAAACCTCTCCCTGGTACGGTAAACGCTGTATAATATTTCGACTCCTTCGCCATGGGTACTTGCCAGAAGGCTGATTTGATGTCCAGGGATGACATATATCGTGCGTTCCTCAATTTATCCAAAGTGGCTGATACGTAAGGTAGGGGATATGCATATTTTTTCGTTACTTTGTTTAATTTACGGTAGTCGACGCAAAAGCGGTATGTACCATCTTTCTTACGGACCATCACAATAGGTGACGACCACGCGCTTTTAGAGGGTTCAACTACACCTTCCTTCAACATTTTATCTAGCTCTGTATTTATTATCTTCTGCATGGCTGGTGAGACTGGATAGTATCTTTGCTTGATTGGTTCAGACTCCGTCTGAATAACATGCTCTATATCCCGACAATGGCTCAAACCTTTGCCCATTTTCTGTTCAGAATCTGCGACTATTTGGTCAAGTTCTTTTGTTGTTCAAAAGATAATTTTTATTTGCTTTCCAACGATGCTACTACATGGCTTTGGCTACCATCCGAGAATATCCATGAATTGTTCGATAAGTTCGCTTCGATACCCATAGTTCTCCAAAAGTCTGCTCCCAAAATTATTTGGTGTGGTATTTTTTGGACGACTATTACTTCAAAAACTTGTGTACGATATTCTAATTCGATCGCGATATTAATTTTCCCATTAATTTCTACACTGTTTCCGTCGGCTAACATTACACTTTCAAGATCTGTCTTACTTATGTTGAGTCCCATTTTAAGCAGCATATCTAATCCTGATCCGCCGACTACAGTACGTGAAGCTCCTGAGTCCAAGAGGCCTCTAAATTCTACACCAAATATCCAAATTTTTAAAAATGATCGTACATCGTTATGTACTTTTACAAACACATACTCCAGTAACTCTGTTGTGTCACCTACTTTACCTGTTGAATCGAGAGTTCCTTCTAAAGCTGCGGCTCAACTCGCCGCTTAGTGTTGAGCCCTGTCTTCGTTTTCCGACGAATTTCGTGTTGGTGAGCTACGAGTATTATTATGATTGCTCGTAGGATTACTTATAGCGTTGGGATTGCTTCTTGGACATCTATTACAATTAGATGAAGTTACATTAGTTGTTCTATTAGGTCTTGCTGTAATTCTACAAAACCTCGCAATATGGCCGACACGCCCGCATTTAAAGCATCTAAGTCCTCTGGGAGAAACATTATTATTTGTGGCGTTAGTAATCGTCGCAATCGCAGGTTGGTGAGTGTATACATAAGCAAGATCAGGTTCTAATAATTGTGTATTGCGTCTACTTAGTGGAGGTACAAAAGCTTCTACTGACGTGCGGACAGACTCTAACATTCATCCCAAATTTACAAGCTCTTGAATTCCTGTGACATCCATTAATCCCAGTTGTGACTGAGTTGTTGCTGTTCAGTCAGAGGTTCATTGAGTCTTGAAAACATGGTACTCCTAACCGCGACGTATGTACCTATGCTCTCATCTTTGTCCTGTGTCCTACGTTTTATCTCTTCTAGCATTCGGTCATCATAATCAGCAAGCAGGTAGATATTCATTCTTTAGTTCAATAACTAATTCTTTCCAAGACGAAAACTTACTTTTATTAGCTCGGTACCATATTAAAGCTTTGCCCGTGAACAACTCCAGGGCTGATCGGAACAACTGAGTTACATTCACACCGCTAGCCTCACTTAATTCAGTTATTCGCTCCAAAAATGAATTCAAGGACTGCCCTTGTTCCCCTGAGAATGTTACACCCCATTTATATATAGGTACTCTTGATCTTGATTCTGACGAGTTAGGTCTTATCATGGTTGATTCTTCGATGGGATCCGATTCTTCACATTCCGACGCATCTACTTCAGCCTTTTCTTGAAGTATTCCTAACGCAAGAACCAGTCCTCCCTTAATGCGACATTTATCTTTTGACTGCTCTTCACTAACAGCTCGACACCTATTCAACCTAGAAAGGGCCCACTGCACCTTTGTCATAATCTTCCTATATTCAGAAGATCCGAGTTCACCTTCAAAACTTGAAACTAAACTATTAATTTCCTCCAACTTCTTTTCTAAGGCTCCTAGGTCCACTTCAAATATAAACGGATATGTCAAGTAAGGACTGTCCGAGCTTTTCGGCTTTTAGTGCAGATCGGAGACTTACCCTCATATCATCGACTTTACCGACAGGCAAACCGCGAATTGAGAGTTCATAAGTTAATTCTTCTTGATTGAGTCGATTAATCTCCATTTTGAGATAAAAATATAAGGTTCACTTTTTTGCAGGAAAATATTTTTCAATTCCCGACTAAGATTGGTATGATGAACAATAAATAATAAAGTATATAAAGAACGCTTAATGCAATATATTCCACATATCCGGTATCGCAAAAGGTGGCAATTTCTTATGACAATTCGAAACTTTCAATATCAACGCGCTAAACTTCTTATCCAACATATTCTACAGGCACTAGAAATGAATTAAATTCTTTTAATCTAAAAGAAGGAATTTCACTCGAGACAAACTAGTCCTTTAACCTGTCCTTCAATCCTGCAGTCTATACCCATCTATACCAACCCTCGCAACCTTAGGTCCACTCCCCTTTTCCGACTCGACCGCCATCGCACGAACTACGGTCAACGGGAACCAATTACCAGGATGCTTCGAAAAGTCAACGACCTTCCCTCCTCTGACTTCCATCTGAGTAAATCATCCCTTCACAAAGCCTTATATCTTTATCCCGCCCATCTTGATCGCCTTTCCTAACTCTCCTTCCTCCCAGTTTATAGTTATCATAATCATAGCTTATATTGTAGCTTACATTATCTGTTATGAATTATTGTTTATTTTAGTTTGTGGTATTTATTTTGTTATTTTGTATTTTTTATGTAATAGCTTGCATAAAGCTTAAATAAATAAACCCCAGGTTAAAGCTAATTATCAATTTACCTGAATATCACTTTCACTGGATCAAATATTGATATTCGAACATATACCAAATTAAGCTTAAGAGTAACTTCCACTTAATGGTGATTGAAATTCATAAAATTTCCCAAAAGCACTTTCGCAATACTTAATTAAATTGGTTTCCTAAAAATTCTTAAATTCTTTAAGGTTATTAAAGAAATATTCAATATATGCAAAGGTTAAATAATTTTATTATGTTAGAAATGCAATAAACACTTTATTTATTCCTAAATTTTAGGCGTGACTCTCAATTTGAATACTATATTTGTAAAAATGAAGCTCGAAGAAAAATTAGTTACCTGTGATAATAATCCACTTAAACGTGTACAGATATTAATCCCTAATCCACTGGACGGGAAGTAGAATTTCGATTTTTAATATTTCTCTATTTCTGAAAGCCACAATTGGACAAACTCCTATATTTTCTAAAATATTGCATATAACTTACATATGCCGATGACATGATATTTCACCTTCAAAATTTTCAAATAAATTTATCCAATTTTGATGCAAATTACACTTATAGCAAGTACACTCATAACACCTGTGATACTCTATTAATTAATTACTAAACAACACATAGGATAAAACACTTTTACTACAAAGTTTGTAGTCAATTCTACACCGGAGGAAGATAGGTTACTTCACAAAACTGTCTAAACAAACTCAGTGGCGACTAGCGATTCCCATTTCATACTATCTCGACCAAAATTTGCTCTAAACTAATATACTGTACACTATTGAAGGTCTAGGTCGTTTGTCACGACAAGTGCATAACAATTCCAACTTAATAAAACAACTGGTGATTTTGGCTAAATGCATTTAACAGACTCGTCTATTTTTACTGCAAATCTGATAACAGATCTGATGATAAACAAATCACTGTAGTGCAAAACATCCATCCGCTGAAACTCCTACTTGCGTTGGATGTTTTCAATTCTGCACTTTCTGAAGATGATATAGATACAACCATTTACCACCAACATTTTTGCACTTTCTTTATGACCACTTTGCAGAATTTCTACTTCTTTTCACCTGGCTTGTTTCGAATATTTTCAGTGGCTTCCGATGAACAATTGATAGGTTTACCAATATTTCCGATCTAAGTCTTTATAAATGCACTATGCATTACACTGTTAAATTGTCCACAGTTCTATATCAATACTTGGTTTTTTATATTGTAATGTTTATTTGTATTTAGATTTTTACTTATTATTTTATTGTCTTTAGTTTTTTTTTCTTTTTTTTATCTTTTAGTTAGTTATTGTCGTCATTGTCCTGAGGAAACTTGGACCATATCTTTTAAATATTCAATATTTAACTAATATTAGAATTCGGGGAAAGGCGACCTTCTGACAAATGAGAATACTTACGATATGTGAGTTATGTGGCTTTGTGGTTCTGCGAGTACAATTGTATATATTGTAATAGTATATAATCAAAATATTTGTAATAAAATGAGATATCTTCTTGAAATTGTATTATCGTTTCATAAATTTAAATTTATACATTATTTGTAGAGATTTCAATGAGTAGTACAATGTTTTTCTACCTTTAGTTTCCACATTTTAATTCATTTCATTCTTTAAGTCTTCTACAGTGAGATTAAACAATTAGGAACAATATCTCATTATTAGTAACGCAGAGATTCTCTATATAGTTTTCAAGAATTCTTTGATAAATTTCATTCCACCAGAAATATACTATAAATAACAATCAGAATTTTAGTAGTTCCTTATTCGCAACTGATAATAATTATTTGTGTTTATATATCTAAATCGAAATCACTTCAATAAAGCTGAAATCACCTACTTATAAATGTTAAAAACTAAATCTGAATATACTTATAAATAACTGTTGAGTTCGTAGGAAGAATTACTAACAAAGAATATCTGACGAAAGTAAAGTAAAGTAAAGTAAAGTTCCTTTTTTTATGTGTTCTTTGGCTGATCATGCATTCTTTGGTCTTATAATGTGTCATTAGTTCAATGCTGATATTTGGATTGGCCATACATTTGTGGAAGTCGATGGTCTACTTTTTCTTGATTATTCCGCAGGTGAAAATGTCACAACTGCGTGGAGATTTCTTCTTGAAATTATTCCGCAAGTGGAAATGTCCAAAATGCGTGATGTGAGGACCTTTTCTTGAAAGTTATTCCGCAAGTGGAAATGTCCAAAATGCGTGATGTAAAGACCTCTTCTTAAAAAATATTCCGCAAGTGGAAATGTCCAAAATGCGTGATGAAAAGACCTCTTCTTGAAAGTTATTCCTCAAGTGGAAATGTCCAAATGCGTGATGTAAAGACCTCTTCTTGAAACTTATTCCGCAAGTGGAAATGTCCAAAATGCGTGATGAAAGGACGTCTTCTTGAAAATTATTCCGCAAGTGGAAATATCCAAAATGCGTGCTGAAAAGACGTCTTCTTGAAAATTATTCCGCAAGTGGAAATGTCCAAATGCGTGATGTAAAGACCTCTTCTTGAAACTTATTCAGCAGTTTTCTAATAGTCAAAAAAATCGACAAAAGAATACAAAAATAAAATTGATGTTTCCGACATCAAAACCAAAAAAATTAAGTTTCTTCAAATTTATTTTTAATATTGAACATAAGTTATATTTAAAATTAACAAGTCCTTATGTTGGACGCTAAAGACGAACTGCCTCTACCTAGCTTTTCCTGCTCCTTTTATACAAAAAATTCGCCTGAAAGGCTTACTGTGATTGTGAACATAAAACAAACTAACAAGTTAAAATTATAGTAATGAAATGTTGCTAACTTCGTTTCAGTGGTTCTCAAAATTAGTGATTTATTGACTGTCGCCACAACACTCCCCCGCCAGTTAAACCGTAGGTTAAGCGATATCTGATTGGTGGATTTATGGTTCGACCAGCCCGAGTAGTTCGTTTAGGGATAATGTTGCTTCCGTCCGAGAAAAATCTTACTTTTATACGAGCTTTATTAGGTGGTTTCGTATGAAGTGTTGATTTGTCGGCCGTTACAGTCGCTGGCTGTAACCTGGTGTCCTGACAATCATGTGATGGTTCTTCAGTCACTGGCTGAAGAGAACTTGTAGTTGTTTGTTGTGTTTCGTTGGGCGAGGTATCGCTCAGTTGAAGGGCATTGCTGTAGCAAGGTTTTAAGCGGTTTAGTGTTATGTTGTGTTCTTTTTCTTTAATTTTGACGGTGAAAAAACGTTCGAAACGTTTAATAACCTTGTATGGCCCGTTATACGGTGGTTGTAATGAAGTACGTACTGCATCATTTCTATCAAATACATGGGTACAGGAGTCTAAGTTTTTGAATTTAAAAAATTTTGAGTAAGCATGGTTTGTACTAGACATTGGCTTAAATTCAGAAATCGTTTCTTTAGTTGGGTTATGAACTCGACTGGAGACTTCTTATTTTCCGATTCACTCAAAAAATAGTAAGGGAGTCGGATAGCTTGGCCATATACTAACTCTGCTGGAGTTCCGAAGAATTCTTCTCTGAACACTGAGCGTAGTCCCAACATAATAATTGGCAGTGTTCGTACCCAGTTTGTTTCTTCTTTTGCCATTAAAGAAGCTTTGAAAGTACGATGCCATCTTTCTATGAATCCGTTAGCTTGAGGATGATATGATGTGGATCTATTCCTTTTGAAACCCAGTAGTTGTTCGTTAAACAAAGCCGATTCGAATTGGGTGCCTTGATCTGTGATTATTGTTGTAGTGCTTGTGAACATGAAACAAACTAACAAGTTAAAATTATCGTAATGAAATGTTGCTAACTTCGTTTCAGTGGTTCTCAAAATTAGTGATTTATTGACTGTCGCCACACATTGGATGGACAGCATTTCCTCTGTTTAGTTGCTTTTTAAAACAGCTGAATCAGTGTGCTGGTACGATGGGAGTTTGAAATGGCATATTTGCAACAACCATATAATATTAAAAGACCCCTAGAGCCCAAACACCAAGAGGTTCTCCAGTGTAGTGGTCATCCCACAATATTTCATCCAGTTTTGATTGTGACCACTAATACGTTCAGTGCTAAATCCAAAATCCACGGGCCTCAGTCTAGATTCTGAAAATATAAGATCGGAGCAGCATCAACTATTCGGGAGAAAAGGACAAAGATTGGACAATCCGACACCACATACTTTCGAGAACATAACACCCTCAGGCCAACGTAGCTGAACGAGTCAACCGCTCTATTCTAGCCGGCATCTGCGCCTACTTATCAGGTAACCATGACAGATGGGACGAACATCGGAGTGCTGTCGCGAGTTCATTACGGAGCTCTACCCACAAGGCGACAGGATTTTCCCCGTACCAAGTTTTATTCGGACAGCATATGGTGACGCATGCGTCAAGTTACGAGCTCCTGCGTAGACTTGGTACGTGGGTGGAAACAGATATGCAAGTGGACATGTCGGACAAGATCGTGCTCATTAGAGAGAGCGTTAAAGCTAACCTGGAATGTGAATTTGACCAAGGCGAACGAAACTATAACACAAGAGCTAGGCCCATTGCCTTTGGGTCAGGCCAAGAAGTCTACCAGCGTAATTTTTTGCTTAGTGATTCTCAAAAGGGCACGAAAGCCAAACTTGCGAAAAAGTTCATAAAAAGTAGAATACGAGGAAGAAAGGGCAACAATTTATACGAATTAGAAGATTTACAAGGGCAACTAATCGGAATATACCACGCCAAGGATATCCGTCCCTGAAGCGGCAACACGGTTAGGAGTGGTGTTGTGAGCCCGGCCACACTGGAGTGTGTGTCCCCCCTTTTAATGATGAAGAAATGTCTACGTAACTGAGTTTCCTTTGACAAGGAAGAGAAAGTGTAGGCTTGAGCTGAAAGAAGAAAGTACACATACACCAAAGTCCAGTATGCACGGCAAGACTCGCGATCCCTATTCCTTTTTTGTGGATAAGCATCTCGGCTACTCTGTATGGGGGAATCACTAGGACGTACGCGTCTCTCATTAGGACTTCGGGCTAGCCCTGGTGAAACTACCACCGAGGTTGAGCTCAGATTCACCGGCCGCTCTCTCTTTAGGAGTACGTCTGGCGGATCCGACTGGGTAAGCCGAGATGACAAACCGGTCGCGTCATTCAGATCAGCGGAGATTTAGGTTGTCCCATGCATATCTTCCCCTCACCTACAAATGTCAGGTAAGCACAGAGCCCTCAGTAAATTTTACCGGTGAAAACACTTTGTTTGTGCCTCATTCCAAAGCATGTTGCATGCATCACTTAACAATTTTTTTGTCGAACAGTTAAGACTAGCCTCGGCGAAGATTCGACTATGCATCGTAATGTCTCACCACCAAACTGACATTAATCCGTTAAGGCTCCAGCCATCTGCATCGTGGGCAGTTCTTGTGCGCCTGCACCCCAAATCGGCTTCCCATAAATTAAAAACCTCAGTGGTCAATAATAGCCGTCGGCGCAGTATTCTACATTGGGGGGGGGGGGGGGGGGGGGTAAAGTGCTGTTTTGTTATGTTTCACCCCGTATTTTTCCAGAAAGGACTTGAATTCCCCAGAAGTAAATTGAGAGCCATTGTCAGAAATTATTAATTCTGGTACTCCAAATACGTGAAATATATCCTTTTCGAGAAAGGAAATTACGTTCTAAGAGTTTGCTTTCCTTACAGGTTTGAGCATGATGAATTTACTATATTGATCTAGGACGATGATCATTACGGTGTTAAATGATCGAGAACGGGGATTTGGTCCTAGCACGTCAATATTGATAAATTGCCACGCGCGACTTGGAATTTAAATTTCCCCATGTGAGGGCGTAAACACTCATTGGGAGCTTTACACTCCTTACAACTTTTACAGCTGTTAATATATTCCTTAATCTGACTGGCCATGCGGGGCTAACAAAAATATCGCTGTAGCTTCTCGGTGGTCTTTGCTATCCCCGGATGTGCTGATAAGGGCAGATCATGTGCCTTTCTTATGACTTTGAGCGTTTAGGCGACCGGTAGCCAAACCTTCCAAGTGCGCAGGTATTCAGTGGTTTCAGTTTTGGTGCGCTTCAATATGATCACTTCCGATAAACGTAAGGCCGGCAGTCTGGATTAATTGTGATCTATTACCAGACTCAGATTCATCTCCTGGATTCGATTCTACCTCAATAACCGTCAGTACAATGTTCTTTTCAGTTCATCCATTTCTAACCCCATTGTCGCTCGTTCCGGCGTCCCTCAGGGCAGCCACCGCGGTCCATTAATTTTCATCCTTACAATTAATGATGTTGATTGTGTCATAAAATACTCAGAGCTGTCCATTTATGCTGATGACATGAAAATAATTAAACATATCTCCTCCACAACCGACTCTCTTCTTCTCCAAAATGACCTCGATTCGTTCACCACATAGTGCACGAAAAACTTTCTTGAGCTCAATGTCTCCAAATGCCAGTCCATCTCTTATTCCCGCAAGCGTCTTACCTCCACCCCGAGAACATACATGTTAACCAACGTACCAGTCCCTATCGTTACCTCTTTGTGTGACCTAGGAATAATCTGTGATAGTGAACTAAATTTCCGTTCCCATATTGATAGCATTATTAACAGAGCTAACTTCGCGCTAGGGTTTGTGAAGCGTTGGTCTAGAGAGTTCTCCAATCCTTATGTTTCCAAATCTCTCTATATTTCCTTCGTTAGACCTCTCCTTGAATATGCCAGCCAGGTTTGGTCACCCACGCAAACAACCCACATTAACAGAATTGAATCTGTCCAGCGTAGGTTCATTCGCTTTGCTCTACGTAATCTTCCATGGGTAGATAGATTCAACCTTCCACCTTATGAAAACCGTCTGAAACTGATCGACTTACAACGCCTAAGAAAACGTCGTGATGTTTCCGACGTTCTCTTCATTCATCAGCTACTAGCTGGTGCCATAGAGTGCTCTTCAATACTGCAGTCTTTACCCATCTATACCAACCCTCGCAACCTTAGGTCCACTCCCCTTTTCCGACTCGACCGCCATCGCACGAACTACGGTCAACGCGAACGAGTTACCAGGATGCTTCGAAAAGTCAACGACCTTCCCTCCTTTGACTTCCATCTGAGGAAATCATCCCTTCACAAAGCCTTATATCCTTATCCCGCCTATCTTGATCGCCTTTCCTAACTCTCCTTCCTCCCAGTGTATAGTTATCATAATCATAGCTTATATTGTAGCTTACATTATCTGTTATGAATTATTGTTTAGTTTAGTTTGTAGTATTTATTTTGTTATTTTGTATTTTTTATGTAATAGCTTGCATTAAGCTTAAATAAATAAATAAATAAATAGACACCTAATTCACTTAGAAGTAAGAAGGCATCTCCGCCGAGGGAACTAATGCTTGCTCCACTGTCGAGAAGTCCGTAAAGTGGTTTTCCGTGAAGCTTCACTATAGCTATTGGTTTACCGTCTTCTTGAGATTTAATCCGGGCTGCTGACAACTGCTGTCTTATAACTTTTCATTGGATTGTATAACTTCGCGCTCTGGAAAGTCGTTTTTTTGGAGTTGATCCTACGGGCTTCCTTAATTGTGGTTCTGAGTCTGGGTTGCTGCATCTGCGGTGAGGGGACGGATTGGTTAACCGCGAATTCAGGATTCATGCAAGTTATACAGTTCCATTTAACCACATCCTTAGCTCCGCACGAGTTACAAAACGTGCGTTGCCTGTCCCGGGGACAGTCTACATATGAATGACCAATGTCGTCACAATTCCAGCCGATTAGGTAAGTGTGCCGGTGATTCTGCTGTAAAACTTCATTCTTATGAATAGCTCTAATTTCCTCTATGTCGCACGGATGAAAGATTTGTTCCTTGGAATACTCTAGTTAATGGATTTGTGTCGTCTATAGCGGATCTGGTCCTCAGCAGTTTCTCCGATGTCTGACATGCGGTCCATGTCATCTTTATTATCAAAATCGCGTAAAATGAGATTCTTCCTCAACACTGTATGCATATTCTGCCTTAGAATGGCAAAGAGCTCGGTCTGACACACGCACCGTCACAACCGAATATAAAAAGTCATTTTAACGAGTTTAGAGGATGGAGCTTACGACGCGTACAACCTTTCGTGGTCAAGTTACCAAAATCGCGAAAAATGCAACGAAATATCTTCAATCGGATGAATCACGGCTTATTCAGAGCAATGCTGAAAATTACGATGAAATCGAAGAAAGTTTAACCGCTTTGATTCAGAGGTTATCAGCTGCGTACGAAAGCCTTAATGGAATTAATGATGAAATACACAAGAAATCATTATTACAGACTGACGAGATCGATAAGGAGCTAGAAAAAATTGCGGATTATGAAGATCTAGCTATCGGCGTGTTGGCGAAATTAAATGTTCGGTTGAAAAATTTTCAACACAAACAAAGACCTTTCGCGAATGTCCCTTTAAATATACCAGAGAATGTACCTGAAAGAAAAGCATCAAGCAGTACGAAACTCCAAAAATTGCAGTTTAGGAAATTTAGTGGTGAGTTAAATGAGTGGTTTCCCTTCTGGCAACAATTTCGTACATCTGTGCACGAAGATTTATCACTTACCATTATTGATAAATTTAATTATTTGGAGATGTCACTTACGGGGAAAGCAAAACAAATAATAGCGGGCTTTACTCCTTCCTCTCAATGCTATGATGCGGCTATCGCCATGATGTTACAAGAGTCCAACGAGCAGGACACTCTAGTGGATAAAATAATGCAGCAGCTACTTTGCCTTAAATCAGTACAATCAAGGACTGATGTGTCTGCATTGCGTAATCTTTACAATACCGTAATGACTAGTAATCGTTCGCTGACTGCTTTGGGTGTACCAACGAACCATTATTATGTTATGTTGAAACCCGTTCTCCCTAAATGTCTACCCTGCGAGTTGCGGGTCGAGTACTTTCGAATTCATGGCACTAAATCAAATAATCGTGACAGTAAAAATAATATAATACCCGACGAAGGTAACTTACAGTCAGATTCTTCTTCTGGTAGCTCAATATCTACTTCTTCGGTGGAAGTCAACACACTTATATTAAGGAGGATATAGCGAAAAAATTTATATTAGAAGTTGTCGGAGTCGAACTGATAAGTGTAGTGCCGTTTGGACAAAATGTCCTGACACTCAGTAAACATTTCAA
Organism: Leptarthrus brevirostris; assembly: GCA_964036015.1. NCBI lineage: Eukaryota > Metazoa > Arthropoda > Insecta > Diptera > Asilidae > Leptarthrus > Leptarthrus brevirostris. The sequence goes on from OZ038371.1 coordinate 80,137,097, forward strand.
TCGAGTTAAGGTAGTTTTGAGTAGTCAACATGACGATCAAAAAGGGGAAATTAAGGCGGTGGTAGTTCCTGACATATGCGTGGATGTGTTGATTTCTTCGAAAAGGGACATTCCAAAAATGCGCGGTTTGACGCTCGCTGATATTTCCCTGAATAATATCCGGCGCGAGGATGAGTTAAGTATCCTTGTTGGAGCCGATTACTATTGGACGGTGGTTACAGGACGATACCAGCCAATCACCAAGAAATTAAGAGCGGTTCATACATTGTTTGGATGGACGTTGCAAGGGCCATCAGATATAAAGGTTAGCTCAACGGAAGGTAAACAAGTTGACGTTGCAAGGATTAAGAATCATGCGCAGGAATCTGCGAAAGAAACTATTCGGATAGCTGAGAAGTGTACTAAGAAAACGGAGGTTCGTTACGAAGTACAATTACCCTGGCGAAGTAACGTGCGATTAAATAACAGGAAGTTGCTTTATCACGTTTAAGATCCCTTCTGCGAGGATTGAGTCGTGTGCCTGGCGATTTCAAGAGTATGACACTGCTATGAAAGAGTTTATATTAGCCGGATTCTTTGAACCTCTTTTTCAGGATAAGGTTGATGATCGAATATTTTATCTTCCTCATAGGCCAGTGTACAAGAAAGATAGCTCAACTACGAACTTACGCATAGTATTCGACGCTTCTTCACACGCGGAGGGTATGCTTTCTTTAAACGATCAGCTACATACTGGTACTAACTTATTGTCAGATATTCTAAAAATTTTGTTGAATTTTCGGTTAGGAAGTGACAAAGACAGTCATAGATTTCTTTGGTTTTCTAATGTGCAAAATATAGCTAAAGGTTATTGCAGTTACCAGACATATAGAATGACTAGGTTGACGTTCGGTGTTACCTCAAGTCCATTTCTTCTATCAGCTACGCTACGCAAGCATCTTCAGTTTGAAAGCAGCAAATATCAAGATACTTGTCAACTCCTTTTGGAGTCCTTCTACATGGACGATTTAATTTTGAGTACTATGACAGAGAATGCGGGACAGAGATTATACCATGAGTCTTTAAGCATAATGAACGGTGCTGCTATGAATCTCCGCAAGTGGAACTCCAACTCCGAGGAGATGCGGCGGCAGTTCCCAAGAAGCAGTGCGGTTGAAGTACAGAAAGTCCTCTGACTTCTCTGGTATGTCATTTTTTTTATTAATAGAATTAACCCTTATAACACAGAAGGCGCACTTCTTCGGCAAGGAGCCAAGAAACACTTCACCTATTCCATCAAAAAGATGAAATGAGGCTCCCACACCAGCATGCAGAGGAAAACAAAAACAAACAAACAACAACAAAAAAACAAAGCAACAGAAATAAAACAAGGAATGAAACTCAGCAACACACCATACAAACAGAGAGTCACGGGAGCACAGAAAATAGATAGCTCTTAAACATCACCTTACTAAGAGTTAAATCAAAATTGGGACAAGAATTAACAGCCCTACATAAACGATTAATTGGTTCATGCATGCCATAATTTGATCTGGATGGTTCAACATGCAACAAAGGCGGTCTTCGAAGGTTATGTTGGGACTGTCTGAAGGAAACCCTGCTAACAAGCGAGCCTGAGTCTATAATAGAGTTCAATAGCTGATGAATAAACACCAAGTCAGCGACTTTGCGCCTTTTCTCAAGCGAGGGCAAACCGAGTAACTGTTGGCGCTCGGTGTAGGGCGGGAGTCTAAATGGATCGTCCCATGGGAGCCCTCTAAGCGCAAATCTAAGAAAATTACGCTGCACCGATTCGATACGCTTGGAATGAACAGCGTAGTAAGGCGACCAGACCTGAGATGCATACTCAAGAATAGGTCTAACTAAGGAGCAGTACAAATGCATCAATGTTGGAATATCCGTGAACTCTCTAGACCATTGCTTAACAAAGCCTGCCTCTAGACACGATATAGTTAATATGCAGGGCAAAATCAAGCTTCCTATCAAGTTTTACCCCAAGGTCAGTTACGCACAGCACGCGACGGAGACCATTCCTTGCAAAGTATTAATCATAAACTTGAGGATTGGGACCCCTGGAGAAAGTCATAGCTTCACATTTTTTAAAATTGAGGTGTAAGCCGTTATGCTCGCACCACGCCAGAAACGTATCTAAGTCCTTTTGAATAAGGGCGGCGTCATTACCATCCTTAATATAAGAGAAGATCTTCATGTCATCAGCGTAGATTAGAACATTAGAGTACGAGATCGGACGGACAATGTCGTCAATGGCAAGAACGAATAGTAGAGGACCGAGATGACTGCCTTGTGGTACACCAGACGAAGCCTTGAAGATTCTAGAGGTAGAACCGCGGAGCGACACACGGTAAGACCTGTCTCTTAGATAGGAAGAAACCCAGTCGAGAAGAACAGGGGGGAAACCAAGCCTCCCGAGTTTAAATATAATTAGCGAGTGAGGGAGTTTATCATAGGCTTTACTAAAATCCGTGTATATGCAGTCAGTTTGCAAACCTCTCTGGAAGCCAGAAATAATGTGGGAGGTAAATTCTAGTAAGTTAGTAGTCGTTGATCTACCGGGCAAAAACCCGTGCTGATTGGAAGAGATCAAGCCAATACAACGCTCCATAAGCTGCGAATATACTATTGATTCAAAAAATTTAGGTATGCAAGATAACTTTGCGATAGGTCTATAGTTGGTTATAATATTCTTATGGCCTTTTTTATGAACAGGGACTATAAAAGAGCACTTCCACAATGTAGGAAATTTACCAACTTGAAGGGACCTATTGAAGAGAATCGCCAATGGAGTAAGAAGGGCATCGGAACAGGACCTGACGAAGGCTGGAGGGATGCCGTCAGGACCAGAGGAAAAGTCCGATTTAAGTTCATTGATTTTTTCCGAAATATGATCCCGTGATATACATGGCAAAAAATCGGGTGAAGCGGGACGATCCAAAATATGATCAAAATTATTCGCACATGGCTCAAAGTTATCCGAAGAAAAGGCACTCTCAAAGTATGAGGCAAAATTGTTTGATATGTCGGACACGTTATTACTAGAAGACCCCTCATACCACATCGTAGATGGATAGTTGTTCGATTTCTTTTTCATATTAACGAATTTAAAGAAATTGCGAGGGTTGTTGTGCATATTATCGCGAACACTAAGAAGGTATTCATTATAGAGCGAAGAGGATAGTGCCTTAAATCTTTCATAACAGGTCACAAAGTCAGAATACGCTATTGCGCTATTACAACGCAAGTAATTTTTCCAGAGTTTGTTCTTCCTGTTCCTAAGACTGCGGAGTTCGGCATTATACCATGGGGGAGAGGAGCATGTAGACTTAATCCGTTTTAATGGAACAAGGGAGTCAAGAAAATCATATATCTTGTTATAAAATAATGAGGCGCAGACGTCAATATCGTTATTATTCAGTAATGCCGAAAAATCGACTGAAAGGAGATTAGACGTAATCTCAGAGAAGTTCGATCTCCTAAAGTCATAAGCATGGTGTTCGAGATTGGGATCCGCAATACTAGTACCATCGTAACAGAAGGAGACAAAGATGGGCGGATGAAAACTATCAATAGCAGATAACTGATCAGAAGCTAATTCAACTATAGTGTTAGTCGAAGCAGAAGAAAACACAAGATCCAACTGCCTTCCCATAGAGTTCTTTACACCACTCATTTGGTGCAAACCAGAGGAAGCGATGGTGTCAAGAAATTTAGAGACCACAGATGTGGTATAACATGAGGGAAGGAAGTCATCGTCATCACAGTTAGGTACCCATAGAACATTGGGTAAATAAAAGTCACCAAGAAGAAGAATTTCATCTTCAGGGTTCGTCATATTATGGATGAAGCCTAAACTAAGTGTTAGTATATCGTAAAGACTGCGCCCTTCAGTATCAATGACGTTTATCAGGTTAGGGGGAATATAGCAACAGAGCAAATATATATTGAGCTTAGGCAGCGAATACTTAAGAACCAAGAGTTCAATAGAGAGTGAGTCAGAGAAAGCAGGAACATCAATTAAGCTGCAGTTAAAGTCTGATTTGCAAGCAACCAGTACTCCACCACCCCGACACGAACAATCTGATAGGAGTCATGAAGAATCTCTGCATCACAAAAACCATGATGAAGCCAAGTCTCAGTCAACATGATAATATCGTAGCAGCATGCAAGGGATGCTTGAAATAGATGATTTGTCTTAGTTCTCAGTCCCCTCACATTCTGATAGTAAAGGGACAGCGTACTTAGTTTTTTGGAGCATTAGTTATTGCTCTGTCATGGGTACCGTTAGTAAACCTGCCCCGAGGCACAAATTCGTGTGCGATGGAATTCCTAGGCCAGAAGTCCGGGGAAGAGATAATCTCGAAAAGAGCCGGGGAAGTCGTAAGCTTGAAAGACGATACATACCCCTGAGACAGGCGAGAATTAAGACGCTGACAACCTAGAAGTACAGAGTCGTCAATCTTGGACCTCATTCTAACATAATTCAGAACGTCATCAACAGAGGTAGACGGATCGAGCCGAAAAACAAAATATGACTTAGGGATTGCTGCCGTCTTCAGAGTGAAGTCTCTGCTCAGCTCAGAAGTACTGGGGGCAATAGTAGCAGGGCGCGAGTTACATACTTGCCCAGCTTCCTCCAACATAGAACATAAGAAACACATAATAAATATATTTGATTATCTAGCACTTTAAAAGTTTATTAACATTTATTTCACACGCTTTACTTAGAGTTCATGTTTCGTCATTTTATACAGACATAATTCCAAGAATTGCATTCAGTGACCTAGCTATGTTATTTTTCAAGTTAAGCAAATTTTTTGAAACAGGAATAAGCTAAGCAACTTAATTAAGTTCGAGGAGAAGTCAGTCATTTGTCAGTAACCCGATTGTACAGTTCTAAATCGTAATAAAGATTTTGTTAAAATTAATATTTGTTCTTTTTTTTTATAAAGTTTCAAGTTAGAAACTTAACTGGCGCAGTCGTGCGGATTTTTGTTCGTTCGCTAAGTTCTTAATTCCATTACAAATCGACGGTTTATCGGTTTATCGTGAATTAAAAAGAAAATCTCATTTATTAATCGACGGATTATCGATTCAATCGATTCAGAAAAGTGAAGATTTCTAACTTACAGCGAGCGAAACGAATCATCCCAAAAATCAAGCGTTGTGTAAACCGACGAAGGAATATCGCCGCCGCAACGTTAAAAGGAAAATTTCATTTAATAATCGACGGATTATCGATTTGGAAAAGTGAAGATTTCTAACCTACAGCGATCGAAACGAATCTCTCAAAAAAGTGTTGTATAAACCGACGAGGGAATATCGCCGCCGCAACATCGGGAGTTTGAGTTGAACTACTGACGGGGACAGACGTGCCGCCGTGTCTTGCCCCCAAAAAAATAAACTTTAAATTCGGTCGCGAAAGCGCGATTTTAAGTTAAAAATATTTAAAGTGCTGGTGCCATCTTCGCCGGGGTGAGGGGCTATTATGCTCTATTTAAAAGCACAGTCTGGTGAGTCCGTTCCGATTTGTATCTATTTGCTTCCATCCAACATTCAATGTAGTACAATCGTGCTGCATTGAATGCGTTTAACGGGTCTCCACTGCTGAGCATTTGGCTGCCTGTGTCGAGATCAAAGTTCAGCACAGCAGGCATAACACTGCTGCTGGCATTGTTCTCACAGAGGCGGCTTTGCTTCGCATTTGTGGATCCCGTTCGTCAGTCCTTGTGTTTGTGTACGTTTTTGTTTTGGGCAAATTAAGACCGGGAGTATGCAAAAATTTTTATTTAATTTTTGCAACATTCGTGGCTTGAAAAGTAACCATTTTTCGGTTTACTGCCACTTGATCGCGGAAAATCCGGCTGTTTTTGCACTAAGCGAAACCAAGGTTGTTTCCGATTCTGATATTAATCAGTATCACATCCCTGGTTATCACTTAGTGCCACTCTTCTCTCCTCAGAGGGGAATCGCGGTTTATGTTAGAAAAGATGTGCCATTCTCCCTTCTCCCTCAATTTTCTTCTACTAATCCAGAATTTAATTATGTCTGGATTAGATTTAAACTCTATCGGCACATCATTCATTTTTGTTTTTTATACCGCAGCCCGAATATGTCTGACACTGACACTGTGTGTTCCTTTGATAAGTTGTCCTCCGATATCGATAAGATTTTGGAAATATCCCCCTCTTCTGAAATCGTTCTTGCTGGCGATTTCAACGTCCACAACACACAGTGGCTCAGGCATTCTTCTACGACAAGCCCGTCTGGAAGACACGTCGAGTTATTTAGTGAGTCTTTTAATTTACAGCAACTGGTTGAGTGTCCGACTCGTGTTCCTGATACTTTAGGGCACAACGCGCATCTTTTAGATCTATTTCTAACATCGCATCCAGAAAAATACTCTGTTTCGGTGACGTCTCCCTTGGGTAATTCGGACCATTGTCTAATCTCCGCCCAATTCTCCATCTCCTCTCTGACAACCACTAACCTAAATTCCACCAAAAGATTAGTGTGGCATTATAAAAATGCTGATTGGGCGGGACTTAATAAGTATCTCAGAGAGCTGGATTGGTCCGATTGCTTTTCTGTGAGAGACGTTAACAAATGCACCGATTATATCTTAAACATCCTTTGGTTTGGAATGCATCGCTTTATTCCTCATAGCTTCAAGAACATCAAACCAACTAACACCAATTGGTTCAATAATGACTGTTTCGCAGCCATTAAAAATAAGGAAGCAGCTTTCCAGGCATATAAATTGTGCCCTTCAGAGGAATTGAGACGTATCTATAGAGATGCGCGGAATATTTGCAATTCAGCAATTAGTCGGGCAAAGTTCAATTTCGACCAGAACATCAGACGGAAGGTTTTTTCTACCCAAAAGGGTAGTAAGGGTTTCTGGTCTCTAGTAAAAACCGTAAAGAACAATTTCACCTGTTCGTCAACACCACCACTCATTAATAATGGGAATGTTTTTACTGACTCATTGGACAAGGCCAACCTGTTTGCTGCTAATTTTGCTGCTAATTCATACTTACCACCTTCATCGCAGCCACTTCCATCTCCATCACAATGTACTAGTAGGCAAAAGACGCTACACTTTCGCACTCGCGAAGTTTTTAGAGTACTTTCAAAACTCGACGTGTTCAAAGCTACTGGCCCTGATGGTTTCTCGCCCCTTGTTTTAAAATGCTGCGCCTCTGCTTTGGCTAAACCTCTGCGCAAACTTTTACACCTGTCATATTCAACAGGAATGTTTCCAAGTGTATGGAAACTTGCTCATGTCCAGCCGATACTTAAAAAAGGAGAGGCATGCGACCCCTCTAACTACAGAACAATTGCACTAACCTCGATCATATCTAAAGTTTTTGAATCACTCATCAACTCTCAGTTGTTGAAATATCTAGAAAACAACCATCTTATCAACGATTGCCAGTACGGTTTCCACACTGGCCGCTCAACCGGAGACTTACTAACGGCTCTAACGGAACGTTGGAATCATTGTCTTCATAATTTTGGTGAGTCTGAAATCGTCGCTCTTGATATTTCAAAGGCTTTTGATAGAGTCTGGCATGCTGCCCTTTTAGCCAAACTTCAAACATTTGGTCTGCACCCTACCCTCGTTAAATGGATAGAGAGTTTTTTGTCAGGCCGTTCAATTCGTGTAGTAATTGACGGAGTTACATCTGATTCCTACGAAATAAATGCCGGTGTACCTCAGGGTTCAGTTCTTTCACCAACCTTATTTCTTCTTTTTATTAATGATCTCTTATCCCTTACTCTCAATCCTATTCATAGTTTCGCCGACGACAGCACCCTTGATTTCGCGTACTCATTTGATTCTGTTATGAACTCACGTGGAAATGCTACAGAAGCCAATCGGGAACGCATGTTTAGATCATTAAACAACGACATTTCCAAGGTCCTTGCTTGGGGCAGAGCAAATCGTGTTACGTTTAATGCATCCAAAACCCAATGCTGTTTAATGTCCCTTAAAAAACGCCCAGTTCACCCCCAACCCATTTCAGTCGACGGAGTGAATATACCCAATTCACCCTCCCTTAACATCTTGGGTATCGAGATATCCAGCAATCTTAGCTGGACTGATCATATATTTGCAATCGCTAAAAATGCGATGAAATGTTTGGGTTCTCTACAGAGATGTAAGAAATATTTCACCCCACCTGACTTAGCGCTGATCTACAAGTCCCACATTAGCCCTAGACTTGAATATAATTCCCATATTTGGGCAGGGGCCGGACACACCGCACTGTCCGGGTTAGACAAAGTTCAGCGTTAAGCTGTTAAGCTTATTGGCGATCCCTCAATCTCTGAGGGTCTTGACTCTCTGGAGCATCGACGGAATGTCGGTTGTCTCTCACTCTTCTATCGTTATTTCCATGGCCGTTGTTCTATTGCTAGCCTGATTCCTTGTAGACTCATGACAACGCGCGATATAAGATCAACAAGTCGCTCCCACCCCTATACTCTCCAGGTCAAATTTGGACGTACCGTAAAATTTCGGGAATCTTTTCTAAGCAGAACAACACGAATGTGGAACAGTTTACCATCTTCTGTTTTTCCCTCGTCTTATCAGCCTGAAACTTTCAAACGGGGCGTACATCGACACCTCCTTCACCCAAACTCCTAATCCATTTCCCTCATCCTTAATTCCTTTCCTGCCAAGGCTGTGCTTAAGCATCATAGGGCATCCCCTGAGCTTTGGCATCATCATATATAGAAAAAAAAACTAGTAGATCATCACGAAAGAACATCGTCTGAGAATCAAGGAAAATGATAATCTTGATTTCTGTGGTACTGTAAGTAATTTTGAATATCTCCTTACTAACTAATTCCCACAATTATAAAACCACGTTTCCACATACTGTTTTGCCATTTAGGAATAAGATTTCATATATAAATTTAATTCAAGTGATTAGTAAATTTCAGTGATAAAATTAAATAATTAATAAAATTAAGTGATTATTAAATATACTATACGAATACAAGTACACGGAATATTTATTTTACACAAAAAAAAAAAAATTTTAAATAAAATACATTGATATTACATTAAGTGAATGTTTGTTAATGCCTTTGAAAAACCGCAAATCTATTAAACCTCAACCTTATCGAAGAATTAAAAGATTCTTCTCACTCGACAGGCTCCCGGAAATTGAAGGTGAAGAAGAAAGTGAATCCCCATTAGTGAAAAGTAATTACAAAAGTGAAGATAGTGTTTTACACATTGAACTTATTTCAAAGTCTCAAAGTCATTCTAATTGTTCTAACATGGCTACTGCCACTGCCAGCACAAGTGCTAATAACCCGGTAATAACGCCAAACGATATATTCAATTCGTTGCGTGTACCAGACGCAATCAAGGATTTACCCAAGTTTGACGGTAATCCTCGATTACTGTTTGAATTCTTAAACAATGTGGAAGAAATTCGTTCATTAATTTCCTGCACGGAAGGTACACCTTATGGGCAACTATTGCTTCGGGCTATTCGAAATAAAATCGAAGGACCCGCAAACGAAGTCCTAAACATGTATGGAACTCCACTAGTTTGGACCCAAATAAAACAAAATCTGATCCTCCATTACTCAGATAAGCGTAACGAAACTTCGCTTATCAGAGATCTTCATGGGATCAAACAATTCAATAAATCGGTTGAACGCTTCTATAGCGAGATTATTGAAATTTTAGCTACCATGACAAACCATATACAAATACACGAAACAGACCAAAGTGTTATTCAAGCAAAACGTGTTTTGTATACGGAAATGTGTCTAAATGTGTTTTTAGGTGGTTTAAAGGAACCCTTAGGCTCAACCATAAGAGCAATGAAGCCAGACACCCTGGTAAAAGCATTCTCTTATTGTATGAAAGAGCAGAATATCTCCTATTCGAGATATGAAACTCCTACACCTAAACCGTCACAAAATTCTAGACCAAACAATGCATCTTTAGCATTAGCAAGAGCATCGCACCAAAATATTCTTATACCGAAAACGTCACATGCAAATGCATGGCACAGTACATTTCCACAAACGGGGCTTGCTTCTGCAAACTTAAACCGAACATCAAATCCTTTCTACTTACCCCCGTACCAAAATAGGCATGTTACTTCGAACTTTAATAATGCAGCCTCAGTCTCTAGGCCATTGCAATATAGATTTCCTCAACAACAGTTCCAAAATAACCCCTTTCACCAAGTACCGCAACAAAGAAGTAATATGATTACTACAGCAACAAATAATAAAGCCTTACCAAAACCAGAACCCATGGATATCGGCTCTACAAACACCCGGCAAAATCGCTACCAACCTTCTCAACAAAACAACTCATTCCAACCCTCAGTATTCCCCAAGTTCACAAGTAAAGAATTATTTAACGTATCTTCTATGACCGAATCTGATCAGTGTGAAAATCTAAACTATCAACATTTAGATGAATATTATGATTACAAAAACACAAACCAGACTTACAACTATGAGACAGACAATACTAACGACAACCAACATGAGCATCAACACGAACCAAATCTAATTTATGAAATAGACGATTCAAATTTTTACCAATTAGCCTCAGAGAACCAATCGGATACGTAGATATCAATAAACACGGGTCAGTTCTCCCTTACGTTAACATTTGTTCTGCCTTTGGTCGCCCTCTCAAATTCCTTATTGATACAGGAGCTTCAGCTTCATTTTTAAACCCCGAATACGTCCACCCCAAAGATCTTGTTGAAATAAAACCAATAGTCATTACCACTATACTTAACCAACACAAGTTAAATAAACAGATTACTCTACCAAACTTTCTTGAATTCAATCAACCTGGCGAGATAACTTTTTTGATCTTCAAATTTCACGGTTACTTTGACGGCCTGCTAGGACTTGACACACTTACAGCTTTAGGACCTACAGTAGATCTTGGTAACAAAATACTTAAAACAAAAAATGCATCCCTACCGCTACATCTTAAACCAAACTACATGTCTAAGAAATACATTATCCCCGAAACCTCAAAAATTATTGCAAATCTTCCAGTTGACATTGAAAATGGAGATATCTACATTAAAAGTACTGTAATTAAACCAGGACTTTACATCTCTGAAGGAATTTATCATTCAAAAGATTGGTATGCTTCAGTAGAAATAATAAATGAAACAAAGACACCTCAAGACATACTCCTCGAACAGCCATTAAAAGTAGAGTACCTTGGATCAAAGTATGTCGAAGTAAATAACATTAACATCGAATGTTCCAACCATAACGTTTCCCGAGAAGATATAACGCATTTACTTCGCGCTTCTCATCTAAACAAAGACGAAAGAGACAATTTATTTCGAGTATGTCGAGAAGTCGACGACATATTCTTCCGAGAAGGCGAAAAACTAACCTTCACTAACCAGATTAAACATCGAATCTCGACGACAGACGAATTACCTATATACGCTAAATCTTATAGGTATCCGTACGCCCAAAAAGAAGAGGTTAAACGACAGATGAGCGAAATGATCGAACAAGGCATCATCCGTCCAAGCTATTCACCTTGGAGCTCTCCCGTTTGGATAGTTCCAAAGAAAAAGGATGCCAGCGGAAAACAAAAGTGGCGATTGGTAATCGATTATCGAAAGCTGAACGAAAAGACTATCAGCGATCGCTATCCATTACCAAATATCACGGAAATACTTGACAAATTAGGGAGGTCTATGTATTTCACCACATTAGACTTAGCCAGCGGTTTCCACCAAATTGAAATGGACCCTAAAGACATATGCAAGACAGCATTTACAGTCGAAGGTGGGCATTACGAATACATCTGAATGCCTTTCGGACTAAAAAATGCTCCATCCACATTTCAACGTGTGATGGACAATGTCCTAAAAGAGCTACAGGGAAAGATATGTCTTGTATATCTTGATGATATAATCATATTCTCGACATCGCTACAAGAGCATGTCGAATCCATAAGAAAAGTGTTTCAAACATTAAGAGATGCAAACTTCAAGGTGCAACTCGACAAATCCGAGTTCATGCACAAAGAGATTTCCTTCCTAGGTCACCTAATTACTACCGAAGGTGTTAAACCAAACCCAGATAAGATAAGAGCCATAAAGGAATTCCCAATTCCTCGCACACAGAAAGAAATAAAATCCTTTCTGGGACTTCTCGGATATTACCGGAAGTTTATAAAAGATTTTGCGAAGCTCACCAAGCCACTTACGGAATGTTTAAAAAAGGGTAAAACGGTCGAATTAAATCAAAGCTACACCATAGCTTTCGAAAATTGTAAGGACTTGCTTCTCAATGACCCAATTCTCCAATACCCGGACTTTACAAAAGATTTTATCCTTACCACCGATGCTAGTAACTATGCATTAGGCGCTGTCCTGTCACAAGGCCCAATTGGCGGAGATGAACCTGTTTGCTACGCGAGCAGAACGCTAACAAGTTCGGAAACAAATTATTCAACTATCGAGAAGGAGCTTTTGGCCATCGTTTGGGCAACTAAATATTTTAGACCGTACTTATATGGTAAAAGCTTCACGATTGTTACCGATCATAAACCATTGACATGGTTGATGAATTTAAAGGATCCCAACTCGAAATTAATTAGGTGGAGGCTAAGACTCGAAGAGTTTAATTATAAAATATTATACAAAAAGGGAAGTGCAAATTCCAACGCTGACGCCTTAAGCAGAGTCGTTATTCCTGAGAATAATACACATAAGAATACATCTACCGAAATTAATATTGGAGAGGAAAATACACCCCCGCAAACAAATGCAACTTATGCAACCTCTACTATCCATTCTGCTACCGAAGATCTAAATGATGGTATATCGATCTCAGAACGGCGATTAAATGAATTTAATCTTCAAATAATCTTCAACAAAACCGACAGAAGACCTCCAACTGCTGTCGAAATTGTATTTCGCAATAAACATAGAAGAACATTTCGTTCACCCCAGTTCACAGAAGACAGCATTACAAAAATCTTCAAAGAACATTTAGCCCCTAACAAATTGTCTGCAATTTATACCGACGATGATACATTCAAAATTGTCCAAAGTGTATATTCAAAATACTTCTCCAATAGCAAAGTCTTTAAGCTAATTAGATGTGTCGAATTAATGATCGACGTCATAGAAAACGACGAACAAGATAGACTGATACAAGACTATCATTTAAAAAATAATCACCGAGGAATAAATGAAACTTTGAGGCATCTAAAAAGACAATACTACTTCCCATTCATGAAAAATAAAATAGCCCAAATCATCAACAATTGCGAAACCTGCAACAAATTAAAATACGATCGGCAACCATTAAAATTAAAGTTTGAAAAACCAGAACAACCCCTGAAACCCTTAGACATTATGCACATAGATGTATACACCATCAATAACAATCAAATATTAACACTTATAGATAAATTTTCGAAATTCGCTGCCGCGTATACATTAACTGCTCGAACTAGTTTAAACGCAATAAAAGCGATCAAGCACTTCATAAGCCTTCACGGCATACCATCAAAACTAATATCAGACCAAGGAACAGAATTTACTGCCAATATCTTTAAAGATTTCTGCAATCAATACAATATTAAGCTTCACTTGACCTCATTCCAACAAACAAGCAGTAACTCACCAGTCGAAAGATTGCATTCTACCCTTACAGAAATTTATCGCATAATTATGCAAAAATACAAAGAAAATAATTATTATCTAGACCATAACGAAATCCTCTCAGAAACCCTTATTACTTATAACAATGCCATCCATTCAACAACTAAGTATACACCCTACGAAATATTTTATGGTAGAACCTATAAATTTAACGAAAATATTGACTTCAATACGGAGCACGAGTACCTTCAGAAACTTAATAAGTTTCAAAAGGAACTATATCCATCAATCAAAGCTCAAGTAGAGGAATTAACTAGCAAAAACATCGAAAAGCTAAATAAAAATAGGGAAGATCCAATAGACCTTGAAGAAAATGAACCCGTGTTCAGAAAAGAATGTAGGAGAAATAAGATTACACCTAGATTCACTAAACATATAGTAAGAAAAAAACAATAAAGTCACTATAATCTCTACTAAAAATCAAAAATTACACAAGACAAAACTTAAACGAAGACGGACATTTCAGGTTAGCAACAACGAACGGCCAGAAACTGGAGATCCACGACCTACGGAACAACCAAGGCCTTCTGCCCTTGAAACTGGGGACAGGTAGAATAATAGACGGACACAACGACTTGTTACATATTATCAAACTCCAGCCATACAAAGACACAATAGATGCAATACAGAACGCTGTTGACCACCTAAACAACATAGACGAACTCAATAGCACACTGACTACAACAAAGATCAAATTAAACGAACTGAAAAATAAGTTGCAAACACTTCTTCCAAAGCAAAGGTCAAAAAGAGGCCTTATAAACGGGTTAGGAACAGTTATAAAATTCATTACAGGTAATATGGACGCACATGACGCCGAACGGTTAAATAAAGAAATTGAGATCATAATGTCAAATCAATCAAAATTCGAAATTGAAAGTAATCGGCAGTCCTATATCAACAATAAGATGATAGAGAGATTCGAAAATATTACGAACCACATAAATTCACAGCAAGAAGTTATTACAGATTACCTAAAACGCAATCAGGACCTAGTTAGCAACCAAATCAAAGAAGAATATTACCTTCTTAACCACCTTCAATTTTTGAACCAAATAAATTACAATATTGACATTTTACATAATCACTTATCAAACATAGCAGAAGCAACTCTACTTGCAAAACTTAATGTAATTTCTAAACAAATCTTAAGTCCCGATGAACTTTCCGAAGTATATAGTATGTTTAATAATCAAATGGTCAATATAAAATCCGACGAACAGTTATATGAACTATTAGGCCTTCAGGCATATTTAAATGGCACTAACATTATTTTTAATATCCGAATACCTATAATCCGAAATGAAACCTATTCATTCTTCCATGTAATCCTAATTCCTATCCAAAAAACCAAAACATTAACAACCAAGCCATATGTAATCCTGAACCCAGATGATATTCAACATTTCGACAGTAAATGCCCAGAAATTGAAAAAGTATTTTATTGCCAAAAATCACCTTACGGAAGAAATTTCAAGAATTCCAAGTGCATCACCCAACTAATACAGGACATCCCAGCAGATTGCAAACTCACCGAAGGAGACGAATATGCAGAGATATATCAACCCGAGCCTAATCACATACTTTTCATAAACGTACCTGAAACAACAATTAATTCTACATGCAAATTCAGCCCAAACAGCGTAACAGGAAACATCCTTATCCGCTTCGAAAGTTGCGAAATCCAAGTAAACGGAATAACCTATATGGGACACCCCAAGCAGTTTTTGGACGAGATCACCATACATCCGACTCTATTCAACAAAATTAATTTTACCACAACTAGACAAAATATCACTCTGCATAAACTACAAGGATACAACTTTGAAAATAGAAAACTCATCGAAATAGAAAACTCCCGAAACAACACCAGCGAAAGGGACCTACTTACATTCATACTAATTGCTACCCAAGGAATCCTCATAATTTTTACAACAATCTACATCATCTGCAGACTCCGGAAACGCACCATCGAGATCACATCTTCCGCTCCGGCAACAGATCCTAGGAAAGCCCCGCAGCTCTCATCCTAGGGGGGAGGAGTTACATACTTGCCCAGCTTCCTCCAACATAGAACATAAGAAACACATAATAAATATATTTGATTATCTAGCACTTTAAAAGTTTATTAACATTTATTTCACACGCTTTACTTAGAGTTCATGTTTCATCATTTTATACAGACATAATTCCAAGAATTGCATTCAGTGACCTAGCTATGTTATTTTTCAAGTTAAGCAAATTTTTTGAAACAGGAATAAGCTAAGCAACTTAATTAAGTTCGAGGAGAAGTCAGTCATTTGTCAGTAACCCGATTGTACAGTTCTAAATCGTAATAAAGATTTTGTTAAAATTAATATTTGTTCTTTTTTTTATAAAGTTTCAAGTTAGAAACTTAACTCGCGCAACAGCGCCTGATGTAATAGGTACTCCAACATCAGGCTCAGGATTGTACCGATCAACAAAGGTTACACCAACAGGAACATCGACAAGGTCCTCTACAGGAGAGGGGGGAGGAGAACAGGCCTCGGAGACAGATGTAGGGTTCAAACCCGGGGCGATTAAAACAGGGGCAGTAGGCTCATGAGATGTATTGGGCCGTGGTTTTAACCTCAGTGGCGATAGCGTTGATAAGTGCAGAATCTGCAGAAATCGCAGCAGTCCACTTAACCAAATCACTACGAACCGTCTCAACGCCACGCCTAATGTCCTCCATCAAAGGAAAGGAAGGATCAGCACTTGACCGAGAGGTGGCAGCGCCGTAACAAGAAAGCGACCGAAAGTCCTCAAAAGCATCGGACAGGCGTATGATCCTAACGCGGAGGTCATGGGACCTTTCGAATAAGCCCTCAGAGTTCGAATATAGTACATCGCACCTCTGAAGAAGCTTATCAATTTTTTCATTCAGATTATGAAGGTCATCTGAAACAACCTGAAGGCTACCCCAGTTCGAAGAAATATTCGTCACTTTGTCAGCAATAATAGAATGGTCAGCAGAGAAGGAGTGAAACAACTCCCTGACAAGACGAAGGACATTGCAAGGTTTAATGTCAGAGCACTCCGTACAGGTACTGACTCTGGCTGGGGAAGACCTCGACGCACGCTTCAGGCATTAGGCATGGAAGGAGCCGCCACAAACGCCATCACACAGTACGTCCTCATTTGTGACCTACAATTCACAAATTTTACACTTGGACATTGTCTCAGAGCGGGAAGCAAAAACCTGGAGCAGAGAACCACGACTCGGTAGGACAAAAATGAACCAAAACACAGACACAACCAGATGTAGTCAGATAAATAAAATAAATAATAATAATAAAAGGTGTAGTCAGGTGTTAAAAAATAAATAAATAAATAAATAAATAAACAAAAAACCAAATCACAGGTCAATTCCGAGAAGACAAACCAAAAAGAACAAACAAAATCCAAAACCGCACTAACGGACTGCGGTAATAGCTGCAAAAAATTAGAAAAGCGACCCAGATCAAAAGAGGACCGCTACATAAAGACTAGTGGATGCCCGCGCCTACGACTTGGTGGATAGTGGGGGTAGGTCATAGTGGGGGTAGGGCATAGGGAGGATGTGCTCTATAAAAAAAAAGAATTGGCGAAATCGGTCCACGGGTTCGGGAGATAGGCT
The DNA here is from genome assembly GCA_964036015.1 of Leptarthrus brevirostris. Classification (NCBI taxonomy): domain Eukaryota; kingdom Metazoa; phylum Arthropoda; class Insecta; order Diptera; family Asilidae; genus Leptarthrus; species Leptarthrus brevirostris. Next base: position 80,154,455 of record OZ038371.1, read on the forward strand.
AAAGTAAAGTAGGTGAAAAAAAGTGAGGTAAGGTAAAATCTAAGAATACAAAAAAATATATAGGAAAAAAATTCACTAAAAAAAATAAGTGTGGGTGGGGAGTGGGTGGGGTGGGAGGAGGGATGACCCCCTATTTAACAAAAAAAGAATTATCCAAATCGGTCCACGGGTTAGGGAGATAAGCTAAAGTAAAGTAGGTGAAAAGTTTTGTTGTGGTAAGGAAAAATCTAAGAATACAACAAAAAATAAATTAAAAAATAGACTAAAAAAATAAGTGTGGGTGGGGAGTGGGTGGGGTGGGAGGAGGGATGACCCACTATTTAACAAAAAAAGAATAATCCAAATCGGTCCACGGGTTAGGAAGTTGGACTATAGCAACTGTAGGTGTAAACAGTAAAACAGTTTCTTTAAATCAAATGTAGTATATTATACTACAAAAAAAATTGAATAAAATAAAAGTGCGGGCCTCTGGGAGGGTATGTAGGTTGGAGGAGAGATCATACTCTATTAAACAAAAAAAGAATAATCAAAATCGGTCCACGGGTTCGGAAGTTGGTCTAAACCTTTTTATTTTTCCCGCTCCTTGCGAGCAACCACCTTTGTATTTTTCCCGCCCCTTGCGAGCTACCACCTTTGTATTTTTCCCGCCCCTTGCGAGCTACCACCTTTAGATTTTTCCCACCCATTGCGAGCTACCACCTTTGTATTTTTCCCGCCCCTTGTGAGCTACCACGTTTGTATTTTTCCCGCCCCTTGCGAGCTACCATCTTTATATTTTTCCCGCCTCTTGCGAGCTACTACCTTTGTATTTTTCCCGCCCCTTGCGAGCTACTACCTTTGTATTTTTCCCGCTCCCTGCGAGCTACCACCTTTATATTTTTCCCGCCCCTTGCGAGCTACCATCTTTATATTTTTATCGCCCCTTGCGTGCTAACACCTTTGTATTTTTCCCGCCCCTTGCGAGCTACCACCCTTAAGTCCTTCAAGCCTTTGCAAACAAAGTAGTAAAAAAGCGTAATATCCAATTGCTCTTGGCTTTATAACTTTCTAATGAGTATACCAATTTAAATGAAATAAATTTTAAAAGAAAGCACGGGATTTGCACATGCATGCCCGATATCACTTATCAATATTTTATAAGCTCTAATCGCATTGATAGAGGGCGGCACAATACACTTTCCATACATTTTAGAAGATTTAACAGAAAGAAACCGTTATATATCCTACTATAACTAAGGAAAGTCAAAATGGTTTTCAGATTTGAATTCTACTCAGCAATGCCTTTCATTTGATACCAAACTTGCCGGGAAAGAAAACAAAATAAAATTTCGTAATTTTCCCTAGGGCCAGGATTTCGGGGTTGAAAAGGTACCTTGGTACAGGTAAAAATTCATATCTCGCCAAATAATGGACGGATTTCGGTCGTTTAAAAACCGGAGCAAAGCAGAGGTTTTCAGCTACTACTACTATAACCCGCACACCTCTGCGGTTTCATTTGTACCCACCAGGTGGCTCCAAGTCGCTAAATCAGTGATATTACAAATATCCTTAAAATATCGACTAAATATATCCTGATTTGAACGAAACTTAGTATAGCGCTTAAGCACCACCTACCCCTTTAATATAAATTCACACTTTGTAGATATCGTAAAATTTTCTTAACAAAATTTTACTTTTCAAATTTTCAATGAAAATTGTTGAGCCAAAATTTCAAATTTTTCAAAATGTTACCCAATCGGGATGAAATTTTAACCAAAGATAACTATCTTCATCCCTTTTAAAATAAGGGTAGTCATTTGCGCGAAAATTGAAATTTTATTAATAAACTTAACCAAAAACCCCTGTGAACGACTTATTTTTGTAATTTGGTCGTGTATTTTTTTTCTACCACTGTGCTTGTATCCGTTAAACGTATCTCAGCTATTTGTTAATATACTTCAAAGCTTCCTTAACAAATGTCTAAAAGAATTATTATAATCCGTTCATAAATACTAAAGTTATTGGTACCTAAACATTTCAATCTCACCTATAAGGTGAGATTTGTGTACCTCATTTGAATAAGCGCAAGTGAAGCTATTTAGTTAAAAATATTTTCTAAATGTAAACATTTAAGAACAAATGAGGCAAGAAATTATATCTATAATTCCTCCCCTATCCATACATATTAAGAAACCTGCTTCGTTTTCATAACTTCGAGTAGTAATTAGTAATAGTAGGTACCCAGTTCCTAGTGAAAGTAGGAAAGAGTACACCGGTGGATCCATATTCATGTTACTATTACTAACAAAGTATTGTATATCGAGCTTTCACATGTATGACAACATTTTAGTGCTAATAGAGTAGAAAAGGAATAAGTAATAAAAATCCCTTAATATTCTATTATTAATAACGATTGGCAATAAATTACGTAAACTGGTCGTAGTACAGAAGAGCCTAATGCGATACTCTTTTGTTAATAACTTAACAACCACTGCACCGATTTGCATGATTTAACTTCTATTATATATAAGGGTGATTAAATAAACTTTTAAAACACCCCCAATAAATCAGCAGCCCTTAATTTATACCAAACGTTTCACCCCCATCTCATATTATAATCAAAGGTCAGCAAAAGTTAGAAATCTACGATTAGTATAAAAAATTTAACCGTAGCGAAATAAAAAAAACACCCCGTATATCCAACTTACATCTCCTTTCGAATAAGGGTAGTCACCCCCGGGTTCGTTGAAATTTGTTTAACAAATTTAACTTAATTATTGTGACGATTTTGACATTTTCCCGTTTTTGGGTGTATTTTTTACCCAATGAACTTTTATCGCTCGGAATATTTTTAAGAGATGATAAATCATACCCTTAAATAAAACCTGAAAGAATAATTGCGGAAAATTAAAACCGACCGGAGATATAATTTTTTGAATTTCGCAAATTTTCCCGACGGTACTCAATTATCGGCATTTTGCTCAAGTGAGGCCGTTTTTGTATAGCTAATAACTACCCTTAATATACATTTTCGATCTTCAATAAGGGGGTGATTTAGCTTCTACAATCGATTACCTATCGATTGATATAACTTTCACCCCGCTCCGACAAATATTTCACACAACTTATAGTAAATGTATGAAAAAGGTACTATCCAGTTCCTAGTGAAAGTAGGTAAAATTTCACCGAAAACACCAAATTCATGTTACTATTACTAACAAAGTATTGAATATCGAACTTTCACATGTATGGCAACATTATAGCTCTAATAGAGTAGAAAAGGGATAAGTAATAAAAATCCCTTAAAATTCTATTATTAACAACTTTTTGCAATAAATTACGTAAACTGGTCGTGGCACAAAAGAGCCTCATACTTTGCTCTTTTGTTAATAACTTAACAACCACTGCCCGATTTGCATGATTTTACTTTTAAAATATATAAGGGTGATTTAGTAAACGTGTAAAATACCCCCTATAGAGTTTCTACCCTTAATTTATACCAAAAGATTCACCCCCATCTCAGATAATATAACCAAAGGTCGGCAAAAGTAAAAAATCTACGATTAGTATAAAAAATGTAATCGCACTGAAATAAGTAAAACACCCCGTATATGCTACTAACATCCCCTTTCAAATAAGGGTAGTCACCCCCGGGTGGGTGAAAATTTTTTTAACAAATTTAACTTAATTATTGTGACGATTTTGAAATTTTTCCGTTTTTGGGTGTATTTTTTACCCAATGAACTTTTATCGCTCGGAATATTTTTAAGGGATGATAAATCATACCCTTAAATAAAACCTGAAAGAATAATTGCGGAAAATTAAAACCGACCGGAGATATAATTTTGAATTGAATTTCGCTCATTTTCCCGACGGTACTCAATTATTGACATTTTGCTCAAGTGACGCCGTTTTTGTATTGCTAATAACTACCCTTAATATGCGTTTTCGATCTGAAATATGGGGGTGATTTAGCTTCTACAATCGATTACCTATCGATTGATATAACTTTCACCCCGCTCCGACAAAATTTTCACACAACTTAATGCAAATGCATGAAAAAGGTGCTATCCAGTTCCTAGTGAAAGTAGGTAAAATTTCACCGAAACCACCAAATTCATGTTACTATTTCTAAACAAGTAGCAACATTATAGCGCTAATAGAGTAGAAAAGGGATTAGTAATAAAAATCCCTTAAAATTCTATTATTAACAACTTTTTGTAATAAATTACGTAAATTGGTCCTAGTACAAAAAAGCCTCATACTTTGCTCTCTTGTTAATAACTTTACAACCACTGCACCGATTTGCATCATTTAACTTTTAAAATATATTAGGGTGGTTTAATACAATTTTAAAACACCCCTAATAAATCACCAACCCTTAATTCGTATCAAACGATTCACCCCCATTCATATATTATAATCAAAGGTCGGCAAAAGTTAGAAATCTACGATTAGTATAAAAAATTTAACCGTAGCGAAATAAAAAAAACACCCTGTATATCCTACTTGCATCCCCTTTCGAATAAGGGTAGTCATCCCCGGGTGGGTGAAAATTTCTTTAACAAACTTAACTTAATTAAGTTAGCGTTTTTGAGATTTTTCCGTTCTTAGGTGTATTTTTTACCTAATGCATTTTTATCGCCCGGAATATTTTTAGGCGATGTTAAATCACACCCTTAAAATCCAGACGAAAGAATAATTGAAAAAAGTTTAAACCGACCGGAGATATAATTTTTTGAATTCTCTCACTTTTCCGACGGTACTCAATTATCGGCATTTTGGTCGCCTGACGCCGTTTTTCCATCGCTAGTAACTACCCTTAATATGCATTTTCAATCTGAAACATGGGGGTGATTTCTCTTCTACAATCGATTACCTATCGCTCCGACGAAATTTTCAGTCAATTTAATGCAAATGATTGAAAAACTTGCTTTTTTGCACCGGAACTTATGCAAATTTTTGCAAAATGCTCCCAACGCGTTTGCGGAAAAACTATTAGTTATAGAAAAAACTTTTGTAATGAGATATTCATAACTTTTGACGTAGATAGTTTTAAAAAAAAGAAGGGTCCATTTTGGGCCACTCGTTAGATTTTCGGGGATGGCACCCCGGTCGAATATTTAAGGGAAAAAGGAAGCGATGAAGTTTTTTTAATTAAAAAAAAAATACACCAATCGATTGGTGACCAAATTACCTTTAATTTGATACCACACATGGGGGTAGTTCGAATTTCCGTTAGGGGTGCGTCCACCCCCACCCCAAAAAATACACCCCCGAAAATTTTTTTTTTATTTTTTCCTAAAAGATATTTAGAAATAAAAATTAACACAATTTACCCGAACTCGATCGGACATTTCGGTTCCGATCACGAACCACTCAAAAATCGAAAAAATGTAATAGATCAAAAATCTAGTACAAACTGAAAATTAATTTTTTTTGAAAATTCCACGTAAAAGAGCATGTACACAACTATTCTGGGTAGTTTTTTTCAAAAATTTCAAAAATCGTCTAGTACCTCCCGCGGGGGTGTATTTTTTCCTCTAGTACTTTTTGAAAATTTTATTACATTTTCGAATAGGCCTTGCCCCTACGTGAAAAATGATACCCCACATGACCCCCCTCCGAAGTATAGTTTCGGAGTTATTTCGAGTCAAAGTGCCAGAGGGGAGGGGCTTATTGCCACTCCCTATAAGCTTATATCGAAATAAAATATAGCCTATACCATTTTCGCGCTGATTTTCTAGAATGTGGACTTTTTAGAATTTTGATCCGATGGCCCAGTTTTGAGCTTTTGGGTCTACCGATTTAAGAAAATGGGCGATTGAAAAATCGATTTTCGAGCCTTAATAACTTTGGCCCCGCACACTCGAAAATTCTTAATTTTTTTTAAACCCGCGGCACTCCACTCCGACAATGTTTACCCGAACTCGATCCGACACTTCGTTCTCGAGTTATAAGCTCTTAAATTTTCAACTTTGAGGACACGCCCCCATTTTGTTATAGCTCCGCCCCAAATTTTAAAGAGCGAACACGGTAGCCCTTAACATTTCCTATCATCTGGCAAAAGTTTTTTTAAAAAAAAAATAAGCTACTGGGGCCCTCCTATGGGCCGGGGCAAAATTTAAACCTGCCTATAGCACAATATAATGGATTTCTAATAGATGGGCATCACGGTACCATATTCGATTTTCCCTCTTGATATGCAGTACCACGTAAATGGTTGTAGCTTGAGGCTTACTTCTTACATTTACGGTTTCCAGGAAGAAAACATTTTAGGACCACCTAAATATTGATTTTAATTCCTGATAGATGTCACACTACGAGCTACATATGACCACATAGTTGTGACTCTTACATAAATATGAACTTGAAGACATAGCATACTTCATATGCCGTTCTAATTCAAGCCTTTAATACTGCAATCGACGACGTTATTAAATCGTGGAACCGGAATAATTTCCTTAACTTTCCATTGAGAGAGAGAAAAGAAAAAAAAGAAAACAAATAGATTTTGACTGCGGACGGCTTAATTCGCGTTATGCAACCTACCGTGTAGCGATAATTTATTGCATAGGGCTTGTTCAAGCCAAGCTCCTAAATCATATGTTCAATTCTCTCACTTTTCCGACGGTACTCAATTATCGGCATTTTGGTCGCCTGACGCCGTTTTTCCATCGCTAGTAACTACCCTTAATATGCATTTTCAATCTGAAACATGGGGGTGATTTCTCTTCTACAATCGATTACCTATCGCTCCGACGAAATTTTCAGTCAATTTAATGCAAATGATTGAAAAACTTGCTTTTTTGCACCGGAACTTATGCAAATTTTTGCAAAATGCTCCCAACGCGTTTGCGGAAAAACTATTAGTTATAGAAAAAACTTTTGTAATGAGATATTCATAACTTTTGACGTAGATAGTTTTAAAAAAAAGAAGGGTCCATTTTGGGCCACTCGTTAGATTTTCGGGGATGGCACCCCGGTCGAATATTTAAGGAAAAAAGGAAGCGATGAAGTTTTTTTAATTAAAAAAAAAATACACCAATGACCAAATTACCTTTAATTTGATACCACACATGGGGGTAGTTCGAATTTCCGTTAGGGGTGCGTCCACCCGCACCCCAAAAAATACACCCCCGAAAATTTTTTTTTTATTTTTTCCTAAAAGATATTTAGAAATAAAAATTAACACAATTTACCCGAACTCGATCGGACATTTCGGTTCCGATCACGAACCACTCAAAAATCGAAAAAATGTAATAGATCAAAAATCTAGTACAAACTGAAAATTAATTTTTTTTGAAAATTCCACGTAAAAGAGCATGTACACAACTATTCTGGGTAGTTTTTTTCAAAAATTTCAAAAATCGTCTAGTACCTCCCGCGGGGGTGTATTTTTTCCTCTAGTACTTTTTGAAAATTTTATTACATTTTCGAATAGGCCTTGCCCCTACGTGAAAAATGATACCCCACATGACCCCCCTCCGAAGTATAGTTTCGGAGTTATTTCGAGTCAAAGTGCCAGAGGGGAGGGGCTTATTGCCACTCCCTATAAGCTTATATCGAAATAAAATATAGCCTATACCATTTTCGCGCTGATTTTCTAGAATGTGGACTTTTTAGAATTTTGATCCGATGGCCCAGTTTTGAGCTTTTGGGTCTACCGATTTAAGAAAATGGGCGATTGAAAAATCGATTTTCGAGCCTTAATAACTTTGGCCCCGCACACTCGAAAATTCTTAATTTTTTTTAAACCCGCGGCACTCCACTCCGACAATGTTTACCCGAACTCGATCCGACACTTCGTTCTCGAGTTATAAGCTCTTAAATTTTCAACTTTGAGGACACGCCCCCATTTTGTTATAGCTCCGCCCCAAATTTTAAAGAGCGAACACGGTAGCCCTTAACATTTCCTATCATCTGGCAAAAGTTTTTTTAAAAAAAAAATAAGCTACTGGGGCCCTCCTATGGGCCGGGGCAAAATTTAAACCTGCCTATAGCACAATATCATGGATTTCTAATAGATGGGCATCACGGTACCATATTCGATTTTCCCTCTTGATATGCAGTACCACGTAAATGGTTGTAGCTTGAGGCTTACTTCTTACATTTACGGTTTCCAGGAAGAAAACATTTTAGGACCACCTAAATATTGATTTTAATTCCTGATAGATGTCACACTACGAGCTACATATGACCACATAGTTGTGACTCTTACATAAATATGAACTTGAAGACATAGCATACTTCATATGCCGTTCTAATTCAAGCCTTTAATACTGCAATCGACGACGTTATTAAATCGTGGAACCGGAATAATTTCCTTAACTTTCCATTGAGAGAGAGAAAAGAAAAAAAAGAAAACAAATAGATTTTGACTGCGGACGGCTTAATTCGCGTTATGCAACCTACCGTGTAGCGATAATTTATTGCATAGGGCTTGTTCAAGCCAAGCTCCTAAATCATATGTTTAAGAGCAATAAAATTTGGGCGCCTTATTTATAACGAAGTGGTCAAGGCAAGTAAGTTCTATGCCTTTCGGATTGAGGCGTCCTTCTTGCTACCCGGTCGGGTCCACGACGTACAGGTTCGGAGGTAATTTATGCTGAGAGCAACAGTGCATCGGGCGCCAGGTTCCTTGGGAGAATCAAAACAATTCTTCACAGAAATTACAACGGCTGTACTGGGCCACAATAACACTCGTTTGAATTAATTAAGCGGCAACGTTATTTACTTCGATACCACAATCATAACAACCGGACTAAAAGGGGAATTTGAGAGATTGTGTTTACTCGAGGCACATTACAACAGCTTAGAACCAAAAAGTAGTAATATGCACCGCAGCTCTCCTTCTCACCCTCCTTTGAATGTCCGGCTAAGCTCGCCTGTTCGGGCGTGGGCGGGAGGTGAGAAGCTCCAGAAGCTGGAAAAAAACGGAATGAAGAAAGAAATAATCCCATTAATTATCTCGAATCAGATGATGCCGACCAAACAACTTCGCCATCCACTGCCTCTCACAGTAACACAACCGGAACCGTCACCTCTGCCGTCATAATGTAAACAACCACCTGAGTTTTAGTAATTCAACTCAAAATTTTTCTTTTCTTTCTCCCTAGCGACGACATCCCAAATAAAAGTAAACATTGTTCCCGTTTATTGACCAAGCCTCGAACCCAATCTCGTCGAAATCCACAGATCTGATTTCGAAGTTTCCCACTGAGCCAAATCCATCTCACTATACCTCCGCTCTGTAATCAATTTAAAGAGTTAAGGTCATTTACGCATAGTGCCAATAAGTACTCATGACCACGGCTACTGCTTGGCTGGGCTACAAGCACAACTTGGTTCCCAAGCGCAAGCGATGGTTCGATAACCAACAGCTGAAATGTATATGAAGGGATGGGAGCCAACGAAATACTCGCTACACACTACGCACACCCAAAAAAACTTCGGCAAGTAATTAATAATAATTTATTTCATTATGACTATCCAAACGCTAATAAGACAAACCGCCTTTTCTTTCTAATGTGAGTACAACTATGATTCTTAAATATACTGACGACTAAGAATACTTTGACCGCAATATTACCAAGTAGAAAATTTTTTTATAGTTTTCGTTCTGACCTCTCTACTCATTGAGTCCGATAACTAACTTGATCAACTCAAAATATAGTTTTTTTATAGGGGTGTGTTGTATGCTACTCAAAAAATATTTATTGTAACCTAAAAGCTAATCCAATACGAAATCTAATTAAATATTAATCAGTCTTAAAGAATTTCAAATTTTAAAGAAATCATTATAATTACAATTGCAAGAAGAATAGTTATTCTAATAATTATGAAGAAATCATTATAGTTTTAATTGTACGACGAATTATTATTATGGGTTTTGACTTGTAATAGGAATTGTGTACAATATACTGAAGGAAGTGAATATTTTTTTTTAAATTTTAGACGGGGAACGCTCGAAAAATTGTCTCTATGGTTACTTATAGTTAAATAAAAACAAGAAATATTTAAGTACGCACCCGGATCCCAATTGCAATTGGCTTCCGGTGTGGCGGTGGCTGAAATCTCAAGAATTACATATATATGTATATATAATTTGGTTTCCTTAAATTAAAGTTCGGTTGTCAATAACTTCCGGGACTCCTTTCCTTGATGTGAAGATTTCTCTAACGAAATTTATGAAAGCAATACTTTTTTTGATTGAAGTGCTGCGCCTTGTTTCCTTGCAAACATTTTACTTTCCTTCTATACCTGCCGCCTTTTGCCAACAGAGGTTCGTCTTTCAAAATTTAGTAATGGTTTCGGCCTTTGCATACATTGGTATTTAACGCATAGAAAAAGGAAATTTCACGACCAACTAGAATAATTTATTCGGGTTCCACCACACTGTTTTTTTTTTATGATAACCTACCTAAGCCGTGCTTGTTTACAGAGAATATTATATACATTTACGCCGAATTAGAGTTCGCTGGTGGGATGTCTCAAAATTAATTTTGGGCTCAATTATACTGGGTTCCTTTGAATTTAATCTTTCTGCAGTGCTGAAATTAATTTGTGTTTTTGGCTTTACGATCTACCACGTAGTGGGACACTCTTTTCATTCCTGTCCCAGTGAAACCAGGAGACTCTTTTGCTACACCTGTGGTCAACCAGGAGTGGTTGAAACAGGGGCCCCCACTCGCCGAAGTTAACGATAAGCAAGGCGACATCAACGACCCCTGAAGGGGTGATTTCTCTTCTACAATCGATTACCTATCGATTGATGTAATTTTGACCCCGCTCCGACGAAATTTTCAGTCAATTTAATGCAAATGATTGAAAAAATTGCTTTTTTGCACCGGAACTTATGCAAATTTTTGCAAAATGCTCCCAACGCGTTTGGGGAAAAACTATTAGTTATAGAAAAAACTTTTGTAATGAGATATTCATAACTTTTGACGTAGATAGTTTTAAAAAAAAGAAGGGTCAATTTTGGGCCACTCGTTAGATTTTCGGGGATGGCACCCCGGTCGAATATTTAAGGGAAAAAGGAAGCGATGAAGTTTTTTTAATTAAAAAAAAATACACCAATCGATTGGTGACCAAATTACCTTTAATTTGATACCACACATGGGGGTAGTTCGAATTTCCGTTAGGGGTGCGTCCACCCCCACACCAAAAAATACACCCCGAAAATTTTTTTTTTATTTTTTCCTAAAAGATATTTAGAAATAAAAATTAACACAATTTACCCGAACTCGATCGGACATTTCGGTTCCGATCACGAACCACTCAAAAATCGAAAAAATGTAATAGATCAAAAATCTAGTACAAACTGAAAATTAATTTTTTTTTGAAAATTCCACGTAATAGAGCATGTACACAACTATTCTGGGTAGTTTTTTTCAAAAATTTCAAAAATCGTCTAGTACCTCCCGCGGGGGTGTATTTTTTCCTCTAGTACTTTTTGAAAATTTTATTACATTTTCGAATAGGCCTTGCCCCTACGTGAAAAATGATACCACACATGACCCCCCTCCGAAGTATAGTTTCGGAGTTATTTCGAGTCAAAGTGCCAGAGGGTACAGAAAAAGGAAATTTCACGACCAACTAGAATAATTTATTCGGGTTCCACCACACTGTTTTTTTTTATGATTACCTACCTAAGCCGTGCTTGTTTACAGAGAATATTATATACATTTACGCCGAATTAGAGTTCGCTGGTGGGATGTCTCAAAATTAATTTTGGGCTCAATTATACTGGGTTCCTTTGAATTTAATCTTTCTGCAGTGCTGAAATTAATTTGTGTTTTTGGCTTTACGATCTACCACGTAGTGGGACACTCTTTTCATTCCTGTCCCAGTGAAACCAGGAGACTCTTTTGCTACACCTGTGGTCAACCAGGAGTGGTTGAAACAGGGGCCCCCACTCGCCGAAGTTAATGATAAGCAAGGCGACATCAACGACCCCTGAATTACCCTGCTTCATCACAATATACCCAGACTGATCCCACACTTAGAGAGTGTAGTACCCAGACAGATCCTTTTTACCTCATGCGAGGAATGTCCTTGCATGAGAGGCTATTGAATTATGACAAAGTACGAGCTCGCATTTTTGCTGAGGAAATGAGGCTTCCTCTCAATCGAAGAAGGCGACAGTGGAGAAGTTCAAATAGGCAACGAGTCCATACTAGGATTGCTTGATAACGGTGCCAGCGTGAGTTGCTTGGGACAAGGAGCCCTAGAGTTTGTCCAGCGCTCAGGCTTAAAACTCTACGCTTTGACAGCCTCAGTTCGTACCGCCGACGGTACTAGCCAGTCCGTCCCCGGCACAATAAGAACTGCAGTAACCTTTCGTGGGCAAACTGAAGTTCTAACATAATATGTAGTGCCAGGCTTAAGTCAACAGTTGTATCTAGGCGTCGACTTTTGGCGCGCATTTCAACTGGCGCCAAAGATCTCTCGACATACAGCCCTCTTCTTCGGTTGAGACAAACTTTCACTCATTAAGTAGCCCGGAAAAATCAAAACTCGAAACAGTCATCGCACAATTCCCTTCATTTGCAGCTCTAGGCTTGGGAAAGACATACCTAGAGAAGCACACATTGACACCGGCGATGCCTTGCCGATCAAACAAAAGCACTATCCCATCTCTTCAGCTAGCTGATGTACGAAGAACTCGACCGTATGTTCGAGCTAGGGGTAATTGAAGAGTCCGACAGTCCCTGGAATTCCCCAGTTGTACTTGTACGTAAACCAGGGAAGGTCAGGCTCTGTTTGGACTTTCGTAAGGTGAACCTGGTCACGAAGAAGGACGCACTTCACAGGCAGAGGCCTGGAATCAATTGACCTATTCACCAGAATATAACAAATATTGAGATGAATGAGGCTCCCACAACCCATGCAATAAAATATTAGTAAACAAAAAACAAAATCTAGAACAATCCCAAACACTACAATCAGGGGTACAAAGACAACAGAGATCGTTTAAGCAAATCTTTAGTAAGAGCCAGGTTAAAAATAGGACACAAATGCACGGCTCTACACATGCGGTTAATAGGCTCATGCATACCATAGTTAGAGCGAGAATGGATAACATGTAGTAAAGGCAATCTCCTTAAGCTATACGGGGTTTGCCTAAAAGTAACCAAACTTGCAAGAGTAAGAGAATCTATATTTAAGTTCAAAAGCTGATGAATAAATACTAGGTCAGAAATTCTACGACGTTCCTCTAACGAGTGCACATTAAGCAATCGGAGGCGATCCTCATAAGGAGGAAGCCTTAATGGGTCATTCCACGGGAGGTCCCTTAGAGCGAACCTAACAAAGTTCCGCTGCACCGATTCAATGCGTCTAGAATGAACAGCATAGCAAGGAGACCAAACCTGAGATGCGTACTCAAGAATTGGTCTAACTAAAGAAAAAAATAAGTGAATAAGGGTCTGTCGATCACAAAACTCCCTTGACCACCGCTTAACAAAGCCAAGGACTGAATTACTTCGAGATACTATATGGTTTATGTGCAGAGTGAAATCGAGTTTCTTGTCTAGCTTTACACCGAGGTCAGTAACGGACTCCACACGACGAATATTAGTTTCCGCAAAGGTATAATCAAAGACGAGTTGATTGATGTTCCTAGAAAATGACATAACCTCACATTTATCCAGGTTAAGTTGCAGTCCATTTGTGGCACACCAACCCCTGAAGGTATTCAAATCATCCTGAATGCAGGAAGAATCATAACTGTTTCTAACGCATGAGAAAATCTTCATATCGTCTGCATAGATTAAAACTTTGGAGTGCTTAATCAGAGGGACAATGTCGTCAATGGCAAGAATAAACAGCAGCGGCCCCAGATGGCTACCTTGCGGTACACCAGATGAAGCCCTAACGACTCTAGATAAAGTATTACGGAAAGAGACACGGTAAGTCCTATCTTTTAAGTAAGAGCAGATCCAGTCGCGCAATAAAGGCGGAAAACCCAACCTTTCAAGCTTAAGCATAATCACGGGGTGAGGGAGCTTATCAAATGCCTTGCTAAAGTCGGTGTAGACACAGTCAGTCTGGAGTCCCTGTTGGAAGGCAGAGATAATGTGTGATGTAAATTCCAGAAGGTTGGTTGTTGTCGATCTACCAGGCAGAAAGCCATGTTGATTAGATGAGATTAACCCCTTACACTGCCCAACAAGCTGTGAGTATATAACAGATTCAAACAACTTGGGTATGCAGGAAAGCTTCGCGATTGGCCTATAATTTGTTATGGAGTTTTTAAGCCCCTTTTTATAAACAGGAATTATAAAGGAGTTCTTCCATAAGGTAGGAAATCTGCCGGCCTGAAGAGATTTGTTGAAGATGAGTTCCAATGGAGTGAGTAAAGCATCAGAACAGGATCTCAAGAATACAGGTGGAACACCATCAGGACCAAAAGAAAAGTCCAGTTTGAGTTCCTTGATAGCATTCATGATCATATCACGAGATATAATGGGCAAAGAAATGGAGGTAGCGGGACGATTTTGGATATGACCAAACTCTTCCAGGGAAGGCACAAAGTTGCCTGATAAAAAGGCACCCTCAAAAAACAATGCAAAGTTGTCAGCTATATCAGGCGCGTTACAACTAGAGGATCCATTATACCACATTGAAGATGGATAATTATCAGTTTTCTTTTTCAGATTTACAAATTTAAAAAAGGTACGAGGATCATTGTGCAAGCTATTGCGAACATTATCAAGGTATTCCCTGTATAAGGATGACGATAACGCTAAGCAGCATTCATGACAATAAACGAATTCAGAATAAGCTGACGCACTTCTACTGCTTAAGTAGGTTTTCCATAACCGATTTTTTTTATTCTTAAGACTCCGTAGTTCCCTAGTATACCACGGGGGAGAATGACAGGATGATCTCACCCGTTTAAGTGGTACACACAAATTAAACAGATCATAAATCCTATCATAAAACACGGAAACGCAATCGTCGATATCGTTATCATGAAAAAGAGATGGGAAATCAATTGAGAGAATCCTGTTCGAAAGATCAGAGAAGTCCGCCCTTTTAAAATCAAGAACGTACTGATCTACGTTGTTGTCAACAATATTAGAACCATCGTAACAAAAAGAGATAAAAATGGCCGGATGTAAACTGTCGATAGCGGATAAATTACGAGAAGTCGGTTCGGCTATAGTGTTACTCGAATCAGAAGAAAAGATGAGATCTAACTGCCTTCCCATAGAGTTCTTTACATCACTCATTTGGTGTAAACCAGAGGAGGAGATGGCGTCAAGAAAATGGGAGTCTTTAGCAGTAAGACAATTTGAAGGAAGGTAGTCATCGTCATCAGCGTTGAATACCCATTGAACGTTGGGTAAGTTAAAGTCACCAAGAAGGATTATTTCGTCCTCTGGGTTTGTCATATTATTAATAAAATCTAGGCTAAGAATTAAAATATCGTAGAGACTCCGACCATCTGCATCAGCATGGTTTGTCAAGTTTGGAGGGATATAACAACATAGAAGGAATATATTCATCTTTCCCAGAGCTATCTTAAGAGCTAAGAGCTCGATTGTGAGCGTGACGGATAAAGCAGGGATATCAACCAAACTGCAATCCAAGTGCGATTTGCATGCAACCAACACGCCACCTCCACGTGCCATGGAGTCAGAGTATCTATCCTTTCGAAAAATCTGATAGGACTCGTCAAGAATTTCTGCATCAGTAAAACAGCAATGAAGCCAGGTTTCGGTCAGAGCAATGACGTCGTAGCAGCAGGCAAGAGAAGCCTGAAATAACTGGCTGGATCTTGTTCTTAATCCCCTTACATTTTCGTAGTAAAGGGATAGCGTTTCTAGTTTTTTTGGTTGGTAGCAGAAGTTCTATTCTGAGTGTCTCCCGCGACCCTACGACGGGGCACAAATTCGTGCGCAATGATATTCTGGGGCCAGAAATCGGGGGCAGACAATATCTCAAAAAGTTCTGGGGACGATGTCAACTTAAAAGACGACATGAGTCCTTGAGAATGGCGAGATCCTAGAAATTGACAGCGGAGGAGTGCTGAGTCATCAACACCACTCCTCTCCCTCACGTAACAAACAATGTCGTCAACGGAAGTCGAGGGATCAAGACGGGAAACAAAAAAGGACCGCGGTGGTTGCGCAATCTTCAGGGTGAAACCCTCATTTCTAGAAACATTAACTGATCTTAATTGATTATTAATTGCGTCATGCGATGGTTGAGGGCCAGACTGAGGGGGCCCAGGAGATATGTTCCCAGCTGACTCCGATGCAGGGGGAACACGAGCAGCACTACGACGACGCCTCCGTCTACGAGCGGTCTGCGGTCGGCGCGGCGGCTGGTCAAGTACGGGCAAGGCATTGTCCACAGAGCAAGAAAGTGGTGGAACTACCGCCAGCCCCGAGGAAGAAGTTTCTTGATATTCGCAGGCAGAAGTGGGACACGGAGAAGAAGGATAAGGTTCGGTGCAGGGCGGCGAAACAGAAGGCTGCAATCGAGAAGAAGCCGAGTGATGCGAGGACAGGACACTCAGGTCGGAAGCAATAGAGCCCAGCACCTTGGAGTTAGCGGATACAGCCTTAGAATAAGCACTCAGGTCACATTTTACCTGCTTTACACCCCGGCGGATGTCGTCGACAATGGGGAGGATGGGTGATGGACCCGCTGAAGAAGACACGCTCGGGTCGAGACCAGCAAGAGAGGCATGAATATCGTCCAGAGAGCCCGACAGCGACAACATTCGAGAGGACATCTCCTGCGACCTCACCAAGAGGACACCAGAGTTTGACTCAAGAGTGTCAACGATGGCCAGCAGCCTATCCATTTTATTGGACAAGGTGTACGTGTCATCCGATAGATGATGAAGGTCAGCCCAGCGAGAAGAGAAGCTGCTAACCTTACCGGCAACGAGAGAGAGGTCACCGGAGAGCGCATCGACCATGCTTTTCACCAACCTCAGGACGTGGCAGGGCTTAATGTCGGAGCATTCTTTGCACGTCGAGGAACCAGATGATCTGGTTCCATGCCTCAGACAATCTGGGTGAAAGATCAACCCACAAACGCCATCACAGGCCATACCGTCGCGGGAAATCAACCTCGCACAGGCTCCACAGGAGGACATACTGATTATGATGACACAAAAACCAGATGTAAAAGAAAATGTCAGCAATGGAGAACAATAAAATTTGAAGGATGCGTTTCGGCAAATTATTTTGGAAAAGCAGTCAACGACGAAAACTGCTTTTACAGTGCCCGGCAGGCCGCTTTACTGTCATGCCTTTTGGATTGTGCAATGCACCGCAACGTATGTGTCGATTAAGACAAGATTATTCCTGGTCATTTGCGCGAACAGGTTTTTGTTTTTTTTTATACGTTGTGGCCAAATCCTAGGGGACAACCCTTTGATGCGTTAGCATGGTTTTGGTTTTTGTATACTTGGACGATTTACTCGTTGTATCACCTGACTTTGATTCCCATCTTGAAACATTAAGAGAAGTATCTGATTTTCTGCTCAGTGCTAAGCTCACGATCAACGTCGAGGAAAGCCGCTTTTGCGTCAAGCAAGTCCCCTACTTGGGTTTCATGATTGGAGATGGAACTGTGAAGACTGACCCTGAGACAATAGTAGCGGTGTCGGATTTCCCTGTACCCCCGCTCGGTCAAACAAATCCGTATATTTCTCGGAATGACGGGTTGGTATCAGAGGTTCGTCCCCAGTTATTCGACCCTAGCAGCCCCCATCATGGACTGCTTAAAGAAGAACTAGAGCTTCTCGTGGACAGATGGCGTGTAGGTGTAGGCAGTGTACTATTTCACGTTGATGAGGCGGACACTGAAAGACCAATAGCGAATATGTCAAAGAAGCTAAATCCCGCACAGCGCAATTACAGCATTACTGAACTGGAATGCTATGCTGCTGTGCTGAGCGTAAAGAAATTTCGTGCTTGCGTGGAAGGACACCCATTCACCATCATTACAGATCACGCCAGTCTGAAGTGGCTGATGAGTCACTTGGACGATTGGCGCTATGGAGTTTAAAGCTGCAGGCTTTTGACTTCCAAATCGAGGATCGCAAGGGTTCGCAGAATGTGGTTCCTGACACACCTGACACAGTTGAAATCGGCTGTGCTCTCTAACCCAACACAACTCCCTGATCTCCGTGTTTCGGACGGGTACGTTTACAAGAGGACCCATCCCCGAAGCAGTGACACGATGCAAGAGGACTTAGCCTGGAAGCTTTGGGTTCCATTGGGTCTGGGGGAAGGTTTGATCCATGAGGCTCATGAGTCACCTCAGTCAGCGCATGGAGGCTTTCACAAAACCTTAGCTAGACTCCGCGAGAAGTACTACTGGCCTTGCATGGTAACACATGCACGCGCATACGTATTAAGTTGTCAAGTATGCAAAGAGACGAAAGCGCCTAACACCATCCTGCGACCACCCATGGGCAAGCCTTTGGAAGCCCAACGTTCATTCGAATTTCTCTACATTGACTTTAGACGGCTTCACAAAGTTCGTTCTTGTCAAGCCTATGCGAGCAGAGCGAGCTCACCTAGTATGAACCTTCCTTAAGGAAGAGGTCTTCTCTGTATTTGGAGTACCTGAAACTATCTTCGCCGACAACGGCCGTCAGTTTATCTCCACCACCTTCACCAAACTACTGGAAGAATACACTGTGAAATATGTGCAGACAGCCAAGTACTCGCCGCCACCTAACGCTTCCGAACGGGTGAATAGGTCCGTCCTGTCTGCTATCCGCGCCTACCTACAGAACGACCATAGTTCATGGGATTTACACCTTCCCGTTATTGGGAATGCGCTACGCTCTTCAATGCACCAATCAATCGGCACTGACCCGTTTTATGCTCTCTTTGGGAACCACATGATAAAGAATGGATAAGCTTATCCCCTACTCTGGCAACTCGATCAATTAGGAACGACGTAGAGTTGCTGACCTAGTATTTATTCCGAGCTTTTGAACGCGAATATAGATTCTCGCTCTCTTGCAAGTTTGGTAACTCATAGACATGCTCCGTATAGGTTAAGGAGATTGCCTTTACTACATGTTGCTCATTCTCGGTCTAACTATGGTATGCATGAGCCTATTAATCGCATGTGTAGGGCCGTGAATATGTGTCCTATTTTTGACCTGGCTCTTACTAAAGATTTGCTTAAACGATCTCTGTTATCAATGCACCCCTGATTGTTTTGTTTGGACGTGTTTTGGTTTTTTGTTTACTAATATTTTTCTTTGCATGGGTTGTGGGAGCCTCATTCACCTTAATATATGTTATATTCTGGTGAATAGGTCAATTGGTTCCAGGCTTCTGCCTGTGAAGTGCGCCTTCTGAGTTAGAAGGATTAATTCTATATAACAAAAAAAAAATTCAACAAAGCCAGAATTGTCAAGCGCGTGGGACAGAGCCTGTAACAGTTGGAGGATATGCAAGGCAAGGCCAACGGTACTTTTCACGCCAAAGACATCAGGCAGTGAAAGCTATTCAATTAGAGACAGTTCCACTTTACTAGTCCGTCCGTCCGAATTTTTTCGTTAGTCCGTCCGTAGGCCGACCTAGACAGGAATGCCCGGCTAGCTCAGTCGATAGCGCATGAGAATTTCTCTCAGGGTCGTGGTCGTGCCACACGTTGGTTTGGTCTAACCTTGAGGAAGATCTGAAATCTCCAGCTTCACATTAGAGCTTGGAGAGGGAAAAATCTGACTCTACGCTTGAGGTGTAAGTGACCGGCTATCCTTCTTCCTCTCATTAGGGAACAAAGTGATACCGGGAACTGCCATGGCAGCGTGCCAGCGCCAGATCCTGGGGTATGCCTCCAATGGATCCGGACAGATCCTGTCTCACTGTCTTCAGCTTCTCTCTCATGGCATCGCTAGAGCTACAGGCCTTGAGAGAGAGACCTGCGTTGCAATGTGAGCCATTTAAAAAAAGTTCGCGCCATCTGTGAGGCAAGGGTATAAAACTCCCTTGACACGTACATGACCAACTATCATGCACCCTTTTCTTTTTCTCGTGGTTGTCACCTCTGTGCGCTGACACGAATGTGTTCTTGTAGAGAAGAAGAAGAGCGCATTTAGTAACGGCTGCCAGAGGACTGACAACAATAAGAGGTTAGTGGAAAAATGTATTGCTTAGGGCTTGTTAAAGCCAAGCCTAAATCATATGTTCAAGGCCAATAAAATTTGGGCGCCATATTTGTAACGAAGTGGTCAAGGTCAACAAGTTATATGCCTTTCGGATTGAGGCGCCCTTCTTGCTATCCAGATGGGTCCACGACGTACAGGTTCGCAGGTAATTTATGCTGAGAGCAACAGTGCACCGTGCGCCAGGTTCCTTGGGAGAATCAAAACAATTCTTCACAGAAATTACAACGGCTGTACTGGGCCACAATAACACTCGTTAGAATTAACACTCGAATTAATTAACGAATTAACAGTAACACAACCGGAACCATCACCTCTGCCGTCACAATGTAAACAACCAGCTGAGTTTTAGTAATTCAACTCAAAATTTTTCTTTCATTTCTCCCTAGCGACAACCCAAAAAATTTTTTATAGTTTTCCTTCTGACCTTTCTACTCATTGAGTCCAATAACTAACTTGATCAACTCAAAATATAGTTTTTTTTCTTCATAGGGGCGTGTTGTATGCTACTAAAAAAATATTCATTGTAACCTAAAAGCTAATCCAATACGAAATCTAATGAAATATTTATCAGTCTTTAAGAATTTCAAATTATAATTACAATTGCAAGAAGAATAGTTATTCTAATAATTATGAAGAAATCATTATAGTTTTAATTGTACGACGAATTATTATTATGGGTTTTAACTTGTAATAGGAATTGTGTACTATATACTGAGGGAAGTGAAAATTTTTTTTTAATTTTAGACGGGGAACGCTCAAGAAATTGTCTCTATGGTTATTTATAGTTAAATAAAAACAAGAAATATATTAGGTGTGGCAGCGGCCGAAATCTCAAGAATTATAATTTAAAATATAATTTGGTTTCCTTAAATTAAAGTTCGGTTGTCAATAAGTTCCAAGGCTCCTTTCCTTGATGTGAAGCTTTCTCTAACCAAATTTATGAAAGCAATACTTTTTTTGATTGAGTTGCTGGGCCTTGTTTCCTTGCAAACATTTTACTTTCCTTTTATACCTGCCGCCTTTTGCCAAAAGATACTCGTCTTTCAAAATTTAGTAATGGTTTCGGCCTTTTCATACGATTGGTATTTAACGCACAGAAAAAGGGAGTTTCGCGAAAAACTAGAATAATTTATTCGGGTTACACCACACTGTTTTTTTTGTTATGATAACCTACCTAAGCCTTATAGACCCTACCCAGGGTAAAGCGTCATCGCAAAATTCCCTTCATTTGCAGCTTTAGGCTTGGCAAAGACACACCTAGAGGAGCACATCATTGACACCGGCGATGCGTTGGTAATTGAAGAGTCCGACAGTCCCTGGAATTCCCCAGTTGTACTTGTACGTAAACCTGGGAAGGTCAGGCTCTGTTTGGACTCTCGTAATGGTGATCTTGGTCACGAAGAAGGACGCCTACCTCTTACCCCACATTGCCGGATTGCTTGGACGACGCACTTCATCTCATCTATTGATTTGAAGGATGAGTTTTGGCAAATTCCTTTGGAAAAGCAGTCAAGGTACGGCGTACTAATCGACAAATTTAGTGAAGTTATCCTTGAAAGTCAAGTTGTTTCCGGAGTCAGTTTCCTCGAGTGGACCAACAATGTCGAGATAGATTATGTCGAAGGGCTGTTCTGCGATGTCCGTGATGACCATCGGAATTTTAATTATAGGTGATGCCTTCATTTTTTGGCATTCATTTTGAGCAACGCTTCACGTATTTCTTGATATCGCTAAGCATACTCCTCCAGTACTTACTCCGAATCCGCTTATATGTTTTATTTACACCCTGATGGCCGCCAAAAAGAGAGTCGTGGTAATCATGTAAGATCGTTTGTATCTCCTTGGGGCCTGTGATTATATCAGGGGGCTTAGGTTTGTCGTCGACTAGCGGATTAGTATCTGGCGGGTTCTCTGTTGTGACCTCTTCAGTGTTTGGAATTTTATTGTGAGGCGTGCGATCCCGTATTTCGGGGCTTTTCGACTCTGTTTTAGAGTTTTTCGCTTGGGTCCGGGTCACAGCTTTATATTTTAGGCGATTTTTTCGAATAGAGGTTATTTCATCCTCCGAGTCCGACTCCATTCTATGGAAGACTTGCGCTTTTACCATTATGTTTTGGCCATTTGATTCGCATTGTACTTTCCTGGTTTGTATTCGATTTGATAATCGAATTCGGAAAGTTTATGGTGAAATCTCACCAGACGGGAAGTGGAGTCTTTAACATTAACGACGCCTTTGAGAGGTTTGTGGTCTGAATAGACCGTAAATTTTCGGTCTTGCAAGTAACATCTAAAGCTACGCGTGGCCCACACTATTGCGAGCAACTCTTTTTCAATAGTTGAGTAGTTGCGTTCCGCCTCGTTCAGTATACGGCTGATCGTGTCCTACTTCTCCTTGCGAGAGGACGGCTTCTAATGCCTCGCTGCTGGCGTCCGTGGTTAATTCTATTTATTTATTTATTTAAGCTTAATGCAAGCTCTGACATAAAAAAATACAAAATAACAAAATAAATATTACAAACTAAAATTAACAATAATTCATAACAGATAATGTAAGCTACAATATGAGCTAGGATTATGATAAATATAAACTGGGCGGAAGGAGAATTATAAAAGGCGATCAAGATGGGTGGGATAAGGATATAAGGCTTTGTGAAGGGATGATTTACTCAGATGGAAGTCAAAGGAGGGAAGGTCGTTGACTTTTCTTAGCATCGTGGTAATTGGTTCGCGTTGACCGTACTTCGTGCGATGGCGGTCGAGTCGGAAAAGGGGAGCGGACCTAAGGTTGCGGGGTTCGTATAGATGGGTAAAGACT
This sequence comes from Leptarthrus brevirostris, assembly GCA_964036015.1. Taxonomy (NCBI): domain Eukaryota; kingdom Metazoa; phylum Arthropoda; class Insecta; order Diptera; family Asilidae; genus Leptarthrus; species Leptarthrus brevirostris. The sequence goes on from OZ038371.1 coordinate 80,177,413, forward strand.
GCAGGATTTAAGGGCAGCTTATGGCACCAGCTAATAGCTGATGAATGAAGAGAACGTCGGAAACATCACGACGTTTACATAGGGGTTGTAAGTCGATCAGTTACAGACGGGCTTCATAAGGTGGAAAGTTGAATTTGTCTACCCACGGAAGATCACGCAGAGCAAAGCGAATGCACCTACGCTGAACAGATTCAATTCTGTTAATGTGGGTTGTTTGCGTCGGTGACCATACCTGGCTGGCATATTCAAGTAAAGGTCTAACGAAGGAAATATAGAGAGATTTGGAAACATAAGGATTGGAGAACTCTCTAGACCAGCGCTTCACAAACCCTAGCGCTGAGTTAGCTCTGTTAATTATGCTATCAATATGGGAACGGACATTTAGTTCGCTATCACAGATTATTCCAGAGGTAACGATAGGGACTGGTACGTCGGTTAACATGTAGGTTCTCGTGGTGGAGGTAAGACGCTTGCGGGAATAATAGATGGACTGGCATTTGGAGACATTGAGCTCAAGAAAGTTTTTCATGCACCATGTGGTGAACGAATCGAGGTCATTTTGGAGAAGAAGAGAGTCGGTTGTGGAGGAGATATGTTTAATTATTTTCATGTCATCAGCATAAATGGACAGCTCTGAGTACTTGATGACACAATCAACATCATTAATTGTAAGGATGAAAATTAATAGACCGAGGTGGCTGCCCTGAGGGACGCCGGAACGTGCGACAATGGGCTTAGAAATGGATGAGCTGAAAAGAATATTGTACTGACGGTTGTTGAAGTAGGATTAAATCCAGGAGATGAATCGAGGGGGGAAGCCTAGACAATCAAGTTTAAACAGGATAACGCTATGGGAGATCTTGTCAAAGGCTTTACTAAAATCGGTGGCGATAACATCAACATCTTTACCGTTTTTCAGAACACATAGTGTTTTGGAGACGAATTCGGTAAGGTTGGTGGTTGTAGATCTTCCTTTGAGGAAGCCATGCTGGGAGAGGGAGAAAATAGACTTACAGTGGAGAACATGGAATGATACACCAATTTTTCGAATAGTTTAGGTATGGATGATAATTTAGCAATGGGTCTGTAGTTGGATACATCGTTCTTGCAGCCTTTTTTGAATATGGGAATCATATAAAAGTTTTTCCATAATTGAGGGAAAACCCCTTGAGTGACCGAGAGGCGGAAAAGCAAAGTAAGGGGTTGAACTATATGCATGGCACACTTTTTCAGAACGATGGCCGGAATGCCATCAGGACCGGGGTGAAAGTCATCCTCAAGCCCGTTAATACTGGCGGCGATTTGTTCGGGGTCAGGGTCGAAAGATGTAAACGATGTTTGAGTGCATTTGTCCAAGAATGAAAAGTAGTTAAGGTCAGGTTGTGGGGAATTGTCGCTGAAAGATTTACTGAAGGAGTGTGCAAAGAGGTTGGCGATAACCTGAGGATCAGATGAGGAGGTATTCTCGAGCTTTAGGGTGGAGGGTAACCATTGGATTTCTTCTTAGAATTAATAAAGCTATAAAAACGCTTGGGGTCGGATATGAGGCTTATTTTAATCCGTTGGAGGTACTTATGGTATCACAATATTCTGAAAAAGAGGTGTAAGCAGACAAGTAGGAAAAATAGTCAGACTCAGTCTGAGTCAGAAGAAAAGTTTGCCAACGTTTATTTCTCCTGTTGCGGAGAGAGAGTAATTCTTTGTCGTACCAAACGGGGGATGAGGAGCAGTTTTCACGAGGAAGAAGACAACATATTTATTTTTTTATTTATTTAAGCTTAATGCAAGCTATTACATAAAAAAATACAAAATAACAAAATAAATGCTACAAACTAAAATAAACAATAATTCATAACAGATAATGTAAGCTACAATATGAGATAGGGATAGATTGTGTAAGACAAGCGTGTATTTCCGAATAAAACGCCTATACAGCAACGTTTATTGGAAGATGTTGAGGGATAGTGCCAATATTGGAGTTGAGAAGCAAGTGATTTAATTTTTCATAGTCGCCTCTACGAAAATTGAAGGAAGGAGAAGACTCGGAGCTTGAAAGGGCGTGAGGGTCTTCGTAGGAGAAAACGAGGAACAGGGGAGGATGGTGACGATCCAGGGAGGAGAGGAGATGTTCGCTTTCCGCGACAGCCAAGTTAACTGGGTCTGAGGAAAAGATTAATTCTACTTGTCTGTCCAGAAAGTTCCTGACTCCACTAACTTGAAAGAGACCAGAAACAGAGAGGTGATCGGTAAAAAAGGCTTCTTTGGCGGAAGAGGCGTTTAGGGGGACAAAGTGTGAACAGTCCTCTCACAATTACCATTGAATACGAGGAGCTTAAAGTCACCCAGTACAATGAATTTATCGGAAGCGTCAGCGTTCTCAAGCATGGTGTCTAACGTTTCAATTACTGGCTCGTAGGCATCTAGAGGTTGAGAGGGACGAATATAACAACAAAGAATATACACAATAAACTTATTCAGTGTTAATTTGATACATACAAATTCAGATATTGGAGAGTCGGAGGTCTTAGACAGGGTGGCATCATAACGGTTGTGAGCAGATATGAGAACCCCATCGCCTGGTGGGTCATTGTTGCCTACACAACCGTCAGCACGGAAAATGCTATGGTTGGGAGGTAAGTTGAATGGTTTCGAGAAATCGAGATATATAAGGAGTGGAGGGGATATTGGTGTGGTTTTAATTTTTTCGAATGCCTCCTAGCACTGCTCGGTCCATGTGAATTTGACATCCTTGCGGAGCAAATTCGTTATGGGACGCACAATCTTGGAGAAGTCGGGGATGATCTTCCAAGCCTTGTTATCCTGTTAGGACGAAATTCATTAAGCGTTGGAATGTGGCCGGTTTTGTTCGATCTTGAGGATCGATGAACACCTGGTGATAGCCGTTGGCGAGATTGAGGGTGGTAAAATACTGAAAGTGACCCAATCGGTCAAGAATATCCTCGATCCGAGGCAGCGGAAAGGCGTCACCTATCGTCTTATCGTTTAATTTACGAAAGTCTACGACGACGCGCTACCTCTTTTCACCTGGTCCCGCCTTCTTGGGGACGACTAAGAGATGTGAATTCCAAGGGCTTTTACTTGGCTGCACTATGTAGTTTTCTATCATTTCGCGAAGGTGTTAGTTTATTACATTGCGTTGCGGCTCTGGCAAACGATACATTTTCTGGTTGATTGGTGCTTGGTCCTGCACCAATGGTATATCATGAGTGATGGCGTTTGTGAAAGTTAGCCGATCACCTTTGAGGAAAAAGATATCGTTATACTCGTAACAGAGTTGTGATATCGCTTGTTTTTCCTCCGCGCTCAGATTGACTGAGCTCTTCGTCTAATCTGGCAAGACGCGGTTTATTACTTGGGTCTTCCGATTCTTCATATGCCTGGAACAAAGTGGCCATTTTTTCGGCGCTAGAAATATTTGTATCTTTATTTTTATGTTTACGTTTACTTATTTTACTGAAACCAGAAATATTTTTATCTTTATTTTTATTTTCACCCCAATTTATTTTATTTAAATCACTCTTAAAACTAAATGACGATGGAGTTGGGGCTTCTGAACCGCCGTAAGTTGCCATATTTGAGACGAACTCACTATCGTCTTCTAATGAGCTCTTTCGCCGTGGTTTACTTACTGTAAAAGTTGATTTCGGAGCTTTTGTAGATACCGTCCCTGTAGTGAGCTCGCTTCCATTGTCGACGTGTTTTCAAATTTTATTTTGAGAAGGCGTGGGAGCTAATGGGCTTTTGCCATCGTAATTCCTTCTGTCTAGGTGAGCTCTGTCGACGTTTGTTTGATTATGTTCACCTTTCCTTTGGTGCCTTTGTTTCCTTTTATTTCCTTTGTGCGTGGGTGCTGGTGGTTTCATGCCATCGCTATTCCTGGTTTTCAGGTGAGCATCCTCAGCGCGTTCTCCGTTTTTCGGGGTTTCCTGAGTGTTGATTTCCTCTTGATCCTGTTTAAGTTGGACGACGGTGTAGTTGTGGACAGGGACTAGATCCAGACTAATGGTAGTCAGAACTACTTGTGAATGGTGAGTGTGGAGAACTCCAACAGACACTGCTTTTAAACCAGCGGGGAGTAGGCCATTCGCCAGGAAGACTCCTTGATTTATCTCTCTCGATAGACAGAACATCTCCTCCTGCAGCTGCAAGGGAATCTCGACTATGATCTGTGACCTAGCATGTACGCATACAGGCTCTTTCAGCTGTATTTGTTGCTCCTCATCGCGCAGGTCAAGTCAATCTCAGTCGGTTTGTCCATCTCGCATTCCAGTGTTCGGCGGCCATTGTTCTATTGTTGAGAAACTTTTGGAGTACCACAGATTGTCAGATCGGCCTTTCTGGGCTCTGCGCTATCTGTTCGGGTATTCATTTTGACCACTTTTTCAGAACACAGGTTATCCAAAGCAGCTCTTAATGGAACAGCAAACTCCTCAGGGTTGTTTTCCCTTCGAGGGAATCGCAATGCCTTATTCGGACCCTCAACGTTAGGAAGTCGTTTCCTAACAAGCCGTCGCCGGGAAGGCCGGGTAGGTTTTTTATAACCTGAAAATGTCAGGGAATGTTGTTTGTAATGTAAATGGTGTTTGTAATGTATATGTTTCTCCGGTAATTGTATCATCGGGATTTTTAATTACTATCATGTGATGTTTGACCTTATCTGGTCGAAGTTCTGACGGCGGTCACCATATCGGAAGTCGATTCGTGGGGGAGACGAGCGTTGAGGTGGAGTCGTATATGGCGGAGTCTGTCGGCAGAAATTTTGTGGTGGCGGTGGTCTGTAAAACGTTTGCTGTGGAAAGTTTCGAGCAGGTATATATGGGGTTCTATGGAATGCCCGTATTCTGGCAGTTGGGTCCATCGCGACCGGGGTAGTTGGGCCTTATTCTACAACAACCGGGGCAGGGAAGCCTTCCGTTGTTGTGGTTTGCGTGAACTGGGCGCCCTGCTGTAGTTTCTCCATGTCGAGTGCTTTATTAATCAACTCCTCGAGCGTTCCGTCGGTAACTGTGAGGAGATATTGGCATATGTGCGGGTTCTTAACCCCACTGCGGATTGCGTTTTTTGCAAAGTCCTCCAGCTGCGTTGTAACAGCTGGGGTGGCCGCAGGTCCGTATTTGGTTTGTGCAGCCTCTTTACAGAGGACCAGCAACTGTTTCACTCTAGCCCTGAAGGTGGTGAGCGTTTCGCAGGGGTTTTGGTGAGCTGTTATAAGCCTATTTACCAGTTCCTGGTAAATTTCTCTGTGAAGGTATGCCCCGTTTAATTTGGCTGCGACTTCTTGGAAGGTTATCGGTACATCTGAGGCCAACAGTTAGTATGCTCCTCCACGGAGTCTTGTGGGGAATATCTTGAGGAAAGCATCTTGCTCCCCATCGGTGAGACACTGTTTGGCCTGGCGGCAGCAACCCAGGGATGTTTGCAACTCTGATCCGAGATGCGGGCCTGGCTCACCTGAAAAAATGGGCACCATTTGCGCAGTTAATTTGACAATTTTTTCATAATCGGTCGCCATAGTGGAGCTCTGATTCGAGTCGGTGACGGGCGAGTCTTGTGTGAGAAATCGATTTATACCTCCACTTTTGGCCTGCTTACCGTTCCCTTGTCAGCAGTACTATAGTTATGTTGGGGAAAGGATGGGCTTTTGCCTGCTTCAGCGATTCCCTTTTCCAACCTGCTACTGATGCTGTGTTGATTGGTGATATTACTTGTTGTCTTCTTCTTCGGGACGGGACGGAGCCCACACAGTTCCACCGGTGGTGCTGGCTTGCACTTTGTGGAAACGTTGGGGGTGACTCCTACGGGCTATTGGCTACCCGGGAGTGCTTAAGGGTACCCTTTTTTGTTCGACGTAGGATAGAGGTTTTTAAAATTGTTAAGTTTCTATAAAACACACTTCCCCTATCCTACCAGCTGCGCCAATTTTTTATTACGCCTTATAAGGGATGCTAACGAGCACACACAACGCTGCGCATACTCCTGCCACACTGTTCCATTCGCATAATAAACACAATTCCGTGATTACTAATTTAACGTCAATTCACTTGATTACTTATTCATTGGTGTCCGAATGTCCGCTACAATTTACACAAAATTTATTTTCACTTATTTTATCAATAAAGTACTTGCTACTCAAAAGAAAACTCATTATACACTTTGTACTCACTTAATTGCTTATCCACTAGTGTCTCTATGTTCTTGACAATTTACACACAATTGGTTTTCACTTATTCTCGTTGTACGAAATCACTTATAACTCATTGTACGAAATCCAACTCATTTAATATTTGTTTGTTTTAATTTATGAGTGCATGAGTTGGATTTGAATATATGAAATCCAACTGGTAAAATTTTAATGGTTTTTAATTTCTAATGACAGATTGGATTCGGTAGAATTTTGGCTTATTTTAAAATAAGCGAATCCAATCTGTAACACCCCGCCGCCAAGGGGTGCGCACACATCCGCGTGGCGATCCCAGCGGATGAAACTCAGGCCCGAAAATCTCGGCATCGGAAATACCGCCACAGAGCCAGGTTTCAGAGAGACAGGTAATGTCAAAATTGGAGGCGCTAGTAGAGGACAACAGATGCGAAGTTTTGGACAGCAGACCGGTAACATTGGCGTAGAAGAGGGAAACCTCACCGACAAGTTTTTGGAGTGCTGTACCCCGCCTAGGCGTGCTCTCGGGACAAAGTCACGAACGATCGAGCCGGGAGGCCACAAGTTTGGACAGATACTTGCCAAGAAAAACTCCTCGGGAACGAAGACTTTAAAGGAGGCCGTAAAGGCGCGTTCTCCTGTATGGTTAGTTGGGTTACTGCGCCGACAGGAAACCATGCCGATGGGGATGGAAGCGAGAGTGGCGATATTGAAAGCTATGTCATGCTCAGAGGTGTCAGGGTGAACTCTGGAAACGAACAGGCATTTCGGACGTCTGGCAGGCCTTAGGGCAACAGCCCCAGGGTGAGAGGCAATGTCTGGCGTAGCACGAGAGGCGACGTCCACAGTCCCTCCTATCAAGTGTTGGTCTTGGCCGCCGATACGGGGTTTCGGGGCAGTTTAAATTAAGGGGGCAATCGATCCACCCGACACAGTAACAGCGGAAAAACCCGCGGGGGATGAGAAAGAACTAAATCCTGAGGAAAAGTGGCATTACCGCCGCGACGTTTGCGCCTGCGGGATGCCCGAGAATTAAGAGTGGGCTGGCGTTCGACACGCCTTTGTATGCGTGGGGAGCAGTTGACAGAGTGAGCAGGGTCAGGCATCTGGCCATCGGAAACAGCTTCGTGGAGCTCAGGGACAACAGAGAAGAAGGCCACCACGGTTTCTAGGGAAAGGCAAACAGAGGAAACAGTCAATGGGGACGTATGCTGAGAACCAATACATGACGCGTTAGAGGGGGAGGGAATGGGAGGGACCGAGATCCCACTTCATCTGCTTGACTGCGCGACGAATATCGTCAAATATGGGGGTGACGGAAGAAGGGCCCGCAAGAGGAATCGGGCAGGGGCCGAGGCTTGCGATCGACGTGTGCACATCATCCAGGGAAACCGACATTAATGTGATGCGAGAGGAAATCTCTTGCGACTTTTCCAAGAGCACGCCTGAGTCAGATACGATGGTATCTACAGATCCCATCAATTTGTCTACCCTGGCCGTCAGAGAGAGCATCGTCCGACAAAAGATCGAAATTACCCCAATGACTCGACAAGATGCTTACCTTGTCGGCGACGAGCAACAAGTCGGCAGAAAGCGTCTCCATCATGCTCCTTACAAGTCTCAACACAAGACAAAAAAACCGGAAGGAAGACGAATAAAATAAATAAATAAATAAAAGACAAGAAAACCTACAAATAAATTAATGAAATAGACTGAGACGAGAGAAACAAAAGAGCGCAAATGAAAAGGAGCCATGGTTAATCACTGTGTCGAGTTTTGTCTTGTCAGTGTTACACAATACGTGAAAGTTCGTCTCAACCGAAGAAGTGGACTGTACGTCGAGAGATGGGATAATGTTTGGTGCAAGTTAAACCGCTCGCCAGAAGTCTACACCCAAATATAACTGTTGGCTTAAGCCAGGCACTATAAACAGAGTTAGGACTTCGGTGTGTCCACGAAAGGTTACTGCAGTTCTGACTGTGCCGGAGACGGACTGACTAGTACCGTCGACGGTACGAACTGAGGCTGTCAATGCGGCGAGTTATAAGACTGAGCGCTGGACAAACTCTAGGGATCCTTGTCTCAAACAACTCACGCTGGCACCGCTATCGAGCAAACACAGGATGGATTCAATGCCTGTTTGAACTTTAACGTAAGGACGACCGTCGTCTTCATTGGTGACAATAGTTGAGACTAACGACTATCGAGTATTTTTCAATGCGCGTTTTCTCTCTCTAAATTTCTTTTTCGATTGACAGAAAGCGTCGCTTCATCTTCACAAATGCACGCTCGTAATAAATTTATTTATTTATTTAAGCTTAATACAAGCTATTACATAATTATACTACAATTACGAGCTGTAACATAATACTCACACTACAAGCTATAATAAATGACGACATAATAAATAAATTAAAAAAGCTACAATATGAGCTCTAATTAAAGTAGATACGGGCTGGAAGGAAGAAGAATTAAGAAAGGCGATCAAGATGGGCGGGATCAAGATATTAGGCTTTGTGAAGGGATGATATACTCAGATGGAAGTCAAAGGAGGAAAGTTCGTTGACTTTTTGTAGCATCCTGGTAATTGGCTCGCTTTGACTGTAGTTTGTGCGAAGGCGGTCGAGTCGGAAAAGGGGCGTGGACCTAAGGTTGCGGGGATTGGTATAGATGGGTAAAGATTGCAGGATTGAAGGGCAGTCTATGGCACCACTGAATAACTGATGAATGAAGAGAATGTCGGAAACATCACGACGTTTACTTAAGGGTTGTAAGTCTATCAGTTTCAGACGGTTTTCATAAGGTGGAAGGTTGAATCTGCCTACCCACGGAAGATCACGTAGAGCGAAGCGAATGAACCTACGCTGGACGGATTCAATCCTGTTAATGTGTGTTGTTTGTGTAGGTGACCATACCTGGCTGGCATATTCAAGGAGAGGTCTAACGAAGGAGATATAGGGAGATTTGGAAACATAAGGATTAGAAAACTATCTGGACCAGCGCTTCACAAACCCTATCGCGGAGTTAGCTCTGTTAACTATGCTGTCAATGTGGGAACGGAAATTGAGTTCACTATCAAAGATTATTCCTAGGTTACACAAAGAGGTAACGATAGGGACTGGTACGTCGGTTAGCATGTAGACTCTCGGTGGTAAGACGCTTGCGGGAATAAGAGATGGACTAGCATTTGGAGACATTGAGTTCTAGAAAGTTTTTCATGCACCATGTGGTGAAGGAATCGAGATCTTTTAGCACGAGAAGAGAGTCGGTTGTGGAGGAGATATGTTTAATTATTTTTATGTCATCAGCATAAATGAACAGCTCTGAGTGATTGATGACACATTCAACATCATTTATTGTAAGGCTGAAAATTAATGGACCGAGGTGGCTGCCCTGAGGGACGGCGGAACGAATGACAATGGGGTTAGAAATGGATGAACTGAAAAGAATATTGTACTAACGGTTGTTGAGGTAGGATCGAATCCAGGAGATGAATCTGGGGGGACCAGCTTGTACTTTTGGTCGAAACATCCATCATTTCTTTGAGCGCTGATATTTTTCAGCGATCACCATCCCAAAGAAAATTTGTAACTCCAATTTGTGGAAGAAAAACAAACGTTTTTACTTTTCATTTTTTTTTACTTCTACCTCCACTAATTCGCCCCTTCCGCTAATCAAAACTACTTCAACAAACTACTACGCTCAAAGAAATGATGGATGTTTCGACCAAAAGTACAAGCTGGTCCCCCCAGATTCATCTCCTGCATTCGATCCTACCTCAACAACCGTTAGTACAATATTCTTTTCAGTTCATCCATTTCTAACCTTATTTTCGCTCGTTCCGGCGTCCCTCAGGGCAGCCACCTAGGTCCATTGATTTTTATCCTCACAATAAATGATGTTGAATGTGTCATCAAGCACTCAGAGTTGTCCATTTATGCCGATGACATGAAAATAATCAAACATATCTCCTCCACAAGGGACTCTCTTCTTTTTCAAAATGACCTCGATTCCTTCACCACATGGTGCATGAAAAACTTTCTTGAGCTCAATGTTAACCGACGTACCAGTCCCTATCGTTACCTCTTTGTGTGACTTACAAATAATCTGTGATAGTGAACTCAATTTCCGTTCCCACATTGACAGCATAATTAACAGAGCTAACTCAGCGCTAGGGTTTGTGAAGCGCTGGTCTAGAGGGTTCTCCAATCCTTATGTTTCCAAATCTCTCTACGTCACCTTCGTTTGACCTCTCCTTGAATATGCCAGCCAGGTATGGTCCCCTACACAAACAACTCACATTAATAGCATTGAATCTGTCCAGCGTAGGTTTATTCGCTTCACTTCTAGACTGCCCCTCAATCCTGCTATCTTTACCCATCTATACCAATCCCCGTAACCTTAGGTCCACTCCCCTTTTCCGACTCGACCGCCATCGCACAAACTACGGTCAAAGCGAGCCAATTACCAGGATGTTACGAAAAGTCAACTACCTTTCCTCTTTTGACTTCCATCTGAGTAAATCATCACTCCACAAAGCCTTATATCTTGACCCCGCCCATCTTGATCCTGATCGCCTACTTTAATTCTTCTTCCTTTCGCCTTCTGCCAGTAATCAATATATATAGCTCATATTGTAGCTTATACTTTTTATTTATTTATTCTTAATTATTCATTTATTATAGTCTGTAGATTAGTATTAAGTTATAGCTTGTATTTTATTTTTTATTTTTGTATTTTTTATGCAATAGCTTGTATTAAGCTTAAAAATAAATAAATCAGCGTGATACTTGTACTTTTTACCACGGACATCCATGACGAAAGGTCAAAACACAACTCCTATAAGTACTCAGTTTTAAATCTGAGTACGAATTATATGAAGAGGATTTTTAGTCCATCAATTTCATATAACCAATACTGGTTAAATATTGTTTAATCAGAAAAACGCTTGTTTTTCTTCCACAAATTGGAGTTAAAAATTTTCTTTGGGATGGTGATCGCTGAAAAATATCAGCGCTCAAAGAAATGATGGATGTTTCGACCAAAAGTAAAAGCTGGTCATCATCAGCGTGATTCTTGTACTTTTTACCACGGACATCCATGACGAAAGGTCAAAACTCCAATTTGTGGAAGAAAAACAAGCGTTTTTATTTTTCATTTTTTTAAATAAATGACTTCCACCAAGTGTTGCTCTTTCTGAGGTAGAAGTAGTTTGAGATGGGACGATAGTGAAGTAGGATGATGGCTTGTAATTAGGTCGGCATGCGGAGGAAGTAGCGGGTGCCAGGTTTGGTGTATACAGTGGAGGGGTGGGACAGACAGAAATCAAAGCAGAGGTGGTGGCGTGGTCGAAAAATGATGGCTTGTGGTTAGGTGGACACACGGAAGAAGTTGGGAGTGCATGGTAAGGTGGATGTCCTGGATATATAGAACTCAAAACAGTCGTGGTAGGGTTGACGGCTGGGATGGACGACTGGGGTTGACGGCTGGGATGGTCTTCTAGCGGCTGAGCCTGACTCGTAGTAGGAAGAGTCCAGGCTCCTTTAAGGGATAAGTTTGACCCGAAGTTAGGTGGTGGTTTTGACAGGTCTGGCTGGGGCGCCGATGCAGCACCTGTAACGGAATCCGAGGAGAACCTTACCGTCCTGTAGGTCTGGTGTAGAGCCTTTTGTGACTTGCTCCTGGTCACTGGTGGCGTAGTAAAAACTTGCGCCTGTTTAGGCTTTGCCCCATCTGATTCAGCTCCGGGCTTCACAACTGGTGATCGAAACATTTAAAAAAATTTCTCTTGTACCTATCACTCACCGTCAAGGAGTTTAATTAGGCACAATCAGCGAAGTAGCTGCTTGTTCCGATATAACGCAATAACAAATTATATAAGTGTGGGACTGAGGGTATCTGCCAAATGTACGGGCGTCCTAATGTTTGCTTTGCACTGGCAACAAAACGAAAAAAAATCTCTCTCTGTATCCTGTAGAGGGGAAATTGAGAGTAAAAAAAAATCAAAATAAAATGCGCATATGAATGAAACAAAAACTCAAAAGGGATCGTACCGCAAAACAAAAACATAAGAAAAACTCAGTAAAAAAAACTTAATTAAATCAGAATCAAAGCGAAAAAAAATGAATTCCAAAAAAAATCCAAATATAAAAAAAAATTCCAACTCATCAGAAAGCGAACAAAAACAAAAAGGTTTTTGAAACTGAAAATACTAAAGAAGTCAACTAAAATAATTTCAGGTTCCCCTAGAAGCTTTTTCTCCTATCTTGCATGGGATAGGAAAGGGTGGAAGAAGGTATGTGGGAATAAACAAACACAAAAGGGAATAATACAAAAATAAATGATTGCAGAAAAATAAAAAGGGTTTTGACTAATAAAAAAGAACTAAAAGTATTCACCAAAAAGAAAATTTTCGAAAAGGGAAGAAAAAAAATCGAACATTTTGGAATTTGAGAACCTTGATGAGGTTCCCAAAACCCACAACGTCTATCCTCCCTGTGGAGCTAGAGTCAGCCCTGAGATAAGACGGACTCAACGTGCACTTTCACGGTCCTACCAAGACGGTATCGGGGCTGTTCAAGCGTAGACGACCAAGTGAAGAGTCACGCTGGCTACTGCCCAAATCGGGTGTTCGTCCGACTCAACAGCTCCCTGCGGCATATGACACTAATGATCCCTGAGATTAGGCATGTCAGGAGCAACATCGGACATCGCTTAAGACACAGACATTAATCCCGAGCATTAGTCATCCCATGCCAAGGACAGGGCCGAGTTGGATAAAGTGTGTCCCTATTGCTAAAACTGACATGCCTATGGACACCATTAGACATGTCAGGACAGAGGCACTAGACCTCGAAAGTGCTTTACAAAAAACAGAAAAGAGACGACAGCCGTTCAGGCCGAAAATGGCCTAAGTCCGAGAAGGACTAACGGATCAGCCTAAGCTGACATGCCGTCTCTTTAAAGGCACGAAGCCACCAGAAGATGCTGGAGTGTCTTCCCTAGGGAAGACATGCTTCACGTTGGGCGCCATATTTATGTAATGTGTGCGCGTGATTTAGCAACATGAAGTTGCCGCGAGATGTTCAAGTAGCACGCGCTAGCTAACAGCACGTCCTAGCTCGTCGGTTTGGGGTGTGAGTCCTTGAACATCCTATCAGACATTGCAAACAGAGCAGTTTGCGTGCCTGTGGCGAAAGAAGGTTGTGGAGTCCTTCTTTCAGGTCTGGTAAAATCACAAAAAAACGGGAAACATAAAAAAGGAAGAATAACAGGCTTGGTGTTACCTGTTATCCTTAGCCGCACTGAACCATCTTGAACTGACAAATGAAAATGTACCACCTAAAACGATGGTTCAGGCTCTAACCCACTCCAACCCTACACCTGGCCAAGGTGTAAGCCCAACCTAGAAAAGTGCTGAAAACAAAAAAAAAAACAAAATACTAGAAATCAATCAAAAAAGAATAAAAAATACATGTGGACCGGAGGACGTGAGAAACAAGGAGGACAAGAAGCTTCATTGGGGTTTCCTGAAATCAAAAAACCAAATTTAGCTCATATAAGTATCCATATTATATTCAAATAAAATATTAAATTTCTACCTTATCACTATATCTCCAACAATGTCTTGATAAATTGACTATTAAGTAATTACGCCTATCCTCAAATGCTTAACGAATTCATCAAAAATGAACTCACCCTTCGAATTGGTTCTTATATCTCTACAATAGTATTTAAAGTTAGAATAATACAAAAAAACAATTGGGCTGAGATTATTCGGATGCTAAGAGCAATTTGTTAGTTTTTTCTTTATACAAACGAGCTAATTTGAACAAAATATCGATGGCCGTGAAATAATATATATAACAAGTCGCGAGGCAGATATCTCGCGCTAGATCGCTGATGCAAGACACCAAGGGCTATGGCGAGTCAAAGAGACTAATTGCTCTATAAGCATGATCAATCATAACTTGAATTGGAACTGTTATGTAATAAATTTTTCTTACTATTTCCCCTTAAATTTTTACGTGCTAAATATCGATTTTGTTACATGAATATATTATATATATATAATAATATATTATATATATATATATATATATATATATATATATATATATATATATATATATATATATATATATATATATATATATATATATATATATAAACTAAATAAATGAGCTACAAAAAGATTGGAATGTTTTCACTGTTTAAGACTGTACTGGTACTAACTTTGATTCTAATTACTTTAATGTGAACCAACCAACGGTTTTATTTAAAGTGAATTTCATTTCTCTAGATATTTCTAGGTTCGAGCCAAAGTGCTACTGTTATTGTCTTTTTGGTACCTTTAATTCAGTTAAATCATTCCATGAGGGAATGCGTTATGCTACTGTTCAGGCTACCCGCTCAAAAGGGATACTGGTTACGCGAAAATAAAAGATTTATTGCTGATAAAATAAGTTTTATTCATTGTAGTCTTTAATACTTGCACTTTTTATATTTCACTTTAAATTCACTTCAAATTCTTAATTTAGCACTTAACTAACTTATTTCTACACTTATAATTAATTGCTGAAAGAATTTGAAACGTTTATTAGCTTACCTATTTAAATAGTTATCTTAAAATAATTCGAACAGTCAGGTTCTGAATTATTTCTTGACAAGTGTTTAATTAATATGATATAATTGCGAACAGCCAGGTTCTGCAATCATATTGACAATCTATTGGAAATAATACTTATTCGAGCAGCCACGCTCTGAATAAGTATTGGGAAAATATTGTTACAAAAAGTTGCCTGAAAATTCAAATGATGAGATGAAAAGAAATTACCTAATCTCACACAAGGCTACGAAGGAAGAAGGACATCGAACGCAACCTCCGAGATGGACTTTTCCCGCCATACGGATGAGAGTAAAGGAATCCCAACATTCTAGTGGTAGAAGTGTCCTGAGTGAGTTTGAAGAAACCAAAGAGACTTCCTAACGGCTGTAAATCGACCGATAATAAAGTTTTGTTTATTTTAAGTTTACTCAAAGTTGTTTTTATTTAAAAGTTATTCAACTATAAAGCCACCTACACAAAATTACCTCGGAACGGGTCGAAAAATCGAAAGTGTGTAAGTGTACAGTACGTGGGCTCTCTAGGTGGTAAGTACCCCAAATTTTGTGCTATTTCCACTAAGAGCATTTAAAAGGTCATCGCTCTCGGATCAAAGAATACACTTCGTAGACGTCGTTCGTTTGCGACACGGTACCAGGTGTGAAGATTATCATTTGCACACCTCCTACTTCCCAGTACCCCGTTGCAACAGAAGCAACAAACACTGAGGACAAGCTAATAAACCACAAATAAGCCCGATCAATTATCGCCCACTGCACTAGGAAAGCTTAACAGAAACATTCGTTGGCAATTCCAGCTGGTCACGTTTCGATTGTCTCACGGCACGTCACGAGTCGCTGTGAAAACTTTCTTGCAGTGCTCGTTGCAGCCACACCACCACAGATAACTTGCCATATTCTCGGGCGACCATCTTTTATTGCGCATTAATTGTTGGCAAGTCACTAGTTGCACCCCTTCACGAATTGCCCAAATATCACAGCAGCAGAACACACCACGCAACAGTCCACTAGTTAGTTCGCGTTATCGGAAGAAAAGTCGGTTCACACCGACTCACGCTCGATAATCTCCAGGTGAGCGAAAGGCCTTGCCTTGTTTTCGGGACTACATAACAATACGTAAATAACCACGAAATAACACGCGCACCTTAAGTCAATCGCGACGGCTATTATCCGGAACACTGACAGTTCTACTGGACACCACGCACACTTAGAGAACTTTGTATGCAGAGAACTACACAGCGCATTCAGCAAGTAAGCCCTGGAAACGCTAAGCATCGCATCTGCAAATTGATAGGACAGTTGTTGTTGAACGAGTATATCCATTGTTTACGTTCACGGGTTACGTGCTGGCTTGCAACTTCCTCTCGATCTGCTTTCGCTAGTCACGCGAGTTATCTTGCCCTGCACCAAATTCAAAAACAAATTGTAAAGTCTCCCTCTCGGAATACCTACCAATAGAAAATTGTAACATTGGTGCCAGGTGTGGGGTTAGTTCGATCTTTTGAGAAAAAGATCCGCTGCCACTAGGAAAATTATCTTCGCTGAAATGAGCACGAACGACAATCAGTCCCCACTGGATTCCGGTCGGGGTAGTAGGTACCTAGGCAATAGGACGCAATCAGAAGAATTACCTTCGCGCCTTGAACAAATATTGTCTGCCCAGACAGAGCAGTTACAAAAACTAGGTGACGTTATGGAACGACTTACTGCGCGAGTTGCAAAATTAGAATCTGACCGCAAGGAGGATATCAGAAGAGTTATTGATGAATTAACAAGTTGCCCAACCCCTACTGGAGTGGGTCGTGATTTCGCTTCTCGCCTTTCGTCATCAGTAGAGGAAAACTGTCAGAACCAAGTGCGGACAACCACAGGGCATGTCGGGTTTGCGACCCTGCCGGAGATTAATCCCATTCCTCCCAGAGATAACCCCCCATCATCTACTATGATTGCAGGTCGCCACTCTGCCAGTGCTAATAGGGTACCCGTAAACCATGAAACGACCGTACTCCCACCGCCAAGAGCATTCTACGATGATTCGTGGGAACAGTTAATAAGCGTAGCTCCGGTCATCTCACCTGCCAGAATCTCTTTGATGCCGAAAGACTACGACGGAAAGGAGCCCTGGAGCTCATATAAGCAGCATTTTGACGCCGTCGCACGAGCAAATGGGTGGGACTCCGCCCTCAAAGCGTTGTATTTGGTGCCTTATCTGAGAGGCACGGCTCTGCAATTTTATGACACACTTCCACCGATTGTGAAAGAAAACTTTGAAGCGTTAAACCGAGCTTTGAGGGAAAGGTTCTCCGATGAATACCAAGTCTCAGTAGCACACATACAACTACGAGGCCGAATCCAGAGACCCAACGAGAGCTCAGAAGTTGCTCGTAATAGAATCGCCCTCGGACAATTTGTAGACGGGATTGCAGATGCGGACACACAGCGACGAGTTCGCGATTGCATGCCACGTACTTTAGAGGAAGCCCTGTCACAAGCCATTCGGATAGAAGCCAGTCGCGATGCAACTCGGATTAGTCGTCGCCAGGGAAAATTTTTGGAACCCGTGATTTCGCACCGCCGAGCTGACAGATCCAGGGGAAACACTAATCAGCCGTCGGGAAACTAAATTCGCCTAGTCTAGCGGAGCGTAGGCTGGGCCCTCTATCAACAAAAGCTCCTTAACCCCAAAAGCCCTTAGTAACGTACGCCGAAGTCCTTCGAACTGCGATACAGGAAAAGGAAACACCACAAGAAACCAGAAAAATACCAGCAAAACTAACGAAACCTACCATAGAGAATAATGTGTTCGGAAGAGTTAAATGGTTTAATGCCCGACAAAAGTACGGGTTTATCATCTGTGATAACACTGGCGAAGAGGTTTTCGTCCATGCGTCCAAGATAAAAAATAACAACCCGAATAAACGGGTCCCATCGCTAGGAGAAGGCGAGAGGGTCCTTTTTGATCTAGTTCCAAGCGGAAAGCGTCGAAGAGCCATTAACGTTACTGGACCGGGGGGCCAGCCTGTTCAAGGAAGCCGTTTCGCTGCTTCAACATGGCGGCCAACTTGTACCATCGCTGATGAAAGACCACACCCAAATAATACTCCCCTTATACTACCAACTGCCAGAAACCACGAAGCTCGCCTAGACTTCGATAATCCTACTTCAAGCATGGTTGAGGACACTTTACTTGTGCCTCCGCCTATCATGTTTGCTAATCCTGTAAATTTAAACTACCGCCCACTGACTTAGGGGGGCAAAAGTTAGTGGAGGATCACGCCCCACCCCAACTCAAAATTTTAGTAGGCGCAGGAGAAGCCCTAAATAACCTTTGGGTAGCAGGAAGAATTAACGACCGGAACTGTTCACTAATTATTGATACGGGGCAACCCAAACCATCGTTCACCGCAAAATCCTCGAAGACAGTGCCTGTCCCGTAAATCTAAGTCCATCTTGCGCTGTGATTCAGAGTGTTAGCGGCGAGACTTTCCCTGTGGACGGAGTTACCGAAATTTCCATTGACATTCAAGGATTTTGTACCCGACATCCTGCTTTTGTTGCTGTTATCTCTGATGATTGCATCCTTGGAGGTGATTTTCTAGTGAAATATGGCTGCAAACTAGACTTTAAACTAGGCACGCTTTGTATTGGAGAGGAAACCATAAATCTAAAAGAAGAACTAGGAAGAAAACTCGAAGCTCGAACGTTAAAGGAAATAAACATACCAGCCGGAGGGGAGTATCTTGTGCAGCTAGCTACCAATATGGTCCTTGACAACGATGTGTTAGTTACCCCGTACCCTACTGCTTCGAAATCACTTCAGTGCTTCCCTACGGTATCTACTTCCAGGAATGGCCTTGTATGGGCCCGAATAGTAAACATTTGTACGGAAGAAATCTCCATTCCAGCCGCCACATTTGTAGGTATCGTCGAACCAAAGCCTGAAATGATAACGAATAACAAACCTTCCGAAAAACTTACATCCAAAGACTTCGAAGAATTGTATCAGCGTAGTTCCAGACCTTTAAGTCCATCGCAATGTCATCTGTTGTATAGATTACTCGATGAATATCGAGATGTTTTCTCGCACTTTAAAGACGATATTGGTCGTACTTCTCTGCTTAAACATAAAATTGACATTGGAAGTTCACAACCCATCAAACAACCACCACGTCGGATCCCAATGGCTAGAAGAACGGAGGCTGAAACATTACTACGGGAGATGGTAAAGCAAGGCATCGTACACCCTTCCAAGAGCGCTTGGAGTAGTCCTGTAGTTTTAGTAAGAAAAAAGGACGGCTCCCTCAGATTTTGTGTCGACTATAGGCGTTTGAATGAGGTTACTAAAAAGGATTCCTATCCATTGCCACGCATTGACCTTACCCTAGATGCTTTGGGAGAATCAAAATGGTTTGCCGCTTTGGACCTCCAGTCTGGTTATTGGCAGGTGGAAGTAGACAACGCGGATAGAGAGAAAACTGCATTTACGGCTGGAAGCGGCCTGTATGAATTTAACGTGATGCCTTTCGGACTGACCAACGCACCGGCAACTTTTCAGCGATTGATGGAGTTGGTTCTTGAGGGTATCCCATACACTGCCTGCCTAGTCTATCTTGATGATATAATCGTACACGGGACTACCTTCGATCACCTACTGGCTAACCTCCAGCTTGTCTTCGACCGACTTCGGAAAGCTGGATTGAAACTCTCCCCCATCAAGTGTCACCTGTGTAGAAACGAGGTCAAATTTCTGGGTCACGTTGTGTCAAGTCAGAGATTATCTACACATCCCGAAAAGACTGCTGCTGTTCAGGAATGGCCTAGACCGACTAGCAAAACCGAAATTCAATCATTTCTGGGACTTTGTGCCTACTACCGACGTTTCATTCAGGACTTTTCTAGAATCGCGAAACCCTTGACTGCCCTCACGGAAAAAGGAGCTAAGTATCGTTGGACCGATGAATGTGAAACCGCGTTTAGGCATCTAAAGGAAAAGCTGACTACTACACCGGTACTAGCACAACCATCCGGGACCGGTCTCTTTATCGTCGACACAGACGCTAGCCAATATGCGTGGGGTGCCATTTTGTCTCAGATTCAGGAGGGGGAAGAGAAAGTGATAGAATACCACAGTAAAACGCTAAGTAGGCCCGAACGAAATTATTGCGTAACCCGCAAGGAACTTCTGGCAGTGGTTAAGGCGATTAGCCATTTCCAACCATACTTGCTAGGTCGCCACTTTCTCCTGAGAACGGATCACGCGTCGATTTGAGATTCATTATGTCTGAAGGATGATGCAATCTATCGGTGCTTTTCGACACACGCTGGTGCTCGCTATCAGATTTTAGTGCCAGAAGGAAAACGGGTGGAAATTTTGAAACACCTTCATAATAGTGCAGTGGGAGGCCACCTGGGAACAGACAAAACACTAGCTAAGCTAAAACAGCGCTACTACTGGGTGAATTGTTCAGAGGATGTACGAAAATGGTGCCAACGATGTAAAATATGCCAGGAACGAAAAGGTCCCGTACCAAGAACCCGAGCGAGGCTACAAATCTATAACATCGGGGCCCCATGGGAGAGAATGGACCACTGCCTACCACCACGAGAAATAATAAGTATATCCTGGTAGCCATAGATTATTTTACCAAGTGGCCAGAAGCTATGGCTATCCCCGACCAGACTGCAGAAACCGTCGTTGACACGCTTATAGAGCACGTATTTTCACGTTTTGGGCTCCCACTCCAAATCCATTCGGACCAAGGAAGAAATTTCGAGTCCACAATTTTTAGAGAAACGTTGAAGCGATTTGGTGTAGACAAAACACGTGCAACGCCTTTGCATCCACAATCCGATGGAATGGTAGAACGTTTTAATCGCACCATTCTCGATTATTTGGCCAAACATGTCGCGGAGCATCAAAGAGATTGGGATGACCACCTGCCTTTCCTCTTGCTTGCCTATAGATCTGCAGAACATGACACCACTAAGCAAACCCCGTCATGCTAAATTTAGGAAGAGAGCTGCGCCTTCCTGTCGACTTATTACATGGAACACCCCCAACGGAAAGACTACCAACAACGGAGTATCTGCAACAGTTGGACGAACGCTTGGAAGCGGTCTACCAATTTACTCGGAGGCAGTTGGCAAATTCCGGGCAAAAAATGAAAGATCGCTATAATTTGTCGTCCAGAGCAAACCCGTTCAAAACTGGAGACTTAGTCTGGCTTTATAACCCTAAGAGACGAAAAGGGCGATGTCCAAAATTACAGAGGGACTGGGAAGGTCCGTATGAAGTGACTAAACAGCTTAGCGATGTCGTTTATGAAATAAAGAAAGAAAATGGAAGAAACCCAATAGTTATCCACCGCAACCGCCTTGCCCCGTACACTTAAGACAGGCAATAACTATGCCAGCCCAAATACGCGTCGAATCCGGTCACCTATAGGAAAGTCGGAGGCGCCTCGTAAACCTCCCAGTACCAGTTTAGGAATGGACCGGTCGAAACGAAATATACCGGCGCGATCGCGGGCGGAAATACCAACGGTCCTATCCTAAAATCGACACATACACAGGTGCAAATGAAACTACAGGCCCATGACCACAATCACACTAATAGACGACCTGCACAGATAGCTCTTCTAAATATTGGACCAATTACCTGCGTAATTATGTCGAAACTTTTTGCAATTCTTTGTTTGTTTCCTATAGATGCTAGTGCTTTATTTTTTTTTTCCATGGAGAACGAACTGAGCAGAAACCTCCTTGGTCCAGCAATCCCGGAAACATCCTGAAGTTGAGCCGAACACTAGCAAGGCCCATTATGAGTGTATAAGCTGAGGGCAGCTTCTTTCCTTTAGTCGGGGGAAGTGTAACAAAAAGTTGCCTGAAAATTCAAATGATGAGATGAAAAGAAATTACCTAATCTCACACAAGGCTACGAAGGAAGAAGGACATCGAACGCAACCTCCGAGATGGACTTTTCCCGCCATACGGATGAGAGTAAAGGAATCCCAACATTCTAGTGGTAGAAGTGTCCTGAGTGAGTTTGAAGAAACCAAAGAGACTTCCTAACGGCTGTAAATCGACCGATAATAAAGTTTTGTTTATTTTAAGTTTACTCAAAGTTGTTTTTATTTAAAAGTTATTCAACTATAAAGCCACCTACACAAAATTACCTCGGAACGGGTCGAAAAATCGAAAGTGTGTAAGTGTACAGTACGTGGGCTCTCTAGGTGGTAAGTACCCCAAATTTTGTGCTATTTCCACTAAGAGCATTTAAAAGGTCATCGCTCTCGGATCAAAGAATACACTTCGTAGACGTCGTTCGTTTGCGACACGGTACCAGGTGTGAAGAATATCATTTGCACACCTCCTACTTCCCAGTACCCCGTTGCAACAGAAGCAACAAATACTGAGGACAAGCTAATAAACCACAAATAAGCCCGATCAATTATCGCCCACTACACTAGGAATGCTTAAAAGAAACATTCGTTGGCAATTCCAGCTGGTCACGTTTCGATTGTCTCACGGCACGTCACGAGTCGCTGTGAAAACTTTCTTGCAGTGCTCGTTGCAGCCACACCACCACAGATAACTTGCCATATTCTCGGGCGACCATCTTTTATTGCGCATTAATTGTTGGCAAGTCACTAGTTGCACCCCTTCACGAATTGCCCAAATATCACAGCAGCAGAACACACCACGCAACAGTCCACTAGTTAGTTCGCGTTATCGGAAGAAAAGTCGGTGGAGTTCACACCGACTCACGCTCGATAATCTCCAGGTGAGCGAAAGGCCTTGCCTTGTTTTCGGGACTACATAACAATACGTAAATAACCACGAAATAACACGCGCACCTTAAGTCAATCGCGACGGCTATTATCCGGAACACTGACAGTTCTACTGGACACCACGCACACTTAGAGAACTTTGTATGCAGAGAACTACACAGCGCATTCAGCAAGTAAGCCCTGGCAACGCTAAGCATCGCATCTGCAAATCGATAGGACAGTTGTTGTTGAACGAGTATACCCATTGTTAACGTTCACGGGTTACGTGCTTGCTTGCAACTTCCTCTCGATCTGCTTTCGCTAGTCACGCGAGTTATCTTGCCCTGCACCAAATTCAAAAACAAATTGTAAAGTCTCCCTCTCGGAATACCTACCAATAGAAAATTGTTACAATATTAGTGGGAACACAAAACAAACTTCTTCTATTCGAGCAGCCAGGCTCTGAATAAATATGTTAATAAATGTTAATAGGCAACACAATAATTTATTCGAGCAGCCAGGCTCTGAATAAATTGTTACAAATAGGTTAATTTACACAAAGTAAATATAATCGAACAGACAGGCTCTGATAATATTTTTATAGTTATACAAATAGATAAAATATTCGAACAGCCAGGTTCTGAATATTTTTTAAGTATATTTTTAATTGTACTCACCAAACTCGCTGAATATTAGATTTCAAAAGAGAGAGAGCCCATGTGCATGCAGCTCTTTTATAGTTTGAATTCAAACGGTGCATACAAAAATATCGAATTTGGTTGAATTCGAGAGATAGTCGCCATGTTAATTAGCATTCGATATTTTTTCGCCATGTTGAATCAAGGAATTTAAATTTTAAATATGATGTTGGCGGGAAACTTTTTATTTTAAAGACTTATAAATTGACGTTAAAGTTTAATTTTTACTATTAATATATTAAATGAGATCATTTAATATATAATTAGTTCTTGGTCACACGGATTATATACAAAAATATTAATTCCGATATTTGTTTACGTCGGTTGTTGAGCACCGTGTAACCAAATTGCTCTTGCGAAATATCAGCTGTTTGGTTGACAGAACTTGTTTTGTTTATTATTATTTTCAATTTAATTAATTAATTTTTACGTGAGGAGGTGGAATAGGACGGGAGCGGGCATGTTGGTTTTGTAAGTATACCATTGGCTTAGTTCATTTTTAATTCTTTTTATTTTTAGGTTGCATCGCAACATTCTCCCGCCCGAAGTTAAAAAAAACGATATGTAAAATAAGATTATTATAAATAGAATTTTAAATTGAACCACACTATCTCTAAACTGTTCGAAATTTCATACCTTCCAGGCACCACCTGAAACTCTCGGTTCACCAGTTTGACGCCAACGCTTCGGCCGTCTCGCAGTTGGATTGTCCTCTTACGCCGTTTAGACCGATCCAATTAATTTTTAAGTATTCATCCATTGGGATTGTGAATTTGGAACCTTCCCGCGTTGTTATATTTATTTCTGGCGAGACCATCTCGTTTGTGGGTAGCGGTGACGAGGACACGGCCTTATCACGTTGCGGATCGAAAACGTCATCTTCTAGCGTTAGGTCTATCGTCGAAGGTGGAGACGCGAGTGCTGCTGCTGGAGTGCTATTTTCATTCTCGTCTTCTTCATCCTCTATCGTGGGATCGACAGAATCTTGTGGAGAGAAGATTTCCTGCTCTGCTCTGTCTCTGAGGTCAATGGTGTAAATTTGAGGAGGAAGGACTTCTGCCCAATTTATGTTCCTTCCGGGCGTTGGTGGGGGTGATGTGGTCGAGAACAACGAGAAGATGTCTTCTACATTTATAGTTAGCAAATCTTCTGGCTGTTCTAATAGTTCCTCCCAGTCGATATATCTTCCAGGAGTGGGTGGGCACTCGGATTCTTGTGACATTTTGTTCTGTAGAGTGAAAATCTTTATAAATAAAACATATGATACAATTGTGGACAATTACAAACAGGACGCCACTACGTCACCAAAATTAGTAGGATGGAAGAATACGTAATTTGGTAATAGGACGTTTAACCCGTATGTGGTTATCCTTTCCAGGGTGGATTTCCATGATGCGTCCGAGTGCCCATCGAGTTGGAGGAAGTCGCTCATCCTTTATGATGACTAAATCACCAATTCATATGTTGGTTGTCTGTTTCAGCTATTTGGGTCGCTACTGCAGGTGCGCTAGATAGTTTGAAGACCATTTCTTCCAGAATGACTGAGTCAACTGTTGGATGCATTGCCATCTAGATAGAAAGAAAAGATTATTATCGGTTAAGTCTCCTTCGGGATGCGAGATTAAAGGTTTTCCAATAAGAAAGTGTCCTGGGGTTGAAGCATTCAAATCTGAGGTGTCTGAAGTGAGTGGACAAAGTGGCCGTGAATTTAGGCAGGCGTCAATTTGAATTAATGTTGTGCTCAGTTCCTCGTAGGTTAAAATTACTGTTCCCAAGAATCTGCGAAGATGATGCTTGATGGATTTGACGCCAGCCTCCCACAGACCTACAAAGTGGGGTGAAGCTGGTGGATTGAAGTGCCATGTAATACCTTCATTGGCGTAGATTTCAGCTGTGTCCTTGTTGGCGTTTCGTATGACTTCTTGAAGATCCTTGTTGAGAATGTTGTTGGCTCCGATGAAGTTAGTTCCGCAGTCCGAGTAGATATGCCTGCAGAGTCCTCGTCGCCCGATGAATCTTCTGAACGCTGCAATAAAGGATGTGGAAGTTTGATCAGAAACTGCTTCTATGTGAATTGCCTCGGTAAAAAAGGCAGATGAAGATGCAAAAATATCCGTTGTATATCTTTGCTCCACGATGCTTGGACATTTTCATGTCGATGGGACCAGCAAAATTGACTCTACAATTATTAAATGGATGATCCTGATTAACCCTCGGTGCTGGAAGATCGCTCATGAGTTGTGTTTACGTTTTCCCACGATGTGTAATGCATGTGACGCATTTTGATATTCAAAATCTTACTCACGTCCATCGATGATCCAGTATTTGCTTCGTAACGAGTTTAAAGTTAGCTGTGCACCTCCATGCAAGCTTCGTTTGTGGTGCGCATCTTTTGTCCGACTGTGATTAGAAATTTCCTTCTTCCAAGAGAGTTGTTTGATGTCATCATGGAACTCGGCTGATTGAACTATTCTGATGAGTCGCGTCTCTACTTCTTGAATCCCTTCCGGGGTTAGTGGTCCAGTCCCTTTTCTTTTCTTGCAGTTTTGATGAAACCGGAGACACCAGCATAACACTCGAATAAGACGATGATATGATGAGAAGCGTGCGATGATTTCCTGCGAATTAGAGTTGCTATTAGAGTCTTCGTTCTTGATTCTTCTTCCAGCTGTTCCTTTGGTGCCTCCCATGTAACTGTTGGCCACAAAGACTGGTTGTCCCTTAGCCAGCTTGGTCCGTGAAACCATAATTCGTTTTTGACTAGTGCCGTTGGGCTTATTCCTCTGGATGCGCAGTCGGCGGGATTTTCCTTAGATCTGATGTGATGCCATGAATTCAGTTGGCCATGGTCTTGTATTTCAGCTACTCTGTTGGCTATAAATGTCTTCCATCTGCTGGGGTGTCCTTTAATCCAACTGAGGGTGATTTTGGAATCCGTCCAGGAGTAGCTCGGTATGTTGTTTATGTCCAATTTGCTCAAAAGGACTGCAGCACATAGTTCTAACCTAGGTAAAGAAATAGTCTTAATAGGTGCTACTTTTGATTTTGAAGTTCATAAATGAGTATGAATTTGACCATCTTCTCCGATAATTCTTATGTAAACCACTGCTGCGTATGCTTGCATGGAGGCGTCACAGAATCCACGAAGTTGATAATTTTGATAAGTAGATTTTAAGTTGATCCAGCGGGAAATCCTTATTGTTTGTATGATGGGAATGCTTTCCGTGAAGTATTTCCATTCGCTGACAAGCTCAGATGGAACAGGTTCATCCCATGTAAGACCAGAAAGCCAAAGTTTCTGAATCATGATTTTTGCTGCTATGACTGCTGGGGCTAGCCAACCTAGGGGATCAAAGAGTTGTGAGATTTCTGATAATACCTTTCGCTTGGTAAGAATTCCATGCGTCTCTCGAATGTTGGTTTTAAAGCTGAATTCATCTGTTGAAGGATTAATGTCTTAATCCTTTCTTCGTCTTCAAAGGAAAGTGAAAAGTTGATTTCGCGGTCTTCGGGTGGTATATTTTCCAGTATTTTCGGATGATTACTAGTTCATTTGCGTAGATTAAAACCGCCGCCTTTGCCGCCTTCTCGTGAATACTTATGTTGATCATCTCCTGCAAGCTGTTGCAATGTCCTGATGGCAAGAAATGGTGCAGAAGCTGTTCTAAAGGTGACGGTAGCATTGCGAATTCTTGTAGGGCTTTGCGAATTCTTGTATCTCTCCAAATAATCCGTTGATACTGCTGATCGTTTTCATGAAGATGTATCATTCTATACATCTTTTCGATGTTGGCTGATAAGGAATATTTGTAGCTCCTCCATTTGGTAACGTTGCTAATAAAGTTGATTGAAGAGTTGGACCTGTAAAGAGTTGCTCATTAAGAGACTTACCATTTGAAGATTTGGCGGACGCGTCGGAGACCACCCGAAGTTTTGTTGTGCTGCTTTCCTTGAAGCTGGCGTGATGAGGCATATAAAAGTGTTTTATAGCTTCTGAATATGCGCCATCTGATTTGTTGATTGCTATAGGTTTCATGTGATTGAGAGTATGATATTCCTTGATGACACGTGTGTAGTCTTCTTGTAGTTGTGGATTAGTTACGAATTTCATTTCCAGTTGCATAAATCGTTTGATGGCCATGTTGCGTGAATTCCCTAAGATTGGCGGTTGCTGTTCCTTAAACGGTAAGCGAACTTCATATGTTCCATTTGGCCTTCTTTTGTGTGTTTGGATGTAAAATTCCTCGCACTTCATTTCATCTGAAGTCTAAGTTCTAGTTTTGGGTATGTCTTCCCATTCCCAAAATTTCCTAAGTTGGTTTTCTAACTGTATTAAGTTGTCCTCGATGTTGAGATTGAAAAGTGATTTCGATTGATCTGCGTTATTCGTTGTTCCGAATAAAATCCATCCCAATGATGTATTTTGTGCTGTAGGTGATCCTGGTTGTGTGTTTTTCTTGATTCCGTCTAGAAGTATGTTTGCGTATACTTCTGCTAATAAAAGTAAATCAACCTTTCCTGGTTGTGTGAATGTAGCGTCTACTAATTGGAGTCCTTTGATGTGTCCCCATGCATGCTATTGTAACCTGTTTGGAGGTAAAACGTCGGTGATGTATTTCTGAACAAGTGCGTTCGTATGAAGCTGAAATAAAAAGTTATTTAGCGATTTTAGAGTAAATTCAACAGCTCTTGTGGCTGTAGCCGTTTTAGTTTTCCCAAGTTCGTTAATTTGAACTTCTGTAGAATTTCCTTTTAACTGAAGTTTATGATATGCTTGTTCGGAGATTATGTTCAATTGTGATCCGGGATCAATGAGGGCTCGTAAAACCAGCAATTGCCCTGATGTGATTTCAACTTGTGTTAGACGATGTAGGAACAAAGCTGCTGTCGATCCCCTTATGTTGAGTGTTTTGTGATGAACCTTGATGAGATGATGAGTTTGTAATCTAATGTTGTCAGAATGTAGAAGAGAATGATGTTTCTTGCAGCACTTGAAGCACTTGTGCTTACTTTTGCACTCTGAAGTTGTGTGATTTGCTCCTAAGCAGTTGTAGCACAAGTTGTTTTTTGATGTGATGTTGCGTCTTTGAGCGATATCCATCTTATGAAAATTGGAGAATTTGTAAAGCCTATGCTTGTCGTTGCATATTTGACAGATTGTAGAGAATGGTGAGTTAAAGTTATTGTGTTGCCTGAAGGTGAGTGGAGATGTTTTGTTGATCGAGTTCCCATGATTGCTTCCAGTGTTCGATAACGAGCTACTAAGAAGTTCATGAATTTTTGCAAAGTTGGCAATTCCTGTGTGTTCCCAAGCGTCTGCTCCCAGAGGTTGTGTGTTTCTGTGGATGATTATGGTGTCCCATTGTTCCGCCACGTAATGAATCCGTTGGACTAACAGATGCTGATGGTGCTGCTGGATAGAGGCGAAGTCCAATATTTGAGGATTCGCCAAGACCTCTGTCAGTCTCAAGTGGGTCGCGTGAATCCTTTCCAGATATTTATGAACTCTGGACGACTTATTTGTGGCACTTTTGGTATGCGATACGGTGAACTTTAGTTCAAAATAACCCAAAAATGGCCCGATATCATCTAAAATTATGCAAGGAGTTCGATGCTTGCTTCTTACACAAGTAGTGATCCACTACGATTAAAATCGTTGTTCCTTGCACGTAGCGCTATGTCAGCGGTAATTCGTCCTCGAGCTGTTAAAGA
Organism: Leptarthrus brevirostris; assembly: GCA_964036015.1. Taxonomy (NCBI): domain Eukaryota; kingdom Metazoa; phylum Arthropoda; class Insecta; order Diptera; family Asilidae; genus Leptarthrus; species Leptarthrus brevirostris. Next base: position 80,206,395 of record OZ038371.1, read on the forward strand.
TAAGCACCCTGAATTAAGTTTGTATGCAATTGAGTTGTAAGGAAATTACCTGCGATGCTTGCACTTTCTGATATATACAGAAAATTGAAAAAAGATTGCTTTGGGGTAGGATGGCGCACTCTATCAAGGGGCTCTCCTAAGATTTTCTTTTTCTTGGGTCACTACTTGGAACCGAAATGACTCAACTGTTGTTGCGGTTAGTACGAAATTTTGACTTAAAATTTTTTCCTTATTTCTCCCCGTCAATGGCTGAGAGGTTGTATGTTAATTAGAAAATTATTCAAGTAAGGATGGCTTGGATAATTTGAAAATAATTTTTGCAAACAGAGGTAAATTTTACCAAAGATTACTTACTAATAACAGTAATCTTTGATTTTGCCTTAAATGTGAGTTGACTAGCTGCTGCTGCTGTCACGGAACGAGTATGCCTTCTTCTTCCTCAGAAGCGGCACATCCGTTCGATTTCAGCAGTAACAAACACCGAGTCTCGAATAACACAACTAGTAGGGATATGGAAATTCTGGCTCAGTGGGGAAATGTGCAAAGAAGTCCATATAAAGAAAAAACCAGTTAGAGCACATTGCACCATTTGTATAAATTTGTATGGCGAAATTTGGTGCTTGCACCATTTATTGGAGAAAATTGCACCATTTGTATAAATTTGTATGGAGAAATTTCGTGCTTGCACCATTTGTAAGTTCACTTTGCTGATAAAAGTTTTGTTTTGGTGCTGCCCGTAAAGTAAATAATTGGGAAGAGATAAGAATTCGGTAGATTTTCTTTGTTGAGGTATTTAATGGGTGCAATGAACTTTAAGTTGTTGACAAATAACTTCAAGTAATTTTAATAAATATGCATGGAGAAAGCGTGTAAAAATAAGAAAATAATAACTTCTTAGTTACCTCTGGGACCAGGAACTGATAAGAGTTTGCAGTGAAAACAAATGAGTGAGTTTTACTAGTGATATGACGCTTGCTGGCAACAACAATGTCTGCAGATGTTTTCATGAATGATGGGTGCGATGAACTTGAAGTCATTTGCTGTGAAAATAAGGAAAATAATTAACTTCTTGGAGGTAATGGGAATTGCTTTAAGTCGAGTTCTTGGTCGAAACTAAAGAATGTTGAGATAAAAGGAAAAATGGGTCGGCTCAAATCGAGTAATTTTAATAGCGTGAACTACTTTGCGATAAGAGTTTTGTTTTTGATTCTGTCTCAGGAGCAAATAATTACAAAGTGATAAGAGTTCGGTACGCAAAAGGAAAAAAGCCGGGGTTGACTTAAATCGAGTAATTTAACAGATTTGTATGAAGAAATTAGAATTATTGAGAGCAAAGACGCTTTTTACAGACATTTCAAACTTGAATTCGATGATGAGACCACGCTTACTATTAGATGTACGTATGAAAGCAATTACGTAAATTAATCACTGAAGATTTCATGCTATGAATATCGTGAGTTTGAAACAGAGCGTATTCTAAACAACGCTGAAGTAGAGATTATAAAGCAAGCTGATCCTAATTATAAAAGCGATGTGGAGTTACTGAATCTTAGGGGGATGAAACAGACATACCAAATGGTTATCTCATAAATACTAGAGATTTGAAGTAATTGCAGACTGTAGTAGTTGAATTTGAGAAAATGCGAAGAAGAAAGATGTTTTGGTCAGTTAAATTTGACTTCAATCCAAAGATATATATTATTCCAACGTGGGATCGCAAAGGATCTTGGGAAACTTATGCTGCAAATAGATTCCGATTCCAGCAACGAATTCAAAATATGGAGATGATTTTAAATCCCATTTTAAGTCCTTCGCATAGAAATTAAATCTATAATTTGAGATATAAAAATATTTAAATAAATCAAAACTGTACGTACTAATGTAAAAGATATATAATTATATAATATGATTACAATCCATTTTCATTGTTAATCCAAGAATTGTGTTTTGATGAAAATCCCAGCCATTTAACATAAACTTTGTCTCCAGCTTTTTTCAAGACTTTTTCTACTTCTGGATATTTCGCCTTTTGAAGCTCCAATTCATAAAAACTTCCTTTTATTGGATTCCTTTGGTAGTCTTCTAAGAGATATGTCACTGGATTCGTTATCGGAATTTTTCTTATTTGAAATATTTCAGTTGTTCATAGCCCTTTTATAAAACATGTTTATATTTGCTTATACGAACAAAATCTCCAACATTGAATTTAGATGCATGAAATGTCTTTAAATTACTATATACTATTAAAAGAAGTCTTTTCTCATGTTGTTTTGTAACATCGCATGACCTCATCTTAATTGTTCGGTGTTTTCTGTTATTATACCTTAAAAGTTAGTTTTTAATCAGATGAATCCAGCGGTACAAGCCGCGCATGCTAAACTCCTTCCACATCATGCTCTTCAATGTCCTATTCAATCGTTCAACTATTGAAGCTTTTAAAGAGCTATATGTTGACAAATGATTAATTCCAAATGTCTCCATTACATTTTTGAAAGGTTTATTAAAGAATTATTTCCCATCATCAGTTTGAAAATTCTTTTGAATTCGACCTTTTTTACAAATGAATTAGCTTCATTAACTTCAATTCCAGTTTTTTTATAGGAATAGCCCAGGCATATTTGGAAAATGTACCTATCAATAACTGTCAGTAAAAAGTTGACATTTTACAATAGAATTATCAACATATATTTTATTTGCTGCATCTTCATTTTCTGAAGGAGCTGAAACCCTATTCCAGGTAAACCCTGTATTCCTCGTTCGCCAGCAGGACCGCATACACCAGGAAACCCTCTAGACCCGCGTTCACCGGGAGGCTCCAATTCTCCTTTCTTGGAAAAGCGACCAAACTTACTAGTATAAATGTATTATTTATAAAATAATGTAAGCTTCCTTTAACTCTTCAATAATTGACATGATTTCGTGATTATGATTATTATGCCCGGCATTTTATGAACTTATTAAAAGTCGAAGTCTATTGATTAGCTCATTAGGATCTTTCCAATATACATACAGTCAAACCTCTTTTATCCGGAACTCCAATAACCGGCAACCTCCAATATCGGGAAAAAATTTTCTCTGTACCTTTTTAAAATTTTCACTCCAAAATCCGGAAAAAAACTCTAATATCCGGAATTATTTTTCTATCGAAAAGTTGAAAATTCAGGAACAGTCAACTTTGCTAAACTTTTTTCGTACATAATTAATTTTTTCCTGTAACTAGTATATATCATACATACATAATGTTTGTGATTATGTACAGATTGCAAGACAAATTAGTAAAACCTCATTTTTTCCTGTAAATGTCCTCATCGTCTTGTAGTTTTAACCGGTTATGTTATTATTATTATTGTTACATATGAAATGAAGTTTTATTTAATAAAAATTAATTTTAAAGGCATTTTTGAACTTCTATATGTAGGTACATAGTTGTTTGTATTTTTCTTCACTCCATTATCCGTAAAAATCGTTTTACCGGAATAAGCATAGTCCCGAACATGCCGGATAAAAGAGGTTTGACTGTAATCGAAACCGTGAAGAAGCTTAAACTAAAACATGATTGTCTGAGTGTTCCCAGGGGGTAGATGCAGCACTGGGCGAAGTTCCTACTTCGGGAACCACTGCTCCCAAGCAAATGCCCTCTCCATAGAGCCTTTCGCCACTTTTCTAGTCCTCCGGGAGCACTCATCCAAACATGTTCTAAACGAACGCACAAAAATTTCGATGAATGTGCATTTTTATTTTTTTTCTATGAAGCCTAGTTGCCCTTTTCTAAGCCTTTAAAGAATTGACAAAGTTTGAGGAGCGGGTTTTTTGAAAAAAAAATTTGCTATTATTCAAAGTGATAGAAAAAAGTAAGTAGTGTTATTTTAAAGACAAATAAATGTTTTTCTTGGCTGTTATTACAGAGTTGGAAAAAACATTTTTTTTCGTATATAAAACCGGAAGTAAACAAATCAAATCGGATTTTACTTAACTTCGACATGTTTAAAATTTTTTGTTTTTATCTCAAAATGTAGCTTATAGTTCATAAATAATATGTGTAAAATTTTAGAACGTGATCTGCATTCGTATCGGAGATAGAGAATTTAAACTTAAATTTTTTCGTGTTTCCATACAAAACTATCGCACTGGCCAAACGCCGACTACGCGCTACACTGCGTTTGAATGCAGTTCACATTATGAAACTGAACAGGCATTTACTATACATTTTAAGTTATTTTGTGAGCTATTTAAAAAAAATTAAACATGTCGAAGTTTGTCAAAATTTAATTTTAAATATTAATTTTGGTTTTTTTACATGAAAAAAAATCCAATTTCGAATTCGATACCACGACTGTGAAGAGCATGCAATTTCCTATAAGAATCACTATTTTAATTATTTTTATATAAGTTTCCTAATATGATTAATTGCCTTTGAAACAGGTCATACATAACTTCTTCAAAATTGTTGGTTGTCCGCCTCGCGTGAAATGCCCCAATAATAAGTTAATTTTTTTTTTTTTTTTTTTATATATGATGTTGCCAAAGCTCAGGGGATGCCCTATGATGCTAAAGCACAGCCTTGGCAGGAAAGGAATTAAGGATGAGGGAAAGGGGTTAGGAGGTTGAGTGAAGGAGGTGTCGATGTACGCCCCGTTTGAAAGTTTCAGGCTCATAAGACGAGGGAAAAACAGAAGATGGTAAACTGTTCCACATTCGTGTTGTTCTGCTAAGAAAAGATTCCCGAAATTTGACGGTACGTCCAAATTTGACCCGGAGAGTAAAGGGGTGGGAGCGACTTGTAGATCTTGTATCGCGCGTTGTAATGAGTCTACAAGGAATCAGGCTAGCGATTTCGTTAGAACAATGGCCATGGAAATAGCGATAAAAGAGTGAGAGACAACCGACATTCCGTCGATGCTCAAGAGAGTCAAAACCCTCAGAGATTGAGGAATCGCCAATAAGTTTAACAGCCTTACGCTGAACTTTGTCTAACGCGGACAATGCGGTGTGTCCTGCCCCTGCCCAAATATGGGAATTATATTCAAGTCTAGGCCTAATGTGGGACTTGTAGATCAACGCTAAGTCGGGTGGGGTGAAATATTTCTTACATCTCTGTAGAAAACCTAAACATTTCATCGCACTTTTGGCGATTGCAAATATATGATCAGTCCAGCTAAGATTGCTGGATATCTCAATACCCAAGATCTTTAGGGAGGGTGAATTGGGTATATTCACTCCGTCGACTGAAATGGGTTGGGGGTGGACTGGGCGTTTTTTAAGGGACATTAAACAGCATTGAGTTTTGGATGCATTAAACGTAACACGATTTGCTCTGCCCCAAGCGAGGACCTTAGAAATGTCGTTGTTTAATGATCTAAACATGCGTTCCCGATTGACTTCTGTAGCATTTCCACGTGAATTCATTACAGAATCAAATGAGTACGCGAAATCAAGGGTGCTGTCGTCGGCAAAACTATGAATAGGATTGAGAGTAAGGGATAAGAGATCATTGATGAAAAGAAGAAATAAAGTTGGTGAAAGAACTGAACCCTGAGGTACACCGGCATTTATTTCGTGGGATGCAGATGTAACGCCGTCAATAACTACACGGATTGAACGGCCTGACAAAAAGCTCTCTATCCATTTAACGAGGGTAGGATGCAGACCAAATGTTTGAAGTTTGGCTAAAAGGGCAGCATGCCAGACTCTATCAAAAGCCTTTGAAATATCAAGAGCGACGATTTCGGACTCACCGAAATTATGGAGACAATGATTCCAACGCTCCGTTAGAGCCGTTAGTAAGTCTCCGGTTGAGCGGCCAGCGCGGAAACCGTACTGGCAATCGTTGATAAGATGGTTATTTTCTAGATATGTCAACAACTGAGAGTTGATGAGTGATTCAAAAACTTTGGATATGATCGAGGTTAGTGCAATTGGTCTGTAGTTAGAGGGGTCGCATGCCTCTCCTTTTTTAAGTATCGGCTGGACATGAGCAAGTTTCCATACACTTGGAAATATTCCTGTTGAATATGACAGGTGAAAAAGTTTGCGCAGAGGTTTAGCCAAAGCAGAGGCGCAGCATTTTAAAACAAGGGGCGAGAAACCATCAGGCCCAGTAGCTTTGGACACGTCGAGTTTCGAAAGTACTCTAAAAACTTCCCGAGTGCGAAAGTGTAGCGGCTTTTGCCTACTAATGCACTGTGATAGAGATGGAAGTGGCTGCGATGATGGTGGCAAGTACGAGTTAGCAGCAAAATTAGCAGCAAACAGGTTGGCCTTGTCCAATGAGTCAGTAAAAACATTCCCATTATAAATGAGTGGTGGTGTTGACGAACAGGTGAAATTGTTCTTTACGGTTTTTACTAGAGACCAGAAGCCCTTACTACCCTTTTGAGTAGAAAATACCTTCCGTCTGATGCTCTGGTCGAAATTGAACTTAGCCCGGCTAATTGCTGAATTGCAAATATTCCGCGCATCTCTATAGATACGTCTCGATTCCTCTGAAGGGCACAATTTATATGCCTGGAAGGCTGCTTCCTTATTTTTAATGGCTGCGAAGCAGTCATTATTGAACCAATTGGTGTTAGTTGGTTTGATGTTCTTGAAGCTATGAGGAATAAAGCGATGCATTCCAAACCATAGGATGTTCAAGATATAATCGGTGCTTCTGTTAACGTCCTTCATAGAAAAGCAATCAGACCAGTCCAGCTCTCTGAGATATTTATTAAGTCCCGCCCAATCAGCATTTTTATAATGCCACACTAATCTTTTGGTGGAGTTTAGATTAGTGGTTGTCAGAGAGGAGATGGAGAATTGGGCGGAGATTAGACAATGGTCCGAATTACCCAAGGGAGACGTCACCGAAACCGAGTATTTTTCTGGATGCGATGTTAGAAATAGATCTAAAAGGTGCGCGTTGTGCCCCGAAGTGTCAGGAACACGAGTCGGACACTCAACCAGTTGCTGTAAATTAAAAGACTCACTAAATAACTCGACGTGTCTTCCAGACGGGCTTGTGGTAGAAGAATGCCTGAGCCACTGTGTGTTGTGGACGTTGAAATCTCCAGCAAGAACGATTTCAGAAGAGGGGGATAATTCCAAAATCTTATCGATATCGGAAGACAGTTTATCGAAGGAGCACACAGTGTCAGTGTGAGACATATTCGGGCTGCGGTATAAAAAGCAGAAGTGAATAATGTGCCGATAGAGTTTAAATCTAATCCAGACATAATTAAATTCTGGATTAGTAGAAGAGAATTGAGGGAGATAGGAGAATGGCACATCATTTCTAATATAAACCGCGATTCCCCTCTGAGGAGAGAAGAGCGGCACTAAGTGATAACCAGGGATGTGATACTGATTAATATCAGAATCGGAAACAACCTTGGTTTCGCTTAGTGCAAAAACTGCCGGATTTTCCGCGATCAAGTGGCAGTAAACCGAAAAATGGTTACTTTTTAAGCCACGAATGTTGCAAAAATTAAATAAAAATTTTTGCATAGTCCCGGTCTTAATTTGCCCAAAACAAAACAAACGAAAACGTACACAAACACAAGGACTGACGAACGGGATCCACAGATGCAAAGCAAAGCCGCCTCTGTGAAAACAAAGCCAGCAGCAGTGTTATGCCTGCTGTGCTGAACTTTGATCTCGACGAAGGCAGCTAAATGCTCAGCAGTGGAGACCCGTTAAACGCATTCAATGCAGCACGATTGTACTACATTGAATGTTGGATGGAAGAAAATAAAAAATAGATAGGAACGGACTCACCAGACTGTGCTTTCAAGTAGAGCATAAAAGCCCTTCACTCCGGCAAGATGGCACTAGCACTTTGATTTTTTAAAATTCGATTCGCTTTCGCAACCGCTTTAAAAATTTATTGGGGAGCAAGACACGGCGGCACGTCCGTCCCCGTCAGTAGTTCAGCTCAAACTCCTTAAATTCTACAAAATAACAAAATTATTTGCTTCAGTTCAATTTAGAAAAGAATTCAAATGAATAAAAGTAAATAACTAAATGCTGTATATAAACCAAAACAATGGCATCGATGTCAATATTAATACAAGTAGCACACGAAGTTGTTTATGATATCGTAGCTTATGCAAATGAAATCAAGAAAAATCATCCTACATCCTTAGAGCTTAATCGGGAAAAGGTATCCCAATGGACACTAATGCTCCTTCCGAAATATTCTTTTTTATCTGATGCCGAAATTGTGAAATCGTTTTAAATCCCCAAAGAAATCCTGAAGAAGAAGACAGCGAAGGAATTGAAATTGTTGACGACAACCCTAAGATGACCATCACAGAAGCTATTTCGCCAGTTGGAAGGCTCATAAATTTCGCCGAAAGCTAAAACTTTATTTTCCAACAAGAAGTAATGCAATGGTACAAATTGCAAGACAAATTAGTGAAAGAAAAGCTGAAAATTCAGAAACAAGCGACTTTGCTGAACTACTTTCATACATAATTAATATTCTTCTGTATGAAACTAGTAACATATATCTAACATACATACATACTAACATACATAATGTTTGTTAATAGATTTGGATATTGTTCACCATTTTTTCCTGCAAATGACCTTATTGTGTTGGAATGAATAAATATGAATGATTGTGAGATGATGCTTTATTTAATAAAAACATTTTAAATAATTTAAAAGACATTTTTAACTACTATTGGTTTATATTTGTTTGTATTTTTTTTTTTCCCACTCCATTATCCGTAAAAATCGTTTTACCGGAATACGCTTGGTCCCGATCATGCCGGACAAAAGAGGTTTGACTGTAGTCAAGATTACGTTTAGGTATAAGCATAAAACCTTTACCTTTATGGTATATTATTTTACTTATAATTTCTTTATACTTGTAGGCTTTACTGCCTTTTATTAATAATAATTGGCCAAGTCCTCTTTAGTATTTGAAATTTTTGCAAGTCTTTTTGTAAACAGTAGTTCGCATAAACCCAGGGTTACTTAAACGGCTTCTCCAAATATATTTGAATTTTTGATTTTCCATCCAACATTAACCGAACGAACCCCATAAATATAATCAATTTTTGTGCTTTTCTCATATATAGCTGAAAATATTGATCATCTTAAACGTTTGATGAATGCTGCGGGGACTCTGGTTCGCTTAGCTAAGTTCTTGATTCAGTAGGCGTTGCAAAGTGATCTTCAGACATAAAAGAAAAACCAGCATGTTTTATTAGTGTACTTGCCAGCTCGGTTTTAGGAAATTTTATTTTAGAGGTTAATTTTGTATCATCGTTAAGATCGTCTTTGTATTCAGATTTGATGTCATCCTTTGGCTCATATTTTACTTTAGTTATGAGGTATTGAAAGGGTTTTGTAATAGGTTTGAATGTTTCCGGAAGGTGAGCTTCAGTCTCGATTCGTCCGGATCTCAAAGTATAAAATTTCGTTTATATAGCATTTCTAACTTTTATGATATCTTTCGTCAATTCCTTCTTTCTGCTTTGAAGCTGATTTTTCCAATGAACCTCTCCTGATGCTTTGGAACTTTGAACTGTTCCCCATCTGATATCAAACTGCTATGTCATCTGCTTTGTTATGTCTATCGACTGCTATGAACTGATCTGCGAACAACTTTGAACTGATATTTAAACAGCTTTGGACGCATATCTGAACAGCTTTGAACAGGTAACTTAGCTTTAACGGATATCTGAACAGCTTTGAACATAGGTAACTGATCAGATTTAACGGATATTCTTTATTTATCTAAGCTTAATACAAGCTATTGCATAAAATAAAACAAAATAAAAATACAAAATACAAGCTACAACTTAATACTAATTCTACAGACTATAATAAATGATAATTAAGAATAAATAAATAAAAAGTATAAGCTACAATATGAGCTATATATATTGATTACTGGCAGAAGGCGAAAGGAAGAAGAATTAAGGTAGGCGATCAAGGATCAAGATGGGCGGGGTCAAGATATAAGGCTTTGTGGAGGGATGATTTACTAAGATGGAAGTCAAAAGAGGAAAGGTCGTTGACTTTTCGTAACATCCTGGTAATTGGCTCGCTTTGACCGTAGTTTGTGCGATGGCGGTCGAGTCGGAAAAGGGGAGTGGACCTAAGGTTACGGGGATTCGTATAGATGGGTAAAGATTGCAGGATTGAGGGGCAGTCTATGGCACCAGTTAATAATTGGTAAATGAAGAGAATGTCGGAAACATCACGACGTTTGCTTAGAGGTTGTAAGTCGATCAGTTTCAGACGGTTTTCATAGGGAGGAAGGTTGAATCTGTCAACCCACGGAAGATCACGTAGAGCGAAGCGAATAAACCTACGCTGGACAGATTCAATCCTATTAATGTGAGTTGTTTGTGTAGGGGACCATACCTGGCTGGCATATTCAAGGAGAGGTCTAACGAAGGAGACGTAGAGAGATTTGGAAACATAAGGATTGGAGAACTCTCTAGACCAGCGCTTCACAAACCCTAACGCGGAGTTAGCTCTGTTAATAATGCTGTCAATGTGGGAACGGAAATTGAGTTCACTATCACAGATTATTCCTAAGTCACACAAAGAGGTAACGATAGGGACTGGTACGTCGGTTAACATATAGACTCTCGGGGTGGTGGTAAGACGCTTGCGGGAAAAAGAGATGGACTGGCATTTGGAGACATTGAGCTCTAGAAAGTTTTTCTTGCACCATGTGATGAATGAATCGAGGTCTTCTTGCAGGAGAAGAGAGTCGGTAGTGGAGGAGATATTTTTGATTATTTTCATGTCATCGGCATAAATGGACAACTCTGAGTGTTTGATGACACATTCAACATCATTTATTGTGAGGATAAAAATCAATGGACCTAGGTGGCTGCCCTGAGGGACGCCGGATAAGCGACAATAAGGTTAGAAATGGATGAACTGAAAAGAACATTGTACTGATGGTTGTTGATTTAGAATCGAATCCAGGAGATGAATCTGGGGGGGAAGCCTAGGCGATCAAGTTTGAACAAGATAACGTTATGGGAGATCTTGTCGAAGGCTTTATTAAAATCGGTGGCGATAACATCAACATCTTTACCGTTTTCCAGGGCACATAGTGTTTTAGAGACGAAGTCAGTAAGGTTGGTGGTTGTAGATCTACCTTTGAGGAAGCCATGCTGGGAGAGTGAGAAGATAGACTTACAGTGGAAGAACATGGAATCATAGACCAATTTTTCCAATAGTTTAGGTATGGATGAAAATTTAGCAATGGGTCTGTAGTTGGACACATCGTTCTTGCAACCTTTTTTGAAGATGAGAATAATATACGAATTTTTCCATAATTGAGGGAAAACTCCTTGAGTGACCGAGAGACGAAAAAGCAAAGTAAGGGGTTGAACTAGATGCATGGCACACGTCTGAACAGTGTTGAACTGGTATCTGTTAACTTTCACAGTTATTCGAACTGAGCATTTACAGAGAAACATATGCATCAAAGCCTTTACGAAATCGCCCCTTATCCACGGGGCTGTCTTTATCTAACACGAAAAATCCATATTTATCCTTCCAGCATTCAACGCAAATATTACGGAAATTTTCAAATGACACGTCAGTATTTACAATACATGATCGTTGTAAATGTGTCTAAGATTTATTTCATCTTGTTTGAATAAAATAAGAAAATTAGCATTGTCTCTTATTAAGTGTTTTGGTATATGAGTATAAGTCTGACATAGATAAAAGCTATCAAATCGGTTGTGTCTACCCATGCAAAAATATGATCGTATATTTGGTTTAGCTTCGTCTGGTGGAATAACCTCGCAGTTATCTAAAAATGTGTAGTAGCCTAATCCAGCTATAGGACTTAATATCTGCTGTAGATGCTTACATTTAGGTTGATATAATGACTTTGAGTAAATATAAATATTCTCAAATTTAAGACAATTCGGATGTTCAATGAGACCAATCATAACATTAGTCTTACCGCAATTCGATGGCCCAACGAAAATTGCTCTTATGCTATTTGGGCTTATACCTAAATTTCCAGATTCTATATCAAGATTTTTGATTAAAAGAGAATCTTTCTGTTTGGTGAACTTCATCATGAAAACTAACCTATTCATTAAGCAAACTGTTCCTTTTATAACAGTCTTAAATTGATTATGTACCTGTGCGGACGTTTGTTAAGAATCATTTCATTTGCTTGAATGATAGAATATACAAAATCTCAAATTCGTCATCGACAACGGAAAAGTCGAACAGGGGGTGGATTAATAAATTCTATAGTCAATAAATTATCGTTTGAACTTCATTTACCTGGTTATTATCATTGCAGTCCTGGTACTAAACTACAGGAAAGACTAGCAAGAGGTGATCCTGGTATAAATCCTTTAGACGCTGCTTGTAAGGAACACGACATGGCCTATTCCAAATTTAAAAATATCGGAGATCGTCACATAGCAGATCGCTTGTTTACTGAGAAAGCTTGGCAACGAGTGAGGTCAGCAGACGCATCCCTTAGCGAACGCATTAACGCATGGCTTGTAACAAACCCAATGAAGACAAAAGTTAAATTTGGAATGGGGCTAAAAAGAAATAAGGCTTGCGCTAAAAGCAATAAACCAAAACTGTCGCTTTAAAAGTGAGTTCGTGAAGCAAGAAATATTTTAAAAACAAAAAAAACCAAATTTATTAAATGAAGCTATAACACTTGCGCTTGCTGCTACTAAAGATGTATTCAAAAGAAAAAGGCAGTATGTAAAAACACCGCTTGTAATTCCTATACCGAAAGTTGGAGGAGTTTTACCGCTTATCCCTATTTGCGCTGGGTGCTTTAGTAGGTGGTGCACCTGGTGTAGCAAAGGCAGTTAATGATGCTCAAAATGCTCAAGAACAGCTGAAGGAAAACAATCGACATAATCCAATGATGGAAGCTATTGCTTTAGGAAGAAAGGGTAGTGGTTGGTTCTTGAAGCCTTACAGAAAAGGCTTGGTACTCTTTTTAAATCCATCTTCAAAAAACTACTAAAATCACTATTCAATCGCTCATTAAATCAACTCGATTTATATACACATATACAAATCACATTCCTAATTTTAGGGGAGTCTTTATGCGGGATAACCTCCCAAAACAACCAAGAAGATTCGAATGTGGAATAATCAACTTGGACTTCGTTTCAGGTCCAGGAAGTCATTGGGTAGCGTATTTTAAGGACGGTTCAAGAGCTGAGTACTTTGATAGTTTTGGAAATTTGCAGCCACCAAAAGATGTTTTAAAATAGAAACATAGTATACAATTATGAAGCTTATCAAAATTATACATAAATAAACTGCGGAATTTTTATATAGCCGCTGTAAAATTAAATAATTTAATTTACAAAAATTATATAAGGAATATAAATAAAATACTATATTTAATTAAATTGCATTTTATTTTAAACTACCATGTCGTTAACACTAACAATAACTGGAAATTCATCTGTACTCGCAGCTGATTATTTTCCTCCGCTAGATTTACCCACAAACTATGTATGTGGACTCATCGATTTTCAGACGTATAATTCAATACCGAATGTAGACAATAGAAATAACTTGCTGCATGTAGATGATGGTGAAATAACACTCCCAGAGGGTTCTTATGAAATCGATGATATCAATGCATTTATAAAAAGACAGCTAGGTAAAGCTAAATCTAAGCCTAACATACTTATAGCAGCAAACAATAACACTTTGAAAAGTGAGGTGAAGTGTTCTAGACGAATATTTTTCAACAAGCCAAATTCTATTGGCTCATTGTTAGGATTCAGAGAACGTGTGCTGGAGCCTAATATAATACATGAGTCCAATTTCCAGTAAATATATTAAAAATCAATGTCATTCGAATTGAGTGTGATATAGTATCTGGATCATTCATAAATAGCAAGGAAGTTCATACATTGCACGAGTTTTCCCCAAAGGTGGGTCCAGAGTATAAAATTATTGAGGTACGTAAAAATGTCATTTATTTATCTTTGAATGCCAGAAGGATAAGTTCTCTTACATTGAAGCTCATTGATCAAGAAAAGAAAGAAGCTCATTGAAAATATAATAAATTTTGGAGGAGAAACTATTACTGTTAGACTACATTTACAGTCGCAAAATGCTAGATAGTATAATAGATCTAATGAGAATAAATATAAGTATGAAAATGTTAAATCAGTTAGCCAAACGGCATCAGTGCTACAATCAAGTACAAAGTTAACAGCAGCGAATGAAAAATGAGCGACACACTTAACATAACCCAAGGTGTTAGCTATTATAACAGTATTACGAAAATTAAGCATCAAAGCTATTCGCCTTTCTTAACATCGTTAAAAAACAGTGACGAAGTTCGAATTTCCGTAAAACATCAAGACTTATGCATTTTACCTAGCGAAAGTTTCATTTATTTAGAAGGAGCCATATCTAAAATAGATGGAACAACATCACCAAACGCCCAATTAACTAACAATGCAATATCTCTTCTCTTTGAAGAAATTCGCTATGAATTGAATGGTGTAGAAATTGATCGCACAAGAAATCTGGGATTTGCATTAACATTACAAAATTACGTTTCGCTTAATGAAAATGAAAGCAATGCACTACAAAATGCATGCTGGTCACCAAATAACGAAATAATATCTGGAAAAGGTTTCTTCAATTTTTGTATTCCTTTGAAATTGCTTCTTGGCTTCGCTGAAGACTATTAAAAAAAATAGTTTTTTAAAAAAAAAGTTGAACCGACTTCACAAAAAGCGTTTTAAATTGTGGTACTGTAGTTGTTTTATTTGTTTAATTTGCACCGACTTCAAAATGTCGTAATAGATATAAAAGTAAAAATTATTTTATGCCTTTTAGCGCTTTTCGTGAAGTCGGTTCAACTTTTTTTTTAAAAACTATTTTATTTTTCACTTTTTAGTGTCTCCGACTCTATACAACGAAGAAAGAACTATCCAAATCGGTCCACGCGTTAAAAGTTAGTTTTAACCCCCTTCTCCCACCCCAACCACACCAACAATTTTTTTTCTCGTGGTATCAACCAGGGAGCATACTCTACCCAAAAGAAAAAGAATTATCCAAATCGGTCCACGCGTTACGAGGTTAGACTACTCCTCCCCTCACCCAGCCGCCCCACCATGGGCCGAATTATTCTTCTATTAGCAATGGGTGATCACACTCTATACAACAGCAAAAGAACCGTCCAAATCGGTCCACGTGTTACAAAGTTAGATTCCACCCTAACCCACCCCACCAACATTTGTTTTCTCATAGTTCTAACCAAGGATCATATTCTACCCAATAGAAAAAGAATTATCCAAATCGGTTGACGCGTTACGAAGTTAGACTACCCCTCCCCCTCACCCACACCTTTCACCATAGGACCGAATTATTCTCCTATTAGCAATAGGGGATCATACTCTATACAACAGAAAAAGAACCATCGAAATCGGACCACGCGTTACAAAGTTAGGTTCCACCCCCGCCCCCACCCCCATCCCACCAAATTTTTTTTCTCGTGGTATCAACCACGGAATATGCTCTACCCAACAGAAAAAGAATTATCTAAATCGGTCCATGCGTTACAAAGTTAGACTACCCCTCCCCCCGCCCTATTACAAATTTTTTTTCTCCTATTATCAATGGGGGATCATACTCTGTACAACAAAAAAAGGACCATCCAAATCGGAGCACGTGTTTCAAAGATAGGTATCACCCCCCACCCCCACCCTTCCAAAAATTTGACATGGTACCAATCGGTAAACATACTCTACCCAACAAAAAAGGAATCATCAAAATCGGTCGACGCGTTACGAAGTTATGCCCGGTCAGACATAAAAAAAAATAAAACGCGTCGAACTTAGAACCTCTTTGTTTTTGGGAGGTCGGTTAGTTATCAGTAATGCGAAGCATGAGCCTCATTCGAAGCAGAAGTGATGAAAATGTCTTTCTACAACCGATGAAGTTAAAATTTACATTTTTAAGTTGCAATGGCGTGTGCCCCACGTTAGCGTAGCTGATGCGGAAAAATTGTCACTATTAAAAATCATTGATATTGGACGGCCAATACAAATAAGTTTTCGAAGCTGGGACATGTATGAATATTTTGTATTGCCTGAAGCTCTTGACCATACCTGGTCAGTTAAAGCATCACCACAATTGGAAAAGCCGCGATATGTCATTTTAGGGCTTCAAACGTTCGATCATTGCGAAATTTCAGATGTTAAGATTCATTTAAACTCTGAATCATTTCCTTATGATGATTTAAATATTAAATTTGATTGAGAGAGATACGCCTTGTTGTACGAAATGTATGTAAGTTTCAGCAGTCTTATTATGGTAGTCAGACTCAGCCTTTGCTTACTCGTGGTAAATTAAAAAAGAACGCTCCGATTATAGTTATAGACTGCTCTCATCAAAACGAGGATATCAAATCGGGGCCAGTCGACATCCGAATTCAATTCAAAACGCTAAGCAATATCTTATTGCTTACTTTTACACGATAGAATAGTCGAATAAAGTCCGTTGACAAGTGAAACTAAAAAAATAATTTAAAAAATATGTCTGCAATTTTGGATATACAAGGATTTAAAGATCAACATAACAAGTTTGTCGTGAAGGAATTAGCTATTTTAACAAATAGCAATCAAATTCAGCACCTTATTTTCCAACCTCCCTTCAGATTTACGGTTTTTGACAAAACCAAATAGAAGAGAAGCAAAGTGGCTACATGATAATTATCGTGGTTTCAATTGGGATGACGGATATGTTCCCTACCACCATTTACATGATATAGTGTCTCCATTATTAGCAAAAAAAAAAACTATATGTCAAAGGCTGCGAAAAGGCTCGCTGGCTTAAAAATACGGAGAAGAAGTAACTGTTTATAATATAGATGAGGCATTGCAATGTCCAAATTTATCTCAGCTAAAATTTATTAATAATAACGTTGTTTTCATTTTAACGAATTGATGTAAATAAAAGTACCTTTTTTGTTAATTTATAATTAACTTATGTCATACACCACTAACATCAAGGTCCACAGTATTAAAGCTCTGTTGATGTATTTAGACAAATTTCCTTACTGTAATAGCCCCTTTTACTTTAGGCGTCCGAGGGCTTCCAATTTTTGCCTCTGACGAGGACTCGACAGCAACGCAAACAATGGTCGACGATACATGTAAAATAAAATAATAATTAACGTAATGAAAAGATTTAAAAATAATTTTATTAAAGGTTTTATTATTTTTTATTCAAAATGACAAATGTTGATGTTGACAGAGTCAAGGTTAAACTTAAACTAAACTCGGAACAATTTAAATCGGTATTTATACACTTTTTTAAATAAACAAAATTGTTCTGGCCTACTCAATAACGTTTGCAACAAGTAATTATACAAACGCAAACGTAACCCAAAATCACTAAACCTTATAAATGCAAATAAATTCTAATAAGAATAATACTGCCACCACAGTTTCATTTATTTTCCTCATCTATATCGATTTCGTTTAATTTATAATGACCCCAAGCATATGTACTAATACCATTTCATTGAATACATCTCTTATCATCTAAATATAATAACTCAACGAAATTTTATTAATATTTTGCGTATATAAATTATGCGCTTAATATCTAAAAACTAACATGTTTCCATATAAAATTTTCTTCTTATACAAACAATCTCTATAATCACTTAAATTAATGTTATTTAAAAAAGTTCTTTTTATTCCTTTAGGCTTTTTAATTTCTTGAGTGTTTTCAATATCAATCGAGTACATTTTAGCTCTAAGTCCAACAAATTCTCTGACTATTTTTCCACTTGCGTCATCTTTAAAAAGCCTACTACTTTGTTATTTGTTAAGGGTATGTTATTAATGTTATCGGGAGCGTGTCCAAAAGTATCGAAATAGTCATCTACATCATATAAAATTTCTTTATAAAATTCATCGGTCTGAATCGTATATATAAATGAATCAGTATCCATGTAGTTTAGGATAGATATAGTCATACATTTGCCACTTAGATAACTCAAGTATAATAAATCCTAAATAAATAGGTTTATTGTAATATGTTTGAACTCGGCTTAACTGAATAGCAATCATATCATCTGTAAATAGAGCTAAACTATGAAAATTTGGTTTAGCAATTAATGCCCGAGCACCTAAACAACTTCCACAACTTTCCCATTGGGATACAATTTTGACATCCTTTCTTTTATCTACGTTCTCCATAGTTTTTCCGAAAACAGCATTATTTATTAATTTAAAAAAATTCTTCTCAAATTCATTTTTAGCTATTTAACGATGGAAAGTATTTAATTCGATGTATGTACCTTTTAAGCCAACAAGATTGCTTAAATTGTAAAACTCTATGTATAAATACAAGTTTTAATCCTTGCTTTAAGCATTGTTGTAAGTTTCACTTTTAACATTTAACGTATCAATATAACACTTAAAATATCAATATTTGTATCCTCAATCCGCGTAAAATCTGAATGAGGTAATTGTTGTGACATAGCCCAGCCATATAAATTGTTTGCGTCCACATATATTAAATAATTTGATGGCTTAGTCGCATCATAAGTATTCATATATTTATTATTTGCTAAGCTGTGTCTATGGCAACATTGAACAATACCACCTCGAATGCCCCGCTTGAAGAAGTTGTACATATTAATATCTGTAAACAGATCGTGCTTCACTTGGGTATATTTCAACATAGCATCCCAAGATACACCAGCTGCTGTATAATACTGACAAGTATCTAGCCCATAAAAAGTTTGGCAAATTCTTCTGAAATTTTGAAAAACGGCTGTCAAAAGTAATACATCGGTTTGGAGGTATAGAGTCAAATAATCCCACATATTTTTACATTTAAAATATTCCCAGACCGTTTTAGCATGACAATAATCACTACACTTATTATTTATTAGTTTATTATCAAATTGGCTTTGAGAGGGGAGGTTAGTTTCCTCTAAACGTTGTCAACAATTAATATAATCGTAAGGAAATACTCCTTTACTTTTTACTAAATGATTTTTCATCTTTAAATGCAGATTTAACAGAATGAAAATCGGAAGCAGTTAAGTTTTTTGCTAACGATTCTAAGCTTGACTGCATGAATCTACTAGTGTCAAGAAATCTTAGCTCTATGGTATGATTTTCTTCAAGAACAATTCGTTTCGATAATGAAATATATAACTCCTTATTTAATGGAATTATAGTTATTTCTCCTTGTATTTCTGAAAGGGCTTTAATAAAAAGATGGCAATCATAGCCAGAAAAATTATGGAATAATATCGGTAAAAACTTTGGGACACGATACTTTGAATTACAACCATTATGTGCGGGGCCCCTCTATTTGCTAGTTAAATGACAGTGATCTGCGACTCTGTCATCACCTAATTCAAAATTGCAAATGTGGCAACTTTTCTTTAAATTTTGCTTTTCAATTTCTTCCCTACTCAGTGAATTCATTTTCTTAGGATTAGCTATATATTTATAACATAATTCCTAAATATCTTCAACTAAATTTAAAATAAATTGTCTTGGGGAATCATTACCTTTATAAATTCTGAATTTTTTAAATTTATCGTTGAACGAACATTTAATGTTATATGAAAAAGCACACGGCACATGATCCTGAACCGTAGTTGTGGATGAGTATGACGGATTTGGTACACACGTTGCAACTTCTTGGAGTATGCATTCAAAGTCTGCTTAAATGACAAATGTAACTTCAGTTGGCGTTGCATGTTGATGAATTGTAAAGATGATTTCTCAGAAGTTGGCATTAGAGTGACGATCTTACAGCATTCTTCATTTTGGACATTTAAAGCCTCTGTAGAATAAAAGTGTTGAAGGCATATGTCACACACATAAATTCTATTCTTAGAAGATGTACGTTAATTTCTAATAAGTCTGTAATAGGAAATTTATAATTGAAAAGTGGATCAAGTAAAAAATTCATATTAATACCTTAAAATATCTTTAATTCACACAAAATGGCTATCTTCTCCATTTTGAAGTAGTAATAAATTAATAAAATTCCTTTCACTTGAATAATAGTATCCAACAATTTTATGAGCGGTACCAGGTATTTTTTCACAGCCGAAAATCGTGATACTTTAAAAGGAATTCATTTGCTCAAACTTCTTAACATCAGTAATCTTGATAGGAAATTTTAAATCTCCAAATTCCAACTTGATATTATTTCTCAAAATTATTATACTTTCTACTATACCACTAATTTCGTATGATTGCGGTCAGTTCATGTTTTTTTTACTGGATACAAAGCTACAAACACAGCCCACTTAAAACAAAATACGTCTTCATTATGAACATTAACACAAGCATGTTTTTGTGCTATATCTATAGGTAAGGCTAACTATTTTGATCCTTTCAGGGGTTTATATTGGTTAATATTAATTTCTAAGTGACAGATTCTCAACAAACTCCAACCACTATCTCTTTCCTGGAACTCATCCATTTTTGTTAAAATGGTATTTGCCATCATTTCAAATGCATGTAAATATTCTTCTTTGCACAAAATCACTTGCATTTTCGAATTAAATGATTTTACTGAAGACACAAGATCATACTCGTTATCGTCCTCATTATCTTTAATCATGGATTCAATAATTCTTCATTTTTATTTTCATAAATTATTGTTTCAACACGTTCATTCATAGAACTTTTCACAACTTTTAAAACATCATTTTTAGGTACAGCGGCATTTGACTTATGTTTATATGTTCGCAAATGGTATGTCCACTCCTTTGCGCTGCAACTTTTATAAAAAATTTTGACAAATTTTTGCCCTGACTTAGATGTGAAAGGACTCGCTTCCAGTATGTCTTTTAAATCAATTATTGTTGTTTTCAGACTTACTTGTTTTATTTCAGCACTTGGATTATTTGAGTCCAGCAGAAGGGATACTTTAAATGATGATAAAATTTATTTAGACTGCTGAAATTTTCGCCACATCTCTCACACAGGATGCCTTCGTGCTTCGTTTTATATGCCTTTTCAATGAAAACTTTCGGGTAATTCTTTTGCACAAATTTCACACTTGAAAACGCCATTTCAGAATCACACAAAATAAGTAGCCGCTGTAATAACTGACAGAATTGAAATTTTTGTCTATAAAACGATTTTCAGTCTATGCGTGAAATTTTTGTCTATAAAATGATTTTTCTGTCTATGCACGAGTACAAATTAACACTCTAATTGGCGCAGAATTAAAATTTCGATCGACAGTATAACTATTTTGGGAACACAAATTAACACTGTAATAACTGACAGAATTGAAATTTTTGTCTATAAAATGAATTGTCTTTCTATGCATGATTACAAATTAACACACTCTAATTCGCGCAGAATTAAAATTTCGATGGACAATATAACTATTTTGCGAACACAAACAAACACTGTTATAACTGACAGAATTGAAATTTTTGTCTATAAAATAATTTAAAAAAAATTAAATTTGAATTTTATAAAAAATAAAGATTTTAGGACAAGGCGCAAGCAAGAGCAAAACTAATATGAAATAAAAATCTAAAACATCCCGTATTTATTTTAGCTACCGACCCTTATCATTTCTTGGTCCAGAACCAAAATTAACTGCTATCAATCGCTTTCTTTATACATATTTACTAAAATTACTTGAAGTTATTTGTCAACAACTTAAAGTTCATCGCACTCATTAAATACCTCAAAAAGAAAAATCTACCGAACTTTTATCACTACCAATTATATGCTCCACTGACAGAAACAAAACCAAAACTCTTATCGCAAAGTAGCTCCCGAAATTAATTTCTCCCTACAAATCTATTAAAATTACTCAATTTGACACATTACACCCAAAACAAAACTATTGTCAGTAAAGAAGCTCAAGCAATTAATTTCTTCATTCAAATCTATTAAATTACTCGATTTAAGTCAACCCCGGCTTTTTTCCTTTTACGTACCGAACTCTTATCACTTTGTAATTATTAGCTCCAAAGACAGAATCGAAAACAAAACTCTTATCGCAAAGTAGTTCACGCTATTAAAATTACTCTATTTGAGCTGACCCATTTTTCCTTTTATCTCAACATTCTTATTAAAATTCTTTTATTTCGACCAAGGACTTGACTTAGACCAATTCCCATTACCTCCAAGAAGTTAATTATTTTCCTTATTTTCACAGCCAATAACTTCAAGTTCAGCGCACCCATCATTCACAAAAACATCTGCAGACATTGTTATTGCCAGCAAGCGTCATATCACTAGTAAAACTCACTCATTTGTTTTCACTGCAAACTCTTATCAGTTCCTGGTCCAGAACACCCTACAGAAACAAAAATTCCCATTACCTCTAAGAAGTTATTATTTTCCTTAATTTCACACGCTTTCTCCATGCATATTTATTAAAATTACTTGAAGTTATTTGTCAACAACTTAAGGTTCATTGCACCCATTAAAAACCTCAACAAAGAAAATCTACCGAACTCTTATCTCTTCCCAATAGTTTACTTCACAGGCAGCACCAAAACAAAACTCTTATCAGCAAAGTGAACTTACAAATGGTGCAAGCACGAAATTTCTCCATACAAATTTATACAAATGGTGCAATTTTCTCCAATAAATGGTGCAAGCACCAAATTTCGCCATACAAATTTATACAAATGGTGCAATTTGCTCCAACTGGTTTTTTTTTATATGGATTTCTTTGCACATTTCTCCACTGCTACGAGGAAGAAACTAATGGAGATGCCCTTACGTATATGTATACGCTGATTTTCCGTGGTCAAATTTTAATGCGTGTGCTGTCAAATTAAGGAAGTTCTGTCACTTTTCTGTTTACTTGACGTGACAAAATTGTTGACCGATTTAAAAGTTCTGATTTAATGAAATTGGTGTCACTTCGCAACCGGCAGCCATTGTGTGATGAGTGGTTTTTCCCAAATCGTGACTAAACACATTGTCTAACCTTCTGAAGTGTAGTGCAGTTTTTACTAAATTGTGTAATCTTTGCTAAAACAGCCAATTATTATAATATATTTGCAGTGTGTCTCCTGAAACAAATTATAGTGTACACATAAAAATCACACCAAATTTCATCGGCGTGGGGACGCCATGTTTTTGAGCGGGTGAGTTATTGAAATTTCTGCTTTGGTGTTAATATATTTAAAGGCTTACAAAACTCATACACAAAGAAGCATCACATTTTTAATTCCATCATATTTTATATCCATTTTTTCCCTAAAAAGTAATCGCTGACCTGCACGGTCTTTCTTAAAAGTCCTAACTCCATTTATACAATAAGGGTGCTTAGGGATGGATCCCCCACTGTGGGACCCTCCCCCTGAGGAGCAAAACAGCTTTCATAAAACGAGCAGATCGCGATCTAGGTCGAGATCCAGATCCTCTCAGAGAAAAAAGAAAATGTTTGACGGACAATCAAACCTGAAAAAACTGCAGGAATCGCGGCTTACAAACAAAACAATAAAATCACTGAATAATAGAACATTAGATGAAACAAAGAAAATATCAATTGAATTCGCAAGCTTCCCTGACCCCTGCCAACTCGAACCACTAACACCTAACTTTAAGGAAACAAATGGGATAAACGTACCCACAAACCCTCTGCCTACGGACAATAGGTCCACAGAAATACTAAGGTACGAGCAGGACGATAAAGGACCGTTCTGGATATTACTACAAAGAACAGTACCAAATGAGCAATCTAACACAAACCTATCTGACATCAGCATGGGTAAACTACTAAGAAGGTTAAATTGCAAAAATTTCTACTCGATCAGGAGACACAACGCTAACAGTGTAAAAGTTTTCTTCAAAGACCATACATCAGCAAACGCACTTTTAGAAAAGAACTTGGGTGATCAAAACCTAAGCGCATTTATTCCAAAATCCTATATAAGAAAACAGGGGATAATAAAAGGAATCCCATTCGATATATCAAACGAAGAAATAACAGAGGTAATACAGTCACCATTAGAAGTGACAGAAGCACTAAGATTCACCAAAAAAGGTGAAGGTGAACAGAGACTTCCGACCTCCATAGTTAAACTGACTTTCAAAGGAAACAGAATACCCGCAGAGGTATCACTATATGGTGCTTTAAGAAACGTAGAATACTACACTCCCAGGCCGAGGTTCTGCAGCAAATGTCTAAGATGGGGTCACCTACAAATGCAATGCAAAACTGCGCACGCACTTTGTCTAAATTGTTCAAGTGAAAACTGTTCTACAGATACATGCAGTAACACGCCTTACTGCATAAACTGTAAGACCAATCATCGCCAAGACAGTCAGTTATGCATTGCAAAGGAAAAGGAGAAGGACATACTAAAACTAATTGCCATAAAAAACATAAATAGAAGAGACGCGAACAATGTGCTAAAAACTAATGGAAACTTTCTACCAAATGACAACCCATTCAATCTATTAAATGAAACTGACCTTGACTCTGCGTTCCCTGCACTATCTAACTCCAACGTAAATAAAATCAGAAACCCAGACTGTGATGCGAATAAGATCATCCTAAAGAAAACTAAAACCTTCTCTAAGGTAGTAAAGGTGCTTCGCGACAACCCAAATAACGCCTACTACAACGGCCTAATTGACAAACATGTGCAAAAACCAGGAATAGCCCTGGATACAAACACTAATAAAGTTAGCGAATACGAAAAAATCATTAACTGGGTGAAAAACCAATTGAAACAAAACATCACTGGAGAACATAGTGAGAACAGCATCTTCATAAATGCTCTAAAAAACAAATTAAAGATACTAGATACCAATATAGATCTAAAACTAATACAAGATGACAACACTAATAACATAAATGAAATCACTTCAGCCACAATAGACGCAACTCACAGTCAAACGAATGCTACTCTGACAAATTAACTATGTATTGTTTCATACTATCATGAACAAACTAAATCAATTAAAAATACTACACTACAATATTCATAGCTTAAACGCGAACAAACCAAATCTCGAACTTTTTATTAACTATCACGAACCAGACATTATAATGTTAAACGAAACCTGGTTACAAGAAAACCAACACGCCTCACTGACTGGTTACAACCTAGTCAGATGCGATCGCTTTGATGGCTATGGTGGTACACTAATTGCAATAAAAAAACATATTGGTTATCACAAACATACACTTGAGTCCAAAATTGATAATGTAATTATTCAAATTCAAAATGGTAATAATATGATACTAGCTTCGGCCTATGCATCCACTAACCTCAATGTTCAGGAATTCAAATCAGAATGCGAAAAACTATTCACCTATCTTTCAGCATACAGTAACGTCACCATATGTGGTGATTTCAATGCCAGGCATGAGATATGGGACAAAAACATAAAAAGAAGTGATATAAGCACCTATAACACTAAGTTTGCCCCAAAACCGTGGTGGAATAATGATGTACAACTGATGTTCAACAAGAAAAAACAAGCATTTGCACAGCTGGTTAAACAAACCTCTTCAACTTTGTTGAACAAATATCTAGCAATCTGTAAAAGGTTAAAGAATATGATCACTCAAGCCAAAAAACTACACTTCGAGAATTTCGCAAGAGAACTCTGCACTCTAAAAGCAAGAAATCTGTTCAAGCTTTACAAAGGAATAAAAAACAATACAAACAGCAAAGATGGTCAAAAGATTTGGGATGCAAACAGTGCACTGGACTACCTGAAACACATTTCCGGGGATAAACAAACAGTAAGTCCGATGGTTAACAAAAAACTGTTCGATGATGTCACTCCTACCCCGTTATCACTAACGGAGTTAACGGATGTGCTCCAAAAAAAATCCAACTACTCGGCCCCTGGGCAGGATGGAATCTCATTCTTTCTACTAAAGAACCTAAACCCAGACTGTCTCATCAAATTATTGAGCTTTCTAAATGACCTCTGGAGGAGATGTGTGATCACAAACAACATGAGACTCATAAAAATAATCCCGATTCCAAAACCAAAAAAATCAACCAACGACATAAAGAATTTCAGACCAATTGCGTTAATCTCTACCACCTTAAAGTGCATAAACTCAATTATCAACTCAAGACTATCCAACTTCCTAATAGTAAAAAAACTTCTACCTATGAACACTTACGCCTACATGAGAGGAAAATCGGTCAGTAAATGTCTAAACTCCATACTAAATAATATCGCGTACAACAAAAATCTTGGATACAAAACCATTCTGTTATCGGTCGATATTTCTACTGCGTTTGAATCGGTATCTATTCAAAAATTATACGAAATTCTAATCAAAATAAACACGCCAGTTGACATAACAAACTGGATATTCAACTTCCTTAGTAACAGAACGCTTATCCTAAAAGACACGAAAATGAATATCAATGACGGCATACCACAAGGCAGTGCGCTCAGTCCGACACTTTTCAACATATACACTTCATCGCTACACTCAGTTATTTCAACCAACGTTAATCTTTTCCAATTCGCGGACGACTTTATGCTTATTGCCAGAGGCAAAACATATGAAAAGGCCATAGAATCATTACAGACTACTTTTGACCGCTTTATAAACATCGCTGAAGAACTCTCGCTTAAAATAAACAATAGTAAAGTTAACCTAGTACCCCTGGCATGCAGGATAAATCCCACATCTAACATTTATCTGAAAAGTTTCCCCATACCTTTCAAAAGAGAACTAAAATTCATTGGAAGAACTCTAAACACCTCATTGACAATGTCCTGTCAAACGAATCAGTTATGCAACAACACGAGAAACGATTTAAACGCACTAAAAACACTGACTAGAAATAACTCGCCGATAAAGCCTAGCCTAGCCCTAAATATCTACAGAGCCACGATTAGGTCGAAATGCGACTGCATCTCAACCTCAATCACAAACAGACCTCTATACATTGAAAGAAAAATCAAAACCATTAACAATGCAGCACTAAGGGCTTGTCTAGGACTAACTAGCACTACCCCCATACACAGTATCTACATGCTGGCAGAAGAACTACCCCCAATATATAGAACGTCCCTACTCACCGCTAGAGAACTGACAAAGGAAATAACTCTAAACGGGTTAAAAGTCGAAGAATTAAGTCCCCTAGACACCAAAATATCAAACTATGCATATGTAATAAACCAGCACAAAGACATCCTAAAAAGGATAGGAACAATTACCAGCTCCAACCCACACAATCTAATAGTCAAAACTGATTTACTAGCCAATACTAACCATACAAAAAGCTCTATCACTGAGGAACAGCTAAAACAAATATACCTTGAATTCCTAGAAGTTCAAGCTAAGGACTGGCAAATTCTGGCAACGGATGCATCCTACAAGTATCCTCTTACTGGAATCAGTGTGGTAGCATACCAAGATCCTAAACACAATAAAAATCTTTTTGATATTCTCAGATCCTCAACGTCGGGGGAACTAAAAGCCATAGAATTAGCCATAGATCTATCGGATTCTGTTATTTCTAACAATATCTTAATTCTGACGGACAGTAAAGCGGCCTGTGCGACTATAACAAACCCTAAACTAAACTTTTACGCTCACTTAATCAGGATGAAAATTAAAAACAGACAAAAACAATACAAAATAGTATGGATACCTGGACATAGAGGCCTATCTCTAAACGAATCTGCGGACAAACTTGCAAAAGATGCGCTGCACTCAGGTACCCCCTCTTCTTGCGAAATCTCCTATGAGGATGCCATGCTGAACATAAGTGAAAACATAAACACAAAATGGTCTGAGGAATTCTCCTGGACCTGCATGTCAAAAGTCTCATTCTTTAGTAGCTTATTCCCATATTTAAGAGTACCTCCCTGGAAACATTGGGACCTCAAACCAAGAGAGACCAGATTTTTAAACAGACTTTTCACGGGACACAACTACGATGGTAGATTTTTTAAACTAATAGGAAAAAATGACCTAGTAAACTGCTCAACCTGTAACACACTCAACGATATAGAACATATGATGCTTTTTTGTAATAAATTTGAACATATTAGACAAAAATTCAAACCATTGCAGGAATCTCACTTACTCATTCAATTACTAAAAGATCCCACTGAGAGAAAAATCAGCACAATTCTTAATTTTATATCAGAAGCTAAATTAATCGACATTTAAAATAACAAACTTTTCTTCCAGGAATACACACAGTTATATATTATATTTTTATTCACTATAGGTTTTCATTTTAAATTCATTCAATCACTTCATGTCATTTCTTAAGGCACTAAGTAACCCTTCCACTCGCTCCCTATTTCCCCTATTACACCCACCACACTTATCATGGATAAGACACAGAAATTAACAGTAATGCCGGTATACAGATTCAAAGCAAAACGAGACTAAACTAAACTCATAAACGTATACATTGACTCACTTATTTGGCGTTATACCCTAGTTGGTCGAGCCAGGAGATCGGAAACTCCAGCTGCACCAGAGTAGCCCACAGTCCTCCGATCTGAAAACAATAGAAGAAGAAGAAGAAGAAATTGGTGTAATATATATTATAAAAATTTTATATTGGTGAAGTGAAAGAAGATTTATATACACTTTAACTGAAATTGTTAATTAAATAAACAAGGTTTTAGTGAAAACTTATTGTGAAGTGCATAGTGGAATTTTGTCCAAATAACACTCTGTGTCGACTATCTGGAATAATTCTATCACACCTAAGACAAGCTACTATTAACCAGTTATCTAAAAATGGGGAAAGTTTTAAGATTATTTACGAAATATTCATAATTTACGTAAAAATGAAACTTTGTTTACATATCATTTCGAGAATGTTCTGCGAATATTCTGCACTGGCGGATGGAGAAAAGTTTGCCGGGGAGGAAACCCCAATTCAATTCAATTTTTATTATATCAATATTTATAGATTTTTTTGATCGTTAAATTTTATATTTATAGTATGTAACTATGAATTATGCGGTTAATAAAATAAAAATATTGACATTGATTAGTTTTCTTGTACTTTAGATTCCGAAAATATGTAGTTCTTGGAATCTAACTTTCAATAGCAAAATTTCTTGGAAGTTAGATTTTCATACTAGAAAGGGGAAAGTGATTTGTTCAGAGCATTTTTAAATCAAAACCTATTTCAGCTCAACAAATGAGGCTAGGAAGTGATACAAATTAAATTGAATATTTTCGATGACTGGAAATACTGTTTGCAAGTAATCTAATCTCTTCTGAAGAAATCCACACAAATTAAATGTGAGGGAAAACATTGTAATCATTGAGCCATTGGGCGAATTAAATTCATCAAATTTAATTGAAGTTGTAATATTAAAAAATTTTTATAGCTTGATATTTTATTCCAAAATCGGTATACTAATTATTCTTTTAAATAATGCTGAGATTGAGAAGACGAACTTCCAATTTTATATGGTAAAATTTGTATTTAGATTTTGTTTATTTGAACGTGTCTAAGTTGTTTAAACAACGCGCCAAGCACCCTCTCAAGCAAAATAATATTGCGCCACCTGCAATGCCGTTTTACTTAGTGTGGGAAAGATTATTTATTTATTTATTTAATTAATTTTATTTTATTTTATTATAACATAATAATAACACTAATACTACAAGCTATACTAGATGATAAATGATGAATAATAAATAAATTTAAAAAGCTTCAATATGAGCTCTCATTAAGGAACAAACTGGCTGGAAGGAAAACGAATTAAGAAATGCGATCAGGATGGACGGGGTCAAGATATAAAGATTTGTGAAGGGATGATTTACTCAGATGGAAGTCAAAGGAGGAAAGGTCGTTGACTTTTCGAAGCATCCTGGTAATTGGCTCGCTTTGACCGTAGTTTGTGCGATGGCGGTCGAGTCGGAAAAGGGGAGTGGACCTAAGGTTGCGGGGATTAGTATAGATGGGTAAAGATTGCAGGATTGAAGGGCAGTCTATGGCTCCACTTAATAGCTGATGAATGAAGAGAATGTCAGAAACATCACGACGTTTACTTAAGGGTTGTAAGTCAATCAGTTTGAGACGGTTTTCATAGGGTGGAAGGTTGAATCTGTCTGCCCACGGGAGATCACGTAGAGCGAAGCGAACGAACCTACGCTGGACGGATTCAATCCTATTGATATGGGTTGTCTGTGTAGATGACCATATCTGGCTGGCATATTCAAGGAGAGGTCTAACGAAGGAGATATAAAGAGATTTGGAAACGTATGGATTGGAGAACTCTCTAGACCAGCGCATCACAAACCCTAGCGCGGAGTTAGCTCTGTTAATTATGCTGTCAATATGAGAACGGAAGTTGAGTTCGCTATCACAGATTATTCCAAGGTCACACAAAGAGGTAACAATAGGGACCGGTACATCGGTTAGCATGTAAACTCTCGGGGTGGAGGTAAGACGCTTGCGGGAATAAGAGATGGACTGGCATTTGGAGACATTGAGTTCAAGAAAGTTTTTCATGCACCATGTGGTGAAGGAATCGAGATCTTTTTGCAGGAGAAGAGAGTCGGTTGTGGAGGAGATATGTTTTATTATTTTTATGTCATCAGCGTAAATGGACAGCTCTGAGTGATTAATGACACATTCAACATCATTTATTGTAAGGATGAACATTAATGGACCGAGGTGGCTGCCCTGGGGGACGCCGGAACGAGCGACAATAGGGTTAGAAATGGATGAACTGAAAAGAACATTGTAGCGACGGTTGTTGAGGTAGGATTGAATCCAGGAGATGAATCGGGAGGGGAAGCCTAGGCGATCAAGTTTGAACAAGATAACATTATGGGAGATCTTGTCGAAGGCTTTACATAGATCGGTGGCAATAACATCAACATCTTTACCGTTTTCCAGAGCACATAGTGTCTTGGAGACGAAGTCAGTAAGATTGGTGGTAGAAGATCTTCCTTTGAGAAAGCCATGCTGGGAGAGGGAGAAGATAGACTTACAGTGGAAGAACATGGAATCATAGACCAATTTTTCGAATAGTTTAGGTATGGATGATAATTTAGCGATGGGTCTGTAGTTAGACACATCGTTTTTGCAACCTTTTTTGAAGATGGGAATAATATACGAGTTTTTCCATAATTGAGGGAAAACCCCTCGAGTGACCGAGAGGCGGAATAGCAAGGTAAGGGGTTGAACTAGATGCGTGGCACACTTTTTTAGAACGATGGCCGGAATGCCGTCAGGACCTGGGTTGAAGTCGTCCTCAAGCCCGTTGATACTTGCGGCGATTAGTTCGGGATCAGGGTCGAAAGACGTAAACGATGTTTGAGTGCATTTGTCCAAGAATGAGAAGTAGTTAAGGTCAAGTTGTCGGGAATTGTCGCTGAAAGATTTACTGAAGAAGTTTGCAAAGAGGTTGGCGATAACTTGAGGATCAGATGAAGAGATATTCTCAAGCTTTAGGGTAGAGGGGTAACCATTGGATTTCTTCTTGGAATTAATAAAGTGATAAAAACGCTTGGGATCGGATATGAGGCTAGTTTCCATCCGTTGGAGGTACTCATCGTAGAGGGTATCACAACGTTCGGAAAAAGAGATATAAGCAGATAGGTAGGAAGAATAGTCAGACTCGGTTTGAGATAGAAGAAAAGTTTGCCAACGTTTATTCCTCCTGTTGCGGAGAGAGCGTAATTCTTTGTCGTACCATACGGGGGATGAGGAATAGTTTTTACGAGGAAAAAGGGGAATAGATTGCGCAAGACAAGCGTATATTTCCGAATAGAACGCTTCTTTAGCAACGTCGACTGGAAGATGTTGAGGGATAGTGCCAATGTTAGAGTTGAGGAGCAAGTGATTTAATTTTTCAAAGTCGCCCTTGCGAAAATTGAATGAAAGAGAAGACTCGGAGCTTGAAAGGGTATGAGGGTGTTTGTAGGAGAAAACGAGGAAGAGGGGAGGATGGTGACGATCGAGAGAGGAGAGGAGATGGTTGCTTTCCACGACAACCGAGTTAACTGGGTCTGAAGAAAAGATTAAGTCTAATTGTCTGTCCAGAATGTTCCTGACACCATTTACTTGAAAGAGACCAGAAACGGAGAGCTGATCAGTAAAATAGGTTTCTTTGGCCGAAGAGGCGTTAAGGGGTACAAAGTGAGAACAGTCCTCAGACAATGACCATTGAATACGGGGGAGGTTAAAGTCACCCGATAAAATAATTTCATCAGAGGCGTTAGCGTTCTCAAGCAGGGTGTCGATCGCTTCAATTAGGGGTTCGTAGGCTTCTAGAGGTTGAGAGGAACGAATGTAACAGCAAAGAATGTACAGAAGACACTTATTTAGTGCTAATTTGATACATACAAATTCTGATATTGTAGTGTCGGAGGTCTTTAGCAGGGTAGCGTCATAACGGTTGTGAGCAGCTATGAGAACCCCGCGACCTGGTGGATCATTGGTGCCCACACAACCGTCGACACGGAAAATAGTATAGTTTGAAGGGAACAGTTCGTTGTCCAGAATTCCTGGTGTTAAATTGGTTTCAGTTAAGGCAAAGATATCGTGCGGGAATTTGTGGGAGTTAAGACAAATGTTAGATGTTTCAGTGCGAAGTCCTCTGACGTTCTGGTAATAGACTGACAAGCTGCTGGGGAGAGGTGCTTGATCGGAGACCGCAGGTGCATTAAGGGGGAGGTCAGAAATTGGGAAAGCAGGGGGGGGGGGCGGTTTGTCGTGCAGATAGGCTAGAAATAGACGAACGTTTTCATAAATGCGGTGGTCCCGTAAACGCGACAAGAGATATCGTCCATCGTTGGAATCCGCAGAGCGCAAAGTCAATTTAACTGTAGGTGGGATTAGCGGATCAATAAATGAGTGATGTTGGGATGAAATAGTTTTGGTTGGCGGAAGGGGGGAAGTAGCGGAGGTAGAAGTAGTTTGAGATGGAGCGATAGTGAGGGAAGATGGTGGCTTATAATTAGGTAGGCATGTGGAGGAAGTAGCGGGTGCAGGGTCAGGTGTATACAGTGGAGCGGTGGGGCAGGCGGAAATCGAAGCAGAGGTGGTGGGGTGGTCGGAAAATGATGGATTGTGGTAAGGTGGACACACGGAGGAAGTTGGGAGTACATGGTCAGGCGGATGTACTGGATGTACAGAACTCAAAACAGTGGTGGTGGACTTGTCGGCTGAGATGGACGTGTTCGAGGGCTTCGGTGTAAGTGGAACCGAGGGGTTAAGAGTGTGAGAATATATAAAGTTAGGATACTTGACTGGGGTACATAGATTAAAGTTTGGAAATACTCCCATTTTGAACTGCCAATTGGAGTTAGGATTACTAAGTTTATGGCTAAAGGTGAGAGGTGCGGAAGAGTGATGAGAGACTGTGTTATTACTAGTACTAATGTTCTTACGATTAGGCTGAATGCTAAATTTAGGTATGGGAGAAGGACGTTTGGAATTACCTTTGCGATAGTTAGTCGGATTTGGTTTATTAATATTTAATTTAGACTTAGATGCAGAGAGCTTAGGGTTAAACTTAACATACTTCCTAGTCCACTTGGAAATTTCGATCGTCCCGAGAGTGAAGATTTTGCTGGAGGGGTTAGTGATGAGCCACACGTACTTGTTCGGGATGGAGATCTTGAAGTTGCTGAATTTCTCTGTGTCCGAGAGTAACTTCATGCAGCTAACTGGGATGAATGCAAAATTCCGAGTAAAAAAGCTATGTACCCAGGAAACGTTGGCGTTGTGAGGGGCAGCCTTAAGAAGGAATGGAGTATGGTCACTTGATGAAGATGTGTATTTGCTTCCTATTCTTAGTAGTCAGTATCGCACACTATTAAACTTGCCACGAGTTTAGGGCATCTCCATTAGCTTTTTCCTCGTAGCTCCACTAAGCTAGAATCCCCATATCCCTACTACTAACACAAATGTTAAGCCGTGGCTCACATTACACTCGTGCTAAAATCTGCCCAGGGAAAATCAGCGTATACCTATCTTAGAATGGCTGTATTCAGCGGCACTCAGCCTTCCCAGCCGCTGGCAGCGGCTAAGGACTGAGGTATTCTGCATGCATTTTCTTACTTAGCCGCTAACTCAGCCTCTTGTCATATTTTCCAGCCCAAATATTTTTGGCTGAAGTAGGCTGAGTAAGAAGAAGACGATTTGTTTGTTCTCTCAGTTTTTGTTTAGTGATAAATTTAGTGAAAATGGAAACTAAAAATTTTCAAGTTTACTCTGTAACGGACAATACACAAGTGTTAAAAAAAGCTAACAGGGGGTAATTAACTAAAAACAGTGGGTAATTAACTAAACTAGCAGCTAACTTAGAAATTGCATTCAGCGCAATCAAGCCTGACGTCAGGCTATGTTACAGCGGCTTGATTGCGCTGAATGCAAATTTTAAGTTAGCTGCTAGTTTAGTTAATTACCCCCTGTTTTTAGTTAATTACCCGCTGTTTTATAACGCCGATAATAATGGCTGACCAATTTTAACAAATGAAAAAATTTTTTAAACAACAAAACAAATTCCTGAAATGTTATTGGTCGTTAAAATAAAGACGAAATTTTGCGGGCTTTCAATCAAAATTAATTTATTAATAAAAGGAGAAAAAAGAAAAGAAAAACATTCAATAAACTTATAATAAAAAAAATTCAAATACCTCGATCAACTTGACAGCACGATTACCAATGAAAAATAAGAGAGCGAGTCCTTACTGCATGCTCCTTTATATAGGTTTCTAGCAGCCATACTGTCGAAATTTGAAATTGTATTTGATTTGCAACGCCATTTTTTGTAAAAAATTTTAACCGTAATGGATATTTTAAAGAAATTCGTAATTTTCTTTTGTTTAAGTGAATTGTCTTTACATCTAAATAAAATTATGCATTCGATTGAGTATTTATTGCGTTTTTTAATATTAAATTGACTGATTGTCGATCAAATTAAATTTATGTCCATAAAAATGGCGAAAGTAGACATTTTTTTCCAAAATGTTACGATACTCGATAAAAATATTCCCTTCTCCTTTCCACCTTTAGGCCTATTCTTTCTCTTTCCCACTTATTACACTTATGGGAAATTGAAAAATCATTAATATTTCCTTGGGGAATCATTTTTGGTGAACTTAATTACCACCGATGAATTCCCCCATAAAATTTCACTTTAATTTAATGTGCTACATGTTGGCAGCACATAAAGGTTGAAATGTTTTCGAACATGTGACAGGTGATCGAGCTGTCATCCGCGAATTTTCGTTTTTCAAGTGAAATTTCAGCGTAAGTATACTTTTTATGTTATTACTAAGTGTTGAATTTGTATATTGAGTATTTATGTGTGCACCTTTATTGTAGTGATATTACATTTTGTTTTTGTTATCATTTTCAGATCGCCGGTGTATATTCCCAGGTGAATGGAAAACACCTTCCCCTGTGCACGGGAAGAGGATATTTCATCGAGCATATGGAAACAATGGTAAGTCAATTTGATTTTTCAATTTAATTTGCATGTATGTTGCTTAATTATGTGTTATAATTCAATGCATGCTTTATGTTCAGTGTTTGTTTATCCCTTTAGTTTAGTGTTCTGTGTAATGTTTATGTTTATAATTTGAAAATGCATGATTAATTCAATTCATTTATTTATTTTTGATTGTTGATTTGTATCAAACTTCTAATTTTTTATAATTCTTTCTTCATTTCAGGTACTGCAGTGACGCGTTTATCTTCTGTTTTAATTCATTCAGGTAAGTAGGTAATTCAGGTAATTTATGTATCAATTCGATTTTATAAATCCAGCCTAATCATTTCTCTTTTTAGGTAAACATTCTCCCCCCTGTTGAACGGTTCGTTCACAGCTTTCCTATACCTCTTCTATGATAGTGATGAAAAATTATCACTCCGTCAGCTCTTACACGTAGACGTACCTGGTGTCGAGCTGGTAAATTGATCGTCTTTTCCTTATGTTTGCGTTGTCTAATTGCCTCAAAATCAATTTTTTTGATGATGTCCCGAGATAAATACAATTTTTGCTTCTCTTTTGTAATAAATATTTGATGACTATTAGCTGATCGCATTTTTAATTCGGCTAAGTTTGCTGTCGGCCTTAACGATTGTTGTGAATGCACCCGTGCACCGTTGATGATGGCTGGTTCGCATAACTCTGGAATAGGCAGAGGGCTTTGATAGATACTTCCTTTTTGAGTTCCTAATTGTGATGAAGATCTTGAATTGGAGTATGTACCCGAAGTTGATTCTTTATTTGCCAATGTTTGTGACGGTCTTGGAGAACTGCATTCAGGACATTCGCACAATTTGATTGAATTAGATGTACCCGGGATGGCTTCCTTTTTTTGCTTCGATGGGTTTGAATTCTTTTTTGATGGCTTACGTGGTAGTCGAAAAATATCAAAATCGTCATCCCAACACGCTGCATAATCTAGAGCACCAGGAGGTTTAATTCTATATCATCATACAATATTAGGACGTCGTCATCAATATCGTTTGAATTCGCCATCTGAAATTGTAAATGTGCTTTAGTTAAGGGCTTTGGGGAGTTTAGACGTTCACAACACATTGAAGGGACAACATAAACAAACAGATTAAGTTAATGTGTTTGCTAGTTGCTATTATTGTTGCATCGTGTATTGCTCGAGTAGCCATGCAGATGAAAACGCATATGTATGCCTTCTGCAACTTATTATTGCGAAGTGTTGATGACTTTATGGTGATAGGTCCGGCAAAGTCAACTCCAACTTCTGTAAATGGCTTAGTGATATTAATTCTCGGAGCTGGTAAATTCCCCATAAGTTGAACAGTATTCATGTTGCGTTGTCTAGTGCAGGCGATGCACTTGTGTAATCTGCTGGTTTTACACCGTCTTCCATCAAGAATCCAATAACGATTGCGACTTGTATTGAGCACTAATGATAGCCCACCATGTAGGGTTTCGATGTGGATCTTGTCAATGATAAGCATCGTAATATGATTGTCACGGGGTAAAATAATTGGATGTTTCCTATCAAATGCAAGTGTAGCGTTTTGTAATCTTCCACCAACACGTATTAACCCGGAGTCGTCAATAAATGGATTTAATGTCAACATCCTACTCTTCCTCGAAATTGATTTCTTTTTGCCACGAGTTGTTTGTATTCATCTGAGAAAGCGGATTGTTGAATCAGCCTTAAGATAGTAACTTCAGCAATCCTTATTTCAATGCTGCTCAATGGCTCAGTTTGCTTATTATTAGGATCTCTGCAATTGTGTATAAATCGTTGTATCGTTGCTGTTACTCGAATTAAACGTGTATATGAAGAATATCGCAAGAGGACACTATCGGCAGGCAGAATAATAAAGGCTTTAGTGTTGGGTTTCTTGGCTTCAAGATCTGTTTGTTCGTTTGACACGGTACGCTTTGGCTAATCTGATACTTGTCTTGCTAGCCACTCAGGTCCGTGCCACCATAAATCATTGGTTATCAGATTAACTGTTGAGATGCCCCTTGAACCTAAATCTGCTGGATTATGTTTGGTTGATATGTATTGCCAGTGATCATGCCCTAATATCTCTTGGATCTCTACCACGCGATTTGCAACATAAGTTTTCCATCGCGACGGGTGTTCCTTTATCCATTGGAGTACTATCATTGCATCTGTCCACGCAAATGTTTGAATATTTTGAATCTGCATGTTTTCAATTGTCTTTTTTAAAAGTAAAGCCAGGAGAAGAGCTCCATTTAATGTTGTATTGATGATTCCTTGTTCGTCCTTGACGCGTAGATATAACACTGCAGCGTAAGCTCCAGCAGATGCATCGCAGAAACCGTGGAGTTGCATCTGTGCGCTTGAAGAAAAATAAGTCCATCTTGGGATTTTCAATAATTTTAGTTGTTGTAACTCACGTTAAATAACTTCCACTCAGTTTCGATAGCCTCTGTCACTTGACTATCCCAGGATGTGCCTGTCATCCATAATGTTTGTATTAAAAGTTTGGCTACTATGATCACGGGAGAGAGCCATCCAAGAGGATCGTATAAGGAAGCTACGTCGGACAAAATGGTTCTTTTAGTTGATGTACTTTGCTCGGGTCGTGGTGTTATCGAAAAACTAAAGTGATCTGATCCAGGATGGAAGCGAATTCCTAATGTCTTGACGGAGTCAATTTCCGTAAATGTCAATATGTCCTTTAACTCACGATATTCTGTCGGTATTTCTGTTAATAATTGAGGATCATTACTTGCCCACTTCCGTAAATTGAATCCACCTGACTTCATCATTTCGATTAGTTCGCGCTGTAATGCCTTTGCTTCCGTTATGTTGTCAGCTCCCGTCAACAAGTCATCAACATAAAATTCCTTCTTAACAACCTGTGCTGCTAAAGGCCAATTGGTTTTTTCGTCCTCGGCTAACTGTAGTAATGTAGGAATGACCAAGTAAGGAGCTGATGAGGTGCCAAATGTTACGGTGTTTAATTGATAATCTTGAAGCTCTGAAGTAATCGGATCTTGCCAAATGATGCGTTGAAATGTTCTATGTTCTGGATGTACTTCGAACATTCGATACATTTTTTCCAAGTCTGCATTCATTGCAATCTTGTACTTTCTCCAGTTTAGTAGTGTTTCAAGCAATTTAGGCTGTAAGGTTGGACCGGTGAGCAAACATTGGTTCAAGGACTTTCCGTTTGTGGTCTTAGCGGAGGCATCGAATACGACTCGAAGTTTTCTTGTAGAACTCTGCTTAATGACGGCATGGTGTGGGATGTAGTAGTTGTTCTCTGCATTTTTAGGAATATTTATCTTTTCCATATGACCGAGCTCAATATATTCATTCAAGCATTGTTTGTATTCTTGCTGAAATCGTGGATTTGTTTGAAATTGATGTTGTAAATATTTGAAGCGTTTGAGAGCCTGTGTTCGAGATTGACATAAGATTGGCAGTTCATTGTTGATGAATGGAAGCTTGACCTGATATTTTCCATTTTGCATTCAATGATAGCTTGTTTCAAGTAGACGTTCACATTGTCTTTCTTCTTCACTAAGGATCTTTCTTGTCGGTATTTCTTCTGTTTCCCAAAAACATTTTAGTTGTTTATTTTTCCATAAATTTGTACTCCAAGTAATGCGTCTATATGTCCTGGTTTTCCAAAGGTTGGATCTGCTAATTGTAATCCTTTTAAATGATGCCAACTTCGTTGTGTAATTGTTTGTGTTGGTAGTGATTCTGTTATTCTATCGACTACCAAAAAATTGTCTTCTACCATTGCCGTATTTGAGTTTCGTGATTGTAGTTGAAGCTTGACTTGTTGATGGGAGACGGTAGATGCGTTGCAATTTAGTCCGGTTATTGCTACTGTTGCTGGAATGAATTTAGCTCGTAACCTTTTAGCTGCTGTCTCCGTTATAAATGATGATTGAGAGCCCGTATCGATGAGACACCGTAATGATTGTGCTTGTCCATGCCTTGGTTGTGCTAGTACAATTGCTGTTGCCAGGAGTGATTGGTAATTTTCCATTGCGATGAAGCTTTGTGTTTTGTTGAAATCATCCTTCTTCGAATGTATATTGGAATGTATTTTCCGCTCGGAAGTTTTTAAATTGTCTTGTATATGTTTATCCGTTGCTTTGTAATCTTGCTTGTTATCTTCTTTCTTATGAGTTGTAGGTATAGGTTGCTCCTTTTTCTGGTAATCATGAATTTTAGTATGATGCTTTGCGTTGCATATAAAACATCTGAACTCGCTTGGGCACTCGGTAGTTGTATGATAAGTTGATGAACAATTTAAACAATGATTGGCTGATCTAAGTAATTTGAGTCTGTTGATTGTGTTCATATTTTTATATTTTTGACATTTCTGTATGAAGTGATTTCCGGCACATGCAGTGCATTTACTTAGTTTCAATGCGTGATATGTGTGCGTGTGAATTGTCCCTTTAGTGGCTGGTCTTTGTTGCGTTGACTTCGGTATTAGAGTATCAGCAATAGATTCCAAAATCTTCAATCTCGTGTTCAAGAACGCACTAAGACTTTCGTATTTTGGTAAGGATGTTGTCGCTCCTTGTTCTTCTTCCCACAATTTCAAGGTTACAAACGGTAACTTTTGAACAAGTAAATATATCAGCAATGCGTCCCATGTGGATGTGTCAACTTCTAAACTTTTCAATTGCTGAAGGCATTCCTCTGTTGTATCGATGATGGACTTTAAACCCTTGGCTGACTCTGTAATTAGTTTTGATTGATTCAATAAAATCTTCAATTGATGGTTTACGAGAATCCTTTTGTTGTTATATCGCTCTATTAGTTTCGTCCATGCTGGCTCGTAGTCCTGATCCGTTATTGGAATGTGCCGTAACAATTTCTCTGCGTCTCCGATTAAGCAACCTTTCAAGTAATGTAACTTCTGTACTGCGGTTATCTTCGAATTATTATGCACTAGGGAAATAAATAAATCGTGAAATGACCGCCATAAATCGAAATCGCCATTAAATGTTGGTAATGATATCTTTGGCAACTGGGATTCGTTGTTAACTATTGTTGTTGTATTGCGATAGAGAATTTGAACCTTGATTTGAAGTCGTTTGTGGAGCAGGTAGACATCTTCGCAGGCCATCTATTAACTCACCCATATACTCAGAATACTTTAATTCAGCTTCGCTATAGAAATCTTGAAGCAAATATTCATGTTGACCAATATCTGGCTTTTCAGTGTATAATTTATTTATTTCGAAATCATTTTCGTTGTATTCTGTCCATAAGGTCTTCAGGTCGGCCATTTTGTTTTCAAAGAATCCTTGAGTTCTCTTAACAAGGTTCGTTTTTTCCCAGATTCAATTAACTTGTCCAGTCTTCCCTTTAAAATTAATTGTTTAACAATTAATTGATCGACTGTGGCCATATTAAATCAACGTTGTATTCGAAGTAAATTTCCTGCGTAAATTTATAAGCACACAACACGAATAAAAAAAAAGAAAATATATATTCAAAATAAACCAAATTTTGATTGAGCCAAGCAAATTTCCTGGATGGAACCACCAAATGTTTTATAACGCCGATTATAATGGCTGACCAATTTTAACAAATGAAAAAATTTTTAAACAACAAAATAAATTCCTGAAATGTTATTGGATAAACGTTAAAATAAAGACGAAATTTTGCGGGCTTTCAATCAAAATTAATTTATTATTAAAAGGAGAAAAAAAAATAAAAACATTCAATAAACTTATAATAAAAAAAAATTCAAACACTAAAAAATTCTAATGTCGCTATTAAAAAAAATTCAAGTTCACTGCTGAAAAAAAAATAAATGATTAATTATTAATAAATTAAAGAAATGCTGCATGTGTTTCTCGAATGACCTTACTAGGCATACCTCGATCAACTTGACAGCACGATTACCAATGAAAAATAAGAGAGCGAGTCCTTACTGCATGCTCCTTTATATAGGTTTCTAGCAGCCATATTGTCGAAATTTGAAATTGTATTTGATTTGCAACGCCATTTTTTGTAAAAATTTTTAACCATAATGGATATTTTAAAGAAATTCGTAATTTTCTTTTGTTTAAGTGAAGACATCTACATAAAATTATGCATTCGATTGAGTATTTACACTCATGGGAAATTGAAAAATCATTAATATTTCCTTGGGGAATCATTTTTGGTGAACTTAATTACCACCAATGAATTTCCCATAAAATTTTACCTTAATTTAATGTGCTACATGTTGGCAGCACATAAGGTTTAAATGTTTTCGAACATGTGACAGGTGATCAAGCTGTCATCCGCGAATTTTCGTTTTTCAAGTGAAATTTCAGCGTAAGTATACTTTTTATGTTATTACTAAGTGTTCAATTTGTATATTGAGTATTTATGTGTGCACCTTTATTGTAGTGATATTACGTTCGGACCCACTTTTTTCGACAACGAAATCTCGCCATTCGAAGCGTATTATTGTCAATAAGAGCTGAAAGAAATTAAATCAATTTCGGTTCAGCCGTTTTTTTGTTTAAACAAAAAAACTGACAAAAAAGTTGATTTTAGACTTTCTTGAAAAGGATTTCTTCGATATAATTTGTTCTGATGACGATCGGGACATCAAAAAGTCGGATAATAACAATTTATTATGAACAGAAATTGTTTATAATGATAAAAAATTGTTTATAACAATAAATAATTGTTTATAACAATAATAAATTTATAATGATAAAAAATGGTTTAACTTAGTTGAAAATTGATTATGAAAATTGCAAATTGAATACAAAATTGAAAATTGTTCATAGCAATTGAAAATTCTTATAAACAATTAAAAGTTTCGTTACCACAAAAGATTTCTTTTATGAATAAACTTTGTTTATATCAATTAAAAATGGTCTATAACAATTAAGAATTGTTTATATCAATTATAAATTGTTTATAACCATTCAAAATTATTAATAACAAATGAATTCCAAACAGAGTGCATTTATTTGGTTTTAAGTAAAAAATAGTGCTATAACGGAATAATTTTTTAAAAAATTTTTGCATCTAATTAAATGAAATTATCTTGATAAATTAAATTCATTAGTTTATTGATTTATAAATTTAAAATATCAATTTTTTAAGTATTTTTAAATGAGAGTGGGCGAAAGTTTTTTTTTGAAAAAGATTCAACTGATCTAATTGGTTCTGATACAACTAGATACTTTAAAAAATCCAGAACTTTTATAGTTTTTTGTAACATTAAAAAACCATAAATAGTTGATATTAATGTATAGTATGAATTTTATTAAGTTTTCACTTACTCGTTTGTACTATGATCATGAAATTTATCGCTATTAACAATTAAATATTGTTAATAATAATTGAATATTGTTAATAACAATTAAAAATTGTTATTAACTGGGAAGTTGTTCGTGTGGACATCAAGGGTCGCACCAATGATGCGATACCCAGAATCTGGACCCACCCCACTAGTTTTTTCTTCATTTCAGGTACTGCAGTGACGCGTTTATCTTCTGTTTTAATTCATTCAAGTAAGTTGGTAATTCAGGTAATTTATGTATCAATTCGATTTTATAAATCCAGTCTAATCATTTCTCTTTTTAGGTAAACACCCGCTGTCAGCTTTTTTAAAACTTGTGCATTGTCTGTTACAGAGCAAACTGGAAAGTTTTTAGTTTCCATTTTCACTAAATTTATCATTAAATAAAAACTGACGGAACAAACAAATCGTCTTCTTCTTACTCAGCCTACTTCAGCCGAAAATATTTGGGCTGGAAAATATGACAAGAGGCTGAGTTAGCGGCTAAGTAAGAAAATGCATTCAGAAATACCTCCGTCCTTAGCCGCTGCCAGCGGCTGGGAAGGCTGAGTGCCACTGAATACAGCCAATATAAAACAAAACAGGAATGGTGACGGCTTAAATTAAGCTACCACCGTCCAAGTTGTGTTGGAAAGCATTTACGTGTGTGTGAGAAGTTCAGTAAAGGTGTAATTATTAAGAAGGCAAGAAGCGGGTCATTGAAATTCAATTTGAAAGTAGTTCAAAATTACTAATTCACTTTATATTTTTTATTTAAAGTAATTATTGATATAATTTAAGACGGTATTAGAACGTCATTAATAAAAAATATTAAAATGTTTTAAATAAGTTTAAATCAATTTAAGAGTAAGCCACCGTTTGTGAAATATTCGACTCTGCTTTTTGACATTTGCCATCTCGTAAATAAACAAATCCGTATATTAATTTTGCAAACGTAAACTACTAATTTTCAGTTGATATATTCATAAATTATTCTAATTATCTTTGCAAACTCTAAGATTAAAATTCACTATTAAAACTAGTTTACTAACATGAAAAAAGATTTACCTTGTGGAGTGCTTGGTGATTTGCGCACGGCCCACTTGAGCAGAGGTTACGGTTAACGTTGATAGATGTTGTACTATTTATTTGGTTGAGGTTGGAGTTCTCGAGTCGTGCTTCGAATGGTGAGTGATTGACGCGGTCGTCGGGTGTTGTCTTTTCCTTCCTCATCATCCATCTTACTATAGGCAGCACTGCATTTGGAATTAAAAAATTTAAATAATTAATGTCACCGTATATAAAAGTTGAAGATAATTTAAAATGCAGATTTCATGAGAAACCACTTGAA
The DNA here is from genome assembly GCA_964036015.1 of Leptarthrus brevirostris. Classification (NCBI taxonomy): domain Eukaryota; kingdom Metazoa; phylum Arthropoda; class Insecta; order Diptera; family Asilidae; genus Leptarthrus; species Leptarthrus brevirostris. Next base: position 80,250,428 of record OZ038371.1, read on the forward strand.
TATAAACTTTATTATTTGAACGAACAAAAATTTAAAATTAATATTTAGTTAGGTCAGGTTGACTATCAGATTAACGCCGAATAAAGAACTTTTACAAAATTACTTATGTATCGCACTGCTCTCTAATAAATCTAAACTGACTCTAAACTATTCCTATTTTTCCTATCAAAAATAAAACAAAATTGTGCGAGGTGTACTAAGTTTGAAATGTGAAACAAAACGTAGAAAAATTGCAAACTGGAAACATAGAATTCCAGCAGTGCTCAACATGTAAAAATTTAAAACTATTACTGAAAGTTGCCACAACACTCCCCCGCCAGCCATACCTAGGGTTTTAGCGGTATTTGACAGAAGGTTTATTAGTTCGACCAGTCCGAGTAGATCGTTTTGGCAGTATGGTGTTACCGTCCGGTAGAAATCTGACTCTCTTTGGAGTCTGTATGGGTGTTTCCGGTGTGTTGGTTGAAAGTTTCGGACTTACAGGCGCTAGCTGTAAAATGCTGTCCTGACTTTCTTGTTGCAAGTCTTCAGGCGCTGGCTGAAGAATCTCTGGTGTAGCAGGTGATTACGCCTCGTTTGAAGAAGCATTGTCCGAATTAGCAATTTCAACGTAACACGGTTTTAAACGATTTAAAGAAATGTTGATATATTTGTTTCTTACTTTGACCGTAAAGTAATTTTCGGAGCGTTTATTGACTTCATAGGGACCCTCGGATGGAGGTTGTAAAGAAGCGCGGACCGCGTCGTTTCTAACGAAAACGTGAGAGCAGGTGTCTAAAGCCTTGAATTTAAAAATTTGGAAGACGAATGATTGGTGCTGCAGACTGGTCTTGTTATCGGTTAACGTGCTGGAATTCCGGTTGCCATAAAAGGTAGCATGAGGACATGAATTGGATTGAGGGTTATGAGTACCCTGACTAAGTCTGGGCTCACAACCAAGGGATACGGGAAGGTTTCGAGAAACACCGGGGTGAGCGTCATATTCGCCGTGCAGGCTTTAGTCAGTGACCGAAGAGGTGAGGGGCCCGCCTAGCTAGCCGTGCTTAGCTCACCGGATAGGTGTGGGATCTTGCCTCACACTTTGGTATGAGGCTTATAGGGCTAACCCTCCCCATCCTACGACTATGTACAGCCCTCTGTTTACTACATAGTCGTAGTAGTTTGTTCAACTAATTTTGATCGTTGATTTTCTGTTGGCTATATCTTAGTAGATCCGATTTATGCAGTGATATATTAATTTTGTGATCTCTGCAGTACAATTTTTAATACTTTTAATATCTTGTGTGGTACGGTTCTGGTTTATTTATTTACAATTTTTTTTGTGCCTATTGCTGATCGTTTACTTTTTGTTTTTATCTTGGTTCCCATTGATTGTTTGCTTTTTGATTTCCAATCTATGTCGTCGTGTTTTCCTTCATTAGTTTCCGCTTGTTTTTCGGATCCTGTCTCGCTACGTTCGCACTCTGCTGATCCCATTTTCCTGGCTGGTTTGTCTCACTCTTCATCTGCGTTCTTTTCTTGCTCTCGTCTCGGTCCATTTCATTAATTTATTTATTGGTTTTCTTGTCTTTTATTTATTTTATTCGTCTTCCTTCCGATTGTTTGCTTGTTGGTTTCTGCTTATTTTTCTTTTCTATATTATCCATTGTTCTGTCTTGTATCGATTTTTCCTCTTCATCTCATTTGCGCTCTTTTGTTTCTCTCGTCTGGAGCCATTTCATTACTTTATTTCTAGGTTTTCTGGTCTTTTATTTATTTATTTGTTTTATTCGTCTTCCTTCCGGTTTTCTTGTCTTTCGTTTATTTATTTTCTTTCTCCGGTTTTCTTGTCTTTTATTTATTTATTTTACTCGTCCTCCTTCCGGTTGTTACAGATTGGATTCGCGTATTTTAAGATAAGCCAAATTCTAACGAATCCAATCTGACATTTATAAAAATAAATCGTAAAAAGTCTTATGAGTTGGATTTCAAATAACAAATTTTGTTGCAACAAAGTTGCAACATATTCAAATCCAACTCAAGAACACATAAAAAATAAAAAACCAATAAGTAATGGGTTGGATTTCCTACACCGAGTGCATTGCAACAAAGTTGCAATGTACTCAAATCCAACTCATGATAAACAACGCGCTCGGGTTACCATCGAAATTCCTTTCACACGGTAGCCCAGTACACGATAAGCGAAAGAAATTTGCTTAATCGGCGCGAAAAACAACGATCTACAGCGGCTTTGCCCAATGACAGCTAACTGCATCAAGGGCAAAAGCTAAAAAACGAAGAAAAAGCACGAAAGCTTTTCTTCATATAGATCGGTCGTAAGTATTTCGTAAAAGAATAATTACGGAGTCTGTTTTTAAACTCGGTCGGAGTAGAGCCAAAGAATAAAAGTGTCGAAATCTGTTTCTAACGCGTCACAAAAAGGGAACATGTTGTGTTTTGAAATAAAATAACAAAAAGTTATAATAGTAATTAGAAATTAATAGTGTTAAAAGAGTTCTGTAATTGAATTCAAATTGTATGTACTCGCAAAAAGGGAACATATGTTTTGAAATAAAATAACAAAAAGTTATAATAGTAATTAGAAATTAATAGTGTTAAAAGAGTTCTGTAATTGAATTCAAATTGTATGTACTCGCAAAAAGGGAAGATGTGTTTTGAAATAAAATAACAAAAAGTTATAATAGTAATTAGAAATTAATAGTGTTAAAAGAGTTCTGTAATTGAGTTGAAATTGTATGTACTCGCAAAAAGGGAAGATGTGTTTTGAAATAAAATAACAAAAAGTTATAATAGTAATTAGAAATTAATAGTGTTAAAAGAGTTCTGTAATTGAGTTGAAATTGTATGTACTCGCAAAAAGGGAACATGTGTTTTGAAATAAAATAACAAACAGATATAATAGTAATTAGAAATTAATAGTGTTAAAAGAGTTCTGTAATTGAATTGAAATTGTATGTACTCGCAAAAAGGGAACATGTGTTTTGAAATAAAATAACAAAAGGTAAGTAATTAGAAATTAATAGTGTTAAAAGAGTTCTGTAATTGAGTTGAAATTGTATGTACTCGCAAAAATGGAACATGTGTTTTGAAATAAAATAACAAAAAGATATAATAGTAATTAGAAATTAATAGTGTTAAAAGAGTTCTGTAATTGAATTGAAATTGTATGTACTCGCAAAAAGGGAACATGTGTTTTGAAATAAAATAACAAAAAGTTATAATAGTAATTAGAAATTAATATTGTTAAAAGAGTTCTGTAATTGAATTGAAATTGTATGTACTCGCAAAAAGGGAACATGTGTTTTGAAATAAAATAACAAAAAGTTATAATAGTAACTAGAAATTAATAGTGTTAAAAGAGTTCTGTAATTGAATTGAAATTGTATGTACTCGCAAAAAGGGAACATGTTGTGTTTTGAAATAAAATAACAAAAAATTATAATAGTAATTAGAAATTAATAGTGTTAAAGGAGTTCTGTAATTGAATTGAAATTGTATGTACTCGCAAAATGGGAACATGTTGTGTTTTGAAATAAAATAACAAAAAATTATAATAGTAATTAGAAATTAATAGTGTTAAAAGAGTTCTGTAATTGAATTGAAATTGTATGTACTCGCAAGAAGGGACATGTTGTGTTTTAAAAATAAAATAACAAAAAGTTATAATAGTAATTAGAAATTAATAGTGTTAAAAGGGTTCTGTAATTCAATTGAAATTTTATGTACTCGCAAAAAGGGAACATGTGTTTTGAAATAAAATAACAAAAAGTTATAATAGTAATTAGAAATTAATAGTGTTAAAAGAGTTCGGTAATTGAATTGAAATTGTATGTACTCGCAAAAAGGGAACATGTGTTTTGAAATAAAATAACAAAATGTTATAATAGTAATTAGAAATTAATAGTGTTAAAAGAGTTCGGTAATTGAATTGAAATTGTATGTACTCGCAAAAAGGGAACATGTGTTTTGAAATAAAATAACAAAAAGTTATAATAGTAATTAGAAATTAATAGTGTTAAAAGAGTTCGGTAATTGAATTGAAATTGTATGTACTCGCAAAAAGGGAACATGTGTTTTGAAATAAAATAACAAAAAGTTATAATTGTAATTAGAAATTAATAGAGTTAAAAGATTTCTGTAATTGAATTGAAATTGTATATGCTCAAATAGGGAACATGTTGTGTTATGAAATAAAGAAGTTATAATTGCAATTAGAAATTTATAGTGTTAAAAGAGTTCTGAAATCGAAAAGTTATAGGGTGATAATAAACAATTTAACACGGTTTCTTTGTCTTTTATTTATTTATCTATTTTATTCGTCTTCCGTACGGCTGTTCGCTTATTGATTTCTGTTTCTCCTTTTCATTCGCGTTCTTTTGTTTCTCTCGTCTTAGTCTATTTCTTTAATTTATTTCTAGGTTTTCTGGTCTTTTATTTATTTATTTATTTTTTCGTCTTCCTTCCGGTTTTCTTGTCTTTTATTTATTCATTTATTTATTTTCTTCCTTTCAGTTTTCTTGTCTTTTATTTATTTATTTATTTTATTCGTCTTCCATCCGGTTTCCTTGTCTTTTATTTATTAATCTATTTATTCGTCTTCCTTCCGGTTGTCCGCTTATTGATCTCTGCTTCTCCTTTTCATTAGCGCGTTTTTGTTTTTCTCGTCTGAGTCGATTTCTTTAATTTATTTCTAAATGTTCTGGTCTTTTATTTATTTATTTATTGTATTCGTCTTCCTTCCGGTTTTCTTGTCTTTTATTTATTTATTTATTTATTTTATTCGTCTTCCTTCCGGTAGTTCGCTTGTTGTTTTTGCTTGTTTTCTCTTCTATATCGTCCATCATGGTTGTCTGTGGTTCGTGTTCGGGAGAGATAGTCCTTGACGCCGTTGCTTGCGATGGTGTATGTGGCTTGACTTTTCATCAGGATTGCTTGAAGCGTGCAACGCGATCCTCGCGCCCCTCGACATGTGGTGAATGCTTGGATATCAAACCGTGCCACGTGTTGAGACTTGTAAGGAGCATGATTGAGACGCTTTCTGGCGACTTGTCGCTCGTCGCCGACAAGGTAAGCTTCTTGTAGAGTCGTTGGGGTAATCTCGAACTTTTGTTGGACGATGCTGTCTCTCTGACGGCCAGGGTGGACAAATTGATGGAATCTGTTGATACCATCGTATCTAACTCGGGCGTGCTCTTGGAAAAGTCGCATGAGATTTCCTCTCGCATCACATTAATGTCGGGTTCCCTGGAAACAGCGATCGCAAGCCTCGGCCCCTGCCCAACTCCTCTTGCGGGCCCTTCTTCTGTCACCCCCATATTTGACGATATTCGTCGCGGAGTCAAGCAGATGAAGTGTGATCTCGGTGCTTGGTACGCAGTCGTTTCTGCCAACTCCGAGCTGCTGGGTTCCATTGCATCCGACCTTAATTCCTTATCCACGTGGTTCTTGACCCCTCCCATCACCACTTCCTCCAACGCGTCGTATCCATTGACTGTTTCCTCTGTTTGCCCTCCCTTCGCAGCCGAGGGGGCCTCTTCACCTGTTGTCCCTAAGCTCCACGAAGCTGTTTCAGACGGCTAGATGCTTGACCCTGCTCACTCTGTGAACTGCTCCCCACGCATAGAAAGGCGTGCCGAACGCCAGCCCGCTCTTAATTCCCGGGCATCCCGCAGGCGCAAGCGTCGCGGCGGTAATGCCGCTCTTCCTCAGGATTTAGTTCCTTCTCATCCCCCGCGGGTTTTTCCGCTGATGCTGTGTCAGGTGGATCGATTGCCCCTTTAGTTTCAACTGCTCCAGAACCCCGTATTGGCGACCAAGACCAACACTCGATAGGAGGGACTGTAGACGTCGCCTCTGGTGCTGCGCCAGACGTTGCCTCTCATCCTGGGGCTGTTGCCCTAAGGCCTGCCAGACGTCCGAAATGCCTGTTCGTTTCCAGAGTTCACCCTGACACCTCTGAGCATGACATAGCTTTCAATATCGCCACTCTCTCTTCCATCCCCATCGGCATGATTTGCTGTCGGCGCATTAACCCAGCTAACCGTACTGCAGAACGCGTCTTCACGGCCTCCTTTAAAGTCTTCGTTCCCGAGGAGTTTTTCTAGGCAACTATCTGTCCAAACTTGTGGCTTCCCGGCTCGATCCCGAGAGCACGCCTAGGCGGGGTCCAGCACTCAAAAAACTTGTCGGTGAGGTTTCCCTCTTCTACGCCAACGTAACCGGTCTGCGCTCCAAAACTTCACATTTGTTGTCCTCTGATCTACAGGCGTCATACAGTAGATTTCTGTCTAACTCGAGATCCAATTTGCTCAATAATCCCAGACAGTTTTGGAAGTTCATCAATTCTAAGCGACGCAGCGATGGATACTCCCTGAGGCTGGGTGACCGCGAGAGTCATGACCCTCTTGTGGTGGCAAACGCTTTCGCTGACTTCTTTAGTGCCGCTTTCTGTGACCCTTACTGTGATGTTTTTTCCAATGACCTCTCCCACTTGACAAGGCTCCCGCTTACTACGCTTGAATCCAGTGACCCAGTTCTCAACGACTCGGCTGTCTCCGCTTATCTGTCGAAACTGCCCGACATGTTTTCGTGTGATCCGGATGGTGTCCCGGCCTCGTTTTTGAAAGATGCTGCCCATCGGTCACTCCTGTCCTCTGTCGTCTGTCGTCTGTTTAACCTGTCCCTGCGCTGTGTTCGTTTCCCAAAGTTCTGGAAAGATTCCGTGGTAATCCCTCTTTACAAGAAAGGAGACAAGGTAGACATATCGAACTACAGACCCATCACCAACTTGTCACACATTGCTAAGGCCTTCGAAACCCTGATTAGTGATATGCTCTGCTTTCATTGTAAACCCTTCCTGGGTTCTTTTCAGTACGGCTTCATGAAGGGTAAGTCAACCTCCACCAATCTGCTCGAATTCGTGCATTACTGTTTACCCCTGATCGAATCGGGTATGCAGGGCGACTGCATATTCACTGACTTCAGCAAGGCCTTTGATAGGATTAACCATGGCATTCTCGTTCATAAGCTCAGCCGGCTCGGTTTTCCGCCGCTCTTCGTGGAGTGGCTGTCATCTTACCTGTCCGGCCGTTGCCAACGCGTCCTGTTCCGTGGCGCCCTATTCACCGAAATCTCAGTCACCTCTGGTGTGCCCCAGGGTAGCATCCTTGGCCCGCTCCTCTTCATTATTTACATCAATGACGTCTCGTTACTTCTGCTCAGGTTCAGAATACTGTGTTATGCTGATGATGCTAAAATTTCCCGCGTAGTCTCCTGCGACGATGACTGTGCACTGCTGAGCTCTGATATGCGCATTTTCGAGACTTGGTGCTCCAATAATCGTTTTCCACTCAATGCCAGCAAATGCACCGTTATGTCTTTTTCACGTAGGATTCGTTCTATTTCCTTCAACTACTCCATGGGTGGTTGCACCTTGAGCAGTATTGACTTGATCAAGGACCTGGGGGTGTTTCTTAACTCCCGTCTCTCCTTCGAGGCCCACGTGGATTTCGTGGTTGGCAGAGCTAATTCCACGCTTGGCTTTGTAAAAAGATGGTCTAGGGAGCTTGACGATCCCTATTTGACAAGGCTTCTCTACTGCACTTTCGTCAGACCTATCCTGGAGTACGCCAGTCCGGTCTGGGATCCTTACTTCGCAGTGCACATTAACCGAATCGAGTCAGTTCAATGTAGATTCCTTAGGTTCGCCCTTCGCGGCCTTCCCTGGAGCGACCCTACCTACCTCCCTCCTTATCCTGCCAGACTTAGTCTGATTTCCCTTGACACACTTGAAAAGAGACGCAAGGTCTCCAAAATTGTTTTTTTATTTGATCTGTTGCGGGGGTCGATTGATTCTGGCGAATTACTCAACGGCGTGAGCATTTCCGTCCCGGCCCGGACCTTGCGGAATCGTGACTTTCTCCCTGTGCCTCGGCACCGAACCTTATATGGTATGCACGAGCCCATAGCCTCTATGTCCAGGCTATTCAACGAGTTTGCGGCCCACATCGAGTTCGGATGTTCCAGGTTGCAGCTCAAAGCCCAACTTAAGCAAATCGTTGAACTTTGATTATTATTTTTATCTTAGGTATAAGTTTTTATATGTATGTATCACATTTGTAGTAGCCAGCTTTGGAAAATCTTCTTTTATAAATAAATAGAGAGAGAAAATAATAATAATTTTTTTTTTATGTATATAATGGCACTTTATTCGGCACAATCGTTATAAACAAAAAATCCTACAAAACTCTAGCTACCCTAAAAAATGTACAATATTCAAAACAAAAGACACAATAGTTAACGATCAAAAAGAACATATAAAATGACACGCTACGTTACTCTAAAAATGTTTCGTAAAAACGACTCTAAAACTTGAAGGCAAAAAAAATAGTAAACAACCCGTAAAAAAGAAAATACAAGAAATTTTAAAATGCCTCCAAGCGAGTGCCAGCTCTAAGAAAAGTTCTCAACAATTTTGAAAAAATTCCAAAACTAATCCTAGCACTAAACAAAAATATCCGAAACCGTGAAGAAACTTAAACAAGAACATGATTGTCTGAGTGTTGCCAGAGGGTAGATGAAGCACCGGGCGAAGTTCCTACTTCGGGAACCGCTGCTCCCAAGCAAATGCCCTCTCCGTAGAGCCGTTCGCCACTTTTCTAGTCCTCCGGGAGCACTCATCCAAACATGTTCCAAACGAACGCACAAAAATTTCGAACCGATTAGAGTCCCGCGGGACCAGTCTGCAGAGTCATTGACGTCTGCAAACTGCTCCCATCATCCTCCCAGTTCTACGATTCCAACGTGAGACTTGTCCTTCCCGCAGCACTTGCAGCAATAGCAAAGCGAAGAGAAGCTTCCTGGACAAGCTGTTGCAAGTCTGCGGCCTGTTATTCCCAGTGAAAGACGAGGCTTCCGTTCCGCACCGACGATAAAGGTTGCCAGGTGCAGTTGAATGTGTCGGCCTTCGTTGCCATGAACTCTAAACGTAATCGCCTCAATCTGGCAATGAAGTGGTTCTTTAGTGCATGTTTGTGAAACTGTGGGTTAGTGGGCTGTTGCCCAGGCTCGATCCGCATGCAGTACAGATGAATTGTCGATTTAGCAAGTGTAAAAATAAAGCTAATCAAGCAATTTACCTGGTTACATGTCCTTGGCCCCAGTAAAAACGACGTTCTTGTAATACTGAATGTCGGGCAGATATCCTGGCACATATCGCGAACAAGATTATTAATGTCGAACAAGGTTGGGCATGTGAAGTATCTGTGGAACAGGGTTCCTTCACCACCACAAACCGTGCAGGCTCTTTGAATTCGTCGATCGATATGCGACAGCTGGTTTGGATGCACGAGGCTGTGATGGAGCAGTTTGAATGCCACATCAGAGTCTCTGTAATTGGACGGATAACAACTATAGATGACTCTGCTAGTTATAGTCCCCATTACTCCCAATTCTACCCCAAGATGTGCGCGCCATCTATTAACCCCTAAGGTATCCGTAGGATTTACTCCTACGAAGTGCTCGCGCAGCCTACGTGAAGTGAGTGTACTGAATGTCGTGTGCGGCGGTCGATTAATAACGAAAGCGCTTATCACCTCAGTGCTAGGTTCCCTAGTAGAGAGACGACTAAAACGCTCTCGTGCTGTATCCACCAATTCGTTTAATTGTGTTGTGTGGGGGTGTATAAGTGTGTTCCCAGAAGCATCAATGATGTCTCCAAGAACTGTGAGTTGTCCTGTATCGGCCGTTACACCTCGAGCATTACTGAACACCGAATCTACTAAGTCATGTAATGAGCCAACGCCTCATTACCATATTTTGATCCTCACATGCAATACTTTGCATCTCTTGTAATGACCCAAGGCCTCCTTACCACATTTCTAACCCTATATTAGCCTGTTTTTGCCACCATGAAAGCCATCTTTTCATCTTTTTCCCAGCAGGAGCCCTGACCAATCTTTTCAGTGCAATATGTGCACATTTTCCAATTTCACATAAATCCCATATTAATGGCTAACATATTCGCTAAAATTGCCTAAGAGGCACTTAAACAATCTATGGGAAAACATACCACACCGAATTTCCGTTCAATCCATAAATTGCAATCTGAAAAACAAAAGTCTCAATTGCTCTTGACCTTCAAGAGCACAGTCCATTTCCATAAACCCTAACCTATCCCAATATTTCATGCCTGCATATCACATACCTTTCTTCGGTAAATAACCCATCGGCGTACTTCTATCATACCCATCCATTGACACTCCCCTGCTAATTATGAGCACTAAATAAATGCATAATAAACCATACAAAGTTCTTGGCTCTTTCCGTTGTGTGTAAATCCACTGCACTTGCTTACTTGCTTACTCCCAACGCATAATGCACTTCATTCATAATTCTCACATTTTCCCCTTCAATGCTTACGAGCATTAAGAAGTCATATGTGCTTGTGCACATAAAGCTTTTCGAGCCTCTTCCCCTTCTGCCAGTTGATGGCGTACATAATTAAGCTGGTTCTAATTATGTATTACCCAAATCTAGAATAACCAATTAGAACTCCCGATTTATATATTTATGATTTAATGGAAAATCGGGGGAATTGGTAAAAATTTATAAAAATGGTCTGAAGAGAGGTAATTAGACAGAGTGTACAGAGTGTAGAGTGTAGACAGAGTGTCTAGAGTATCTGAAGTATCAGAAAGAACCCAGTTGGGCACTTTTGTAAATTTAATTAAAAATATTAAAAGTACAAGGAACCAAGTTAAATCTGAAGAGTCTTCAACTCTTCTTGTGTAAACCGTTAATAAAAGTATAATGTGATAAAATAAACGACGAAAAAGTGTGTTTTTATTTAATGTTCTGTGCATTTAAATAATTAAGGGCTAGTGATCTTCGAAATCTAATCAAGCACTCCCAGTCCCTTGTCGTGAGAGGAAAAAAAAACGATACCACGACAAAAATTTTGGTGCCAGGTGTGGGGTATCGCCAATTATACTGTGCGGTACGCCAATTATTCTGTGGAGTTCCCAAAACAGAAGGGATCCATAAAAAAAGAGGTGTCCTGAAAGAAAAGGCCCTCCAACAAAGAGACCATCGGGATTGCCTGAAAGAATAGGCATCCAGAAGAGGATAAATTTAAGGCAGGCGGTCCATGATCACTGCCCAACTATAACTTAGCGAAGATCGAACGTCATCCGTAATAATTTTGTACAACTGGAAACCGTCGGCCAGGACGCCCGACGTGCTCATCTATAAAAAAGAGAAAAACCGAAAATGGACCCCCAACATAAAATCGAATTTCTTGAGGAGGAGATATCGCGCATCGAAGGACCTGCTGGACCAGAGGAAGAAACCGTGGATTTTTCTTACTACATTCAGCTGAAACAACATTTAGCTGCTCTCATCAAGTAAGCTTTTTAATTATTCTAAATTGAAATAAAAAAAAAATTTTCATTATAAATATATTTCTTTTTTTATATATATATATATATATATATATATTATACATATAATTTAAATTTTTTTGAAATTTAAATAAGCAAAGATATGTTAAAAAATGATATGTGACTAAAAAATTAAATAATTAAAAAAAATTTTATAATTATACGAAAATCAACAAAAGGGAAATTAATTACATGTTTCGTTTATACACGTTGTGTACGTTGTTGTTCTTGTGCGTTACTGAGTTTTTTTAAATAATATGTTAACATTGTTTAACCGTTCAATCGAGTCGTGAAAAAGTGTGGAAATTGTGGTGTGACTGTTTTTGTGTCCGGTCTAATCAGTTTGCTAACCGTACTCGGAATTTTTTTTCCCAAACATTTTTCATTAAAGAATCATTGGAAAGAAACAATTCAGTTCTTTTTCTCTCAGTTGTGGTAATTTTTCTTAAAACGTTGGTCTCCTCACATTAAAAATTCTTACCAGAAGTCCAGCTCGAGTGCTAAATACGTTAGGTATCGACAGCCCCAGAATGGCTCCGCCACCTAGCGATAATGCCACCGAGCAAGCCAACGACCCTCCATCCCTTCGTGTAACTATTTCTGACGCCAGGGAATTGATACCCGAATTTGGAGGCAATAAAAGTGACCTAAATAGATTCATATCGTGCTGTGATAGTCTTTTCAACACGGCAAGTAACGCCCGTGATAAAGCTCTCTTTTTTAATGTAATGAAGACTAAAGTCTCAGGTCCAGCATACGATATTATAGATTATGGAAACATTAAGGATTGGGAAGAATTTAAAGCCCAGTTACTTAAACGATATAAACTATCACGTTCGGCAGTCCGCGAAGATCTTAAAAGGCTAAGGCAAGGTCCACGGGAATCCGTGAACGATTTCTCCCTACAAGTGACTAGAACACTTGGGGAACTAAATAAAGCCACAACAATAAGCGTAACCGACGCAGGCGCTAGAGTTATTTTCCTAAAAGAAAACGAAAAGGAAGCTATTCGTGTTTTCGAAAATGGCTTAAAGAGCGAACGGTTAGTAACATTGGCACAAGCCAAAAATGAAACTGAACTTAGCAGTTTAATTGATTACGTTTTGTAACGTGCCATACACTCTGAGGATAGAGTACAGAAAGATTATTCGGGTGAGGGTACATCCAGACAAGCCCTGTGATATGAGATGTGAGATATGCAATAGAAGAGGTCATACCAGAGAAACATGCTTTAGGAATAAAATAATTCCCACTTTCAGCGGTCCGCAAATAAAACGAGAAGTCCGCAGACTGCATTGTTCCTATTGTAACCGACCAAACCACGATATTAGTGAATGCCGCATTCGTCAAAACGACTACAATAGGGCAATTCATGACCAACCAGGTCGATACAACCGGGGAACATCCTACAACAGGCATAACGAACCTTGGCAACAGCAGCAGCAATTCTGCACGCAGTCGGTAAGCCAAGAGAGACTACTACCATTGTCGATTCAGCAGCCCTGATTCAATAATAACTTAGATTATCGGCGCCCAATGTCGGCAAACAATCGAAACGAACTGAACAAATCCCAATCAAATCTACGGCAAGTAAGGTTCATTAACCAAAATAGCGATCATGATTCGGGAAACGCAATTTCGCGGGAAGGAATTTTCGGCCACCTAACTCGCAACACGGAAGTAAGGGCTGACATACACCCGAAAAACTAAGGGTAATAATCAAAGTTCCACTCACTATAACCGAACGTGGTGCCACTGTTACCTTACCCTTTTCGTTGTCAACAACAGGTAAATCTACTTTCCTCATTGATACTGGTGCTGAAATAAGTCTGCACAAGCTAATGGCAACTTCCGAAGAAAGTCTAGCTGATATCACACAGAGGTGTTTAATCACCACTCTCTTAGGAGACTATTGTTATATCTCTGTCTTATGATGGTTCCAAGGAGGACATGTGGCGTTAGATTAAGAAATAAACACCAGACTTAACTATCTGCACTTTAATTACTTTAATACAATAAACTTTTCTAACACTTAAGGTCTTTAGGAAATACACACTGTACTTAACTAGGTATACTTCACTTAATTTGGTACAATAAACTTTTCTAACTCTTAATGTCTTTTATGAAATACACACTGTACTTAACTATGTATACTTTACTTAATTTGGTACAATTAACTTTTCTAAACGACCAACCTAATCCACACACGAACGATTTCACTATAGCGACCAGCCAGTGCCGGGGATAGAAACAGACTTCCTCTCTTTTTCTTAATTTTTTCGCCACGACCAGTTACCTGTTTATTCGACTGAGCTTTTTGATCAAGGTAGAAAGCTTTGAGCTTTCGCTCTTGATCGTATAACTTCCGCTTAGTCGTTAAACATTAGGCAAGCTTTTGGTCGTGTGTGTGAAAGCTTTCTTTCTCTCACTTTTTGGCTTGGAAAGTTCAAGCACCGATAGACCTTGGCTAAGGCGATGTACTTATCGGAATTTGATGATCACGCACCTTTCGGCTGGGAACTTAACTTTGTTCAGGTGAATGATGGTTAAAATGCTTTCTTAACATTTTAAGGTTTCCGGCGCGCCACAATTTTGTGGGAAAGGAATGCGCGGAAATCTGAGTGATTTGTTTGTCGCAAAGTTAATAATTGCCGTGTAGGCGATATTTGGTTGCTTGCGTGCAACAAACTTATTTTATAAATTAATATTTTAATTGGTTATATCGCAAAATAAAATTCTTGAATTTGACGTGAAGGCTATTTTGCGAATATAACATTTTAATTTATTAATTATGCCAAAATTTAATTTACTTAAATTTGGCATATAACAATCCTTCCCCCTTGGAGAAAGTGAGCTGTTCTTTGGAGAGGAACAGATCACGGGAGGAAATAAAGGGGAGAAAATAATTAGTATAGGTCATGTTTTTATTTATAATTTCTGCGACATGTCTTTTAACTAAAAGGGTTAATAATTTGCCACAAGTATTTTAAGGAAATGTCTATAGAAAGGGGATAGGTTTTAATTAGATGGATTGCACTGATGTTTTTATTGGTTTAATATTAAAGATTAAAACCGTTACATTAAATGTGTTACTTAGGGGTTAATGGGGTTGAGGTATTTAAAATGTAAAGTATACTTATTGGTTTTAGTCATAATAAGGCTTCAGCCTGTTATTATGGACGGTGATTATTCTCTTACCAACTCGTATCGTGGTATTCACTGAGCTGGGAACGCCGGTTACCAAATAGGGTCCTACCCAGATTTGACAGAGTTTATGTTTTCTATTTTCGCTCTTGAGGAGGACCCTGTCTCCTATATGGAAGGATATAGGACGTATAGTTTTGTCGTAGTAACCTTTCGAGCGTTGTTTACTGGCCAATATGTTTTTCCGAGCCGTTGCATAAGATTTTTGAAGCTTATACCGTAATATGTGGTAATAGCTCTCGTGGTTATATACGGGTTCTGGGTCCCGTTTAAGGTTGGAGGGGACATCCGCTGTAAAGCCGTAAAGGCAGTCCATGGGAGTTAGTTTCGTCCCTTCGTGCACACTGTTGTTGTACACGAATGCAGCGGTTCGCAGGTATTGGTCCCAAGATTTGGGATTTTCGTCCACTATTGTTCTGAGGTATTCAATTAATGGTCTATGTGCACGCTCTAGTGCGCCATTTGACTGTGGGTGATACGCTGAAGTTTGGAGTTTCTTCACCCTTAGCAATTTACATACCTGTTTGAATAAATCACTCAGAAAATTGCTTCCCTGATCGGTGACAATTCGTTTGGGGATGCGATAGCGCGTTACTATTTCGTCAAAGAAAATTTGCGCTACTGTTACAGCTTCTCCATTTGGTATGGCATACCAGTCGACGAACTTTGTAAGGTTGTCCTGGAACGTTAAGATATATTTATTTCCGGACTCTGTTTCCTCAAGTGGACCTACCATGTCGAGGTAGACCTTGTCAAAGGGTTTTTCTGCGATGTCCGTTATAACCATCGGCATTCGGAATTGTGGTGACGCTTTCATCTTTTGGCATTTGGGGCATCGCTTAATGTATTTCTTTATATCACTAATCATGTGCCTCCACCAGTACTTTCTTCTGATCCGTTTGTACGTTTTAATTACGCCCTGGTGGCCACCGAAAGGAGAATCATGGTAGTCATGTAAGATTGTCCTGATTTCCTCGGGGTTTGTAATAAGTTCAGGGGTTTTTTGTCCATTTGTGTCTGGATCGTTTCCTGGTGGGTCTATTGGTTTTATTTTTTGTTCGGGTTTTGGCGGTTCGTGATCCTGGTTGCTTAACGAGGGATCCTGTGTCTCGGGGCTCTTGGGTTCTGTTTGAACATGTTTTGTTTGAGCCCGAGTCACCGCGTTGCATTTTAAGCGACTGTGGGGGGTTGTACCGTTTTCTTCCTCCGAGTCTGAATCCATTTTATGGTGGACTAGGGCCTTTACTAGAAGAGTGGTCTCTTCGGTTTCTTCCCGCGGGATGCGACTGAGGGCGTCGGCATTTGTATTATATTTTCCGGGTTTGTATTCGATTTTATAATCGAACTCGGAAAGTTTATGGTGAAATCTCACCAAACGGGAAGTTGGGTCTTTGACGTTAAAGACGCCTTTGAGAGGCTTATGGTCTGTGTAGACTGTGAATTTTCGGCCTTGTAGGTAACATCTGAAGTTACGGGTGGCCCAGACTATGGCTAGCAACTCTTTCTCTATAGTAGAGTAGTTGCGTTCAGCTTTATTTAGTGTACGGCAATAGGCTGGTCACGTACGACTTCGCCTTGGGAGAAGACAGCTCCTAAGGCCTCGCTACTGGCGTCCGTGGTTAGGTTGAACGGTTGGGTGAAATCGGGATAGATTAGAAGTGGAGGGGAAATTAGGGATTTTTTAATTACTTCAAATGCCTCTTGACATTTGTTAGTCCAAGTAAATTTCACGTCCTTGCGAAGCAAATTCGTGATTGGACGTACTATCTTTGAGAAATCGGGTATAAATTTCCTGTAGTAGTTGGCAAGTCCCAGAAATGATTGGACTTGTCTGACTGTTCGGGGAACGGGGAATGTTTGGACGCATGCCGTTTTGCTGGGGTCTGGGAGTGCTCCTTTGTTGGAACACTTATGGCCTAAGTATACAACCTCCCGTCTTAGGAACTGACACTTCTCGGGTTGCAGTTTCAGGTTGTTCTCTCTCAGTCTGTCGAAGACTTTGCGGAGCTTTTGATTGTGGTCTGCCAGGTTTTTCCCGTAGATGACTACGTCATCTAGGTACACGAAGCATTCCAGGCCTTGTAAACCTGTTAATACGAAATTCATTAGACGTTGGAAGGTAGCCGGGGCTCCTTTGAGCCCGAACGGCATACGCTTGAATTCGTAGTGCCCATAGTTTGTGCTGAAAGCCGTCTTTGGCCTATCTTTGGGGTCGACTAATACTTGGTGATAACCATTGGCCAAGTCGAGGGTAGTGAAGTATCGGGAATGACCTAGTTGGTCGAGTATGTCCTCGATACGTGGTAGTGGATAGGCGTCGCCAATCGTTTTTTCGTTAAGCTTGCGAAAGTCGACGACAACGCGCCACCTTTTTTCACCATCAGGTCCCGCCTTTTTGGGGACGACTAAGAGAGGTGAATTCCATGGACTCTTGCTCGGTTGGACTATGTCATTATCCAACATTTCTCGGAGCTGATCGTTGATTACATTGCGTTGGGTTTCCGGCAATCGGTACATCTTTTGATTAATGGGTGCTTGGTCTTGCACCAGGGGAATGTCGTGGGTGATGGCTTTGGTATGAGTGAGCCTATCACCTTTTAAAAAGAAAATATCATCGTACTCATAACATAGTTTGGTTATGGCAGATGACTCTTCCGCGCTTAAGGTGTCGTCCAGGTTGAGTTCTTGTACTAACCTGGCGAGGCGCGGGTTATGTTGGGGTTCGTCCGGATCGTCACTGTCCGGGTATAGATATTTAATGTGTTGCAGAGTGGCCATTTTATCGGCTCTAGTAACTCTGTTCTTGTTTTTATTTTTCTTAAAACTACTGTTCTTGAACGTTGGAGTTTTGTGGGCCTTGATACCTACGGGTTCAGGCATTCGTTGGAACTCGCAAGCGTTTGTCGTTTGTATTTTTGGGCTTGAGCCTCTGGGCGATGGAGTTTGCAGATCTGGGCTTTCATTGGGTACCAGACATTTGTTGTACTCACAAGCGCCAGACGTTGGGGTTTTCTTGAGGGACCCGCAAGCGTCTCTGGAGGGGCTCTTATGCCATTTTACATGTTTGGACGTGTTTCTACCTCTAATTGGCGTTGGGGCTACTGGGTCTTTGTGACCCGTTAGAGTAGACCTTTTGTGGGGATTGTCAGCGCCATTATTCCGGCTCATGGGCCGTGTCTCTCTGTATTCTTTGTTTTCTTCATCTAATTTTGTTTCATCCGATCCGTTGGAGATAGGGATGACGGTGTAGTCTTTGGTGTGGACAAGCGTTATGTCGAGGCTTGTCAGAACTACTTGGAAATTGTTAGCGTTGAGGATCCCAATGGGCGCTACCTTGATTCCTGATGAGAGTAAGCTATTTGCCAGGAAGACTCCATCGTCTATCTCCTGCGATAGACAGAGCATTTCTTCCGCCAATTTCAACGGGATTTTGACTACAATCTGGGATCTTGCAGGTATGCAAACAGGTTTGTCTAAGACTATCTGGTGCTGCCTTATTTCGCAAGCCGGATCTTTGGTAGTTCTTTTATCCGAGTGGTGTTCTTGTATGCTACAGCCAGCATTCTCCAATTGAGATGCCTTGAGGACACTGCAAGTAGAAAGCTTGACCTCTGGGGCCTCCGTGCTACCTGTTAGTGTTTCTACTTCGACTGCGTTTTGTGAACACTCCTCGTCCGATGCTAATGTTAGGGGTATAGCAAACTCTTCGGGGTTAGTTTCCGTGCGAGGAAACCTGAGCGCCATATTTGGACCTTCAACATTACAATTCTTTGTTAGGAAGTCATTTCCTGGCAGCTTCCCAAGGTTTTTCCAGTTCCAAACGGCGTTTGTAGTGTGTACACCTAATCGGTATTGATGTCGTCGAGGGACTGTAGTGCTTTTTTCTTAATAATACTAACCTCAGCGCCAGTATCCACTACCAATTTGGTTTGGCCGTGTAGGCCGATGTCCAATGGAAGTTTTACGGTAGAGATACTAGTCTTGGGCGTCTGAGGTGACCCTTGTTTGTTTTGCGGAGGGTTTATAGTCGAGCCGGGGAGTTTTGGGTCGACTGTGCGTCGTTTCCCGGATTCTGAGACTCCCATTTCTGTTTTTGTTGGCAAACGTCAACAGAGTGTCCGCGTCGGCCACAGAAATTACATTTGACGCTTATGTTATACACTCGGGGGCCGCTGGATGGACGTTGTTCTGGAGTCGGTCTGTTTTCTCTTGGGGGCCCTCTTGCATGGGCTGTATCTTGGATTCTAGCAGAACGATTTGTTCTGCAATCGCGAACATCATGCCCATAATTTTTGCAATTCACGCAGAAAGGTGTGTTTTTGCGCTTTAGACAGTCGGAGTACGTATGACCCCGTTTTTGACAGAAGCTACATGTGATGTTCTGTGCCGGTGTACTGAGGTTCGGTCGCCTGTTTCCAAACCTGTGGTCTCTTTGCTGAAATGAAGGGCGTTGTGATGGATGGGGAGTTAATGGTTGGTTTTGGTAATTTGGTGGTGCTGTCCTAGGGGGTACCTGTAAAAAGTTTATTTGACCATGGGCTAACGGGCTGGTCCCTGTGTGTGTGTCATAACTTTTTGTGTGTGGTAATGTGGGCATTTGTGAGAGTGGGGATTGTATAAATAGGGCGCTTTGCTGGAGCCTCTCCATGTCCAGCGCCTTTTGTATTAGTTCGTCCACTGTAGCATCGCCTTTTGTAAGGAGATACTGGCACAAATGCGGGTTTCCTACTCCGCTTTTCAGTGCATTTTTAGCGAAGTCTTCTAACTGAGTCTTCACTGTGGACGCTGCATTGCCGTATTTGGTGTCGGCAGCTTCTTTGCAAAGGACCAGCAATTGTTTCAGTCTGGTCGTATATGCGTTTAATGTTTCTAGGGGTAGTTGTCGAGTTGTTATTAGTTTATTTACCAACTCTTGGTATGTTTCCCTAGGTAAATATGCCCTATTTAGACGTTCTTCCACTTCTTTGAAGGTGGGTGGCACGTCTGAGGCGAAGAGTTGATACGCTTCGCCCCGGAGTCTGGTAGGCAAAATTTGGAGGAAAGCTGCTTGTTCCTCTGTGGTAAGGCATTGCTGTGTCTGTTTGCAGCAACCTATAAAGGTTTGGAGCTCTTGGCTCAACTGAGGGCTATTTGCGCCAGAGAACAAAGGAACAAGCTGTGCCGTTAGTTTGGCTACTTTGGCGTAATCTACCATCTTGGAGTGTTTGTAGGTTGTTTTGGGTTTATACTCGGGTAGACTAAGCAAGCTTTCCTCGTGACTGGTGTCCGTGAAGGATGCTTCCAGCCAATCGAATTAGAGGTCTTCGTCGGTCGGGTCGGATTTGGTCTGATCGTCGGTGTCTGTTCCTGATGAGGCTCTTACAATTACACTGGCCTCTTTACAATTTTCCCTATTTAACCTATCTTCCTTAACTAATTCGAGCGAGCGCGAGGTTCCCTTAAATTCGGCGATGTCTGCCTTAAATCTCTCTGTATCTTCCTGATATTTTTTAACTAAGGCGAGCCTATCCTCGCGGTTTTGTGTGAGTTTTTTATCTAAAACGTCACACTGAGGTACAGAGAGTTCATCGGAATCCCGCGCTTTCTCGAGAACCCTATCTAAATATCTATTTAGACTTACTGTACTAGCGGCTGTCAATGTGGGGTAAACTGTGCCGCTTCGGAGCCGTCTTCCTTCGGATTCTTTGGGCGAAGGGGGTGGACGTTCGCTATTTGTTGGGGGTGTCCTCTCTGCGGTGAACTTGGTCCTCGGTGCGGCTTTCGGTGGGGAGTCACCTTCCGACTCCGACATACACTATGAATTGTTGGTGGTTGCAAGGGGGGCTAGTTGCCTACTTAGGTACTCCCTTGCCGTAGTTCTCTGTTGATAGGGGGGCTACTTCAGCCGTCTTTTGGTTTCCCTTTGATGTGATCTGAAAGGGGGCTTTTGGCCGTCTTCTGCTTTTCCTCTCAGACCTACTGTTGTGCGGTAATGGGTGGAGGCGAGTTGTCCCTTTAGTCGCCTCTTTATTTAAAGTTGCGGACGGGTTGACCTTTGAGTCGTCCGATGTGAGGGTGGCCTTATTTCGCAGACTCGTCCTTCTAGGGTCGGGTTTTCAGGAGTATCGCTGGCACTGGAGGGTAATTCCTGGTTGTCCTAATGGTCCTTCCTGGTCCCGGAGAAGTCTTCTGCTCTTTTCAAGGTGGTGCCTTGGTGCACTTCTTAAAAGGACAACCGCTTGCTCGCCTGGAGCAGAGGCAGCTAAAGTTGTTTAGCCCTGAGCGTTGGGGGTGACTTACTGGGCTATTGACTACCCAGCAGTGGCCAAAGGATCCCCTTTTTTTTCGATATTAGATCGAGGGTTTTAAAGCGTTTACGGTTTGTACCAACCAAGCTTCCTCGATCCTACCGGCTGCGCGAAAGCCTCAGCAGGCTTGTCATATGGAACACTAGGCCTAGAAAGCAGCTGCAGTAATATTTAAATCAGTCACCATTTCCATTTAGTAAGAGGAGAGAATATTCTACCTTGCGACGGATTGTTAGGTAACGACTTTCTAAGGAAATACAGTTGCACTCTGAATTATTCGGAAAATGTGATGAACATTGAATTAACCGAAGGCAATATTGACACCTCCAAAGATTTCGCTATAATACAAAGCGACAATTATCATGAATCCCGAATTAGCATGAGAATCTCTACAAATAATAGTCTAAAGAATGACAGAACATTTAACGAATTAAATAAATACGAGACGGTAAATACGAGGTGCGTTGCACAAACGAATAAACGCAAAAAATCGCAAGAAAATATAACTAAGGAAGTAAAGAAATATGTTCCATTTATGATCAAAAATGAAAAGGAAATAAAAAATTATGCAAATGAAATCCAAATAAATGTTAGCGAAGAAAAAAAGAATCGAAATTTGAATTAAAATGAAAATAGAAAGCTTCAGAATAAAGCAGGAAACGAAGTGGTAAGAAAATATACTGATAAAACATTATATAATAATAATTTAGCGGAAAATAAGCAAAATAGCCATAACAGGCATAAAAACGCACTAATGAAGGATACATATAACGAAATTAAAAGCATCAATCCCAAAAATAAAACAAATAGGGAAGGCATGGTAGTAAATAAACATGGAAACACAGTGTCTGGAAACACTGGGGAAATAGTAGAGAACGGCGAAGAAAACTTAACCATCACAGACATGATAAGGGAGGACAAAAAGGGAAAGGATCTAATTACGATTCCAGCAAGATCTGAATTAATCGCAGAAATTCCAGCAATAGGAGTATATTTAGGAGAATGCATAGTCCAGCCGAAGAACGGATACGCTAAGGTACTTATATTAAATACTAGTGAAAATGATGTTCTACTCCCTATTGGTAACGTAATACCCAGGTGGTCTAATCTTAGTGAATATGACATAATTCAAGCCAATTACCACCGGAACCAGATTAAATGAACTATCAAAACTCATCAAGTTGGACCATTGCAATAAATAAGAACGCGACAGTATAATAAATATTTGTAAAAGGTACAATGATTTATTCCATATAGAAGGAGATCATCTGACCAGCACTAGTGCTGTGGCGCATACCATCCCGATATTGCCGGATAAACCGCCAATGTACACGAAACCGTACCGACTCCCTGAGTCACAAAGATCCGAAATAAATAGACAAATAAATAGTATGTTGGAAGATGGAATAATAAGTCCAAGCAGCAGCCCCTGGAACTCTCCTTTACTTCTGGTACCGAAAAAACCGGACGCGGAAGGCAACAAAAGGTGGAGGTTGGTGGTAGACTTTCGAAGATTGAATGAAATTACGGTAGGAGATGCGTACCCTCTACCCAATATAACTGATATATTGGATCAGTTGGGTAAGTCCAAGTACTTTACCATCTTTAGATTTGGGTTTCACCAGATCCCAATGGACGAAGTGGATAAAGAGAAGACTGCGTTCAGCACTCCTTTCGGACATTATCATTATAATCGAATGCCTTTTGGACTCAAAAGAGCCCCAGCCACTTTCCAGCGGCTGATGAATACTATATTAACCGGAATCCAAGGAATGCGTTGTTTTGTTTATTTAGATGATGTCGTCGTATATGGTTATAATTTACAAGATCATAACAACAGACTAATGGAAGTATTTGACAGACTAAAAGAAGGAAATCTAAAGCTCCAGCCGGAGAAATGTCACTTCCTTGCGAAAGAAATAACATATTTAGGTCATGTTGTTAGCGCTGCAGGTGTACATACTGATCACACAAAAATAAAGGCAGTGAAAACTTATCCGAAGCCTAGAAAACAAAAAGACGTTAAAGCATTTCTGGGTTTTGTAGGTTACTATCGTCGGTTCATTCAGGACTTTGCGAAAATAGCAAAACCTATGACAAATTTGCTCAAAAAGAATGTACCATTCGAGTGGAACGCCTTCTGTGATGAATCTTTCAGAAAATTGAAAGGGAAACTAATCACCGCGCCCGTGTTGGCCTATCCTGATTTCGATAAAGAATTTGTAATCACTACTGACGCTAGCGACATAGCGCTCGGAGCAATCCTGTCACAAGGAGAGATTGGGAAAGACCGACCCATATGCTATGCAAGCAGAACTTTAAACCCAGTCGAAATGAACTACTCAACTATTGAGAAGGAACTCCTTGCCGTCGTATACGCCGTTAAACAGTTCAGACCGTATCTTTACGGTAGAACATTTACGATAGTCACGGATCACAAGCCGCTCGTCTGGCTGATGAATTTGAGTCGACTAGCTAGATGGAGAATACGCCTTGAGGAGTATGACTACAAAATCAACTATAAGGCAGGTTGCCTGAATACCAACGCGGATGCCCTAAGCAGAATCAATCCTACCAGAGACGGTATTCGAGCCGAAGAAAAAACAGTAAATGTAATCACCAGAAGCGAAGCACAGAGCAGGAATTGCCTGATCCAATAAACAGCAAAAAAACTACCGACAAACAAAATAAAATAAAAATTTCAGAGATTAGCCATCACCTTCTTCAAGAAAATACCCCTTATAAATTTTTTGTATTCCCTTTAACAAACAGCGACATTGAAAGTCAAGTTCATAAAATATTAAGCGATCTTCCTGATACACTAGAAGTAGGAAGAATTTATAAATCAGAGGTTAAAGGACGTAATTATATTTTAACGAAAGCTAATATCCCAATGCGATCTATTAAAGACAGAGATACGGTAGCTGAAGTGTTTGAAAATTTTAAAGGAATATGTCAGGCGGAAAAACTTAGTAAACTAAACGTCTCCCTACCCTCAATGAATAACCGCGATTCATGCGAGATTAAGAATATATGTAAGGATAAGTTTGACAAAACTAATATTGAAATAGTAGTCTACCTAGGGACGATAAAAATTTTAACCGACCCCAACGAAATACAGAAGGTCTTGCGTGAATACCACGACGTCCCAACCGGAAGACACCAAGGTATTACCAGAACGCTTAAGAGAATTAAAACTGCTTACTCATGGCAAGGAATGCGTAGCGATATAAAGAGGTATGTTAAAAATTGTCGATCCTGCCAAATTAGTAAGCAGACACAAACCCCCAAAATCCCGATGAAGATTACGACAACTAGCTCGAAGCCATTCGAAAAAGTATTCTTAAATATTGTGGGACCGCTAGCCATTAGCTACAATAGCAATATACAGTAAGGTGCAAAACTGAATCAATGTCGGAAAATAAATCTTCTTTGAGTTTTGTGAGCACAAAACAACAACTGGAGCTAAACGACACATCTCATAGTTCATTGGCAACACTGTAGGTAATTAAACAACACTATCAGTTTATATAAAGCGCATTTAGTTTCCAAGAAACGGTACTTTTTGTAGTGACTCAGTTTTGCACCAAATTTCGTTAAAGAGGCTGCTATTAGAGATAGTGTCATTTTACTCGTGGTTTGCAGTTACTAAAGTGGTTATTGGAAAAATTTTGTCTTTTATGTACACTTAATTGTCAATTGTAAGCAAAATATTTATCTGCTTTAATTTTGTTCTCCTGAAATATTTTATTTTAGATTAAAAATGAAATCTCTACCAAAAAACGTGCAGGAAGAAATTTCTAAATTGCTGCAAGAAGGGAAATCCACTCGCTTTATTGCTCAAAAGTGTGGTGTGAGCCAAACAAGTGTCAGCCGTTTAAGAAAAAAAAGCTTTGCTGATGTGTCAAGGTCTTTAGGTGGCCGGCCTAAGGTTCTCTCCGACCAAGATGAGCGTTGTCTTGTACGTTATGTGATGAGTGAAACTGTTTCGTCGGCATCAGAAGCGGCGAAGGAATTAGAAAAAGCTACAGGGAAACGCATTAGCAGATGGACGGCTAATCGAACTCTGCATAAGTTGAATGTAGATGCTATAGAAAAGAAGAAGAAACCTGCGCTTTCCAGGAAAAATGTAAAGGCAAGGTTGTCGTTCGTCAAGAAATATAAGCAATGGTCAGACTTTCAGTGGAAAAATGTAATATGGTCAGACGAGACAAAAATAAATAGGTATTGCACCGATGGACGCTCTTGGGCATGGAAACGGCAAGGGGAGGCCTTGAAACCAAAGCACGTGAAGCAAACCGTCAAACACGGCGGTGGTGGTATCATGTTATGGGGCTGTATGAGTGCTTATGGCGTTGGTGAGCTTCATTTAATTGAAGGTAAAATGGACCTGTACATGTATAGAAACATACTGAACCAGCACCTCCAGAATACAATAGATAAAATGCCCATAGCTCCCGAGGAAATAGTTTTCCAACATGACCGTGACCCAAAACACACGGCAAAAACGGTTCAGAGTTGGCTACAACAGCAGCCCTACTCGGTATTAGATTGGCCTGCCCAAAGCCCCGATCTGAATCCGATCGAGAACCTGTGGGCATATTTGAAATCGGCCTTAAACAAAGAGTATAATTCGCCTCCGTCTTCCCTCACAGTTCTCTGGGAAAGGGTTAAAGAGCAATGGGACAAAATCCCCTTGAGTTACTGTGAAAAACTTGCTCAAAGCATGCCCAGACGTATACAGAAAGTTAGAGATGCAAAAGGGCTCTGGACCAAATATTAATTCTCTTTTTTTCCTTTTTTAAATGAATTAATTTTATTTTTGACATTTATGGTGCAATACCGAGTCAGTCTTTGAAGTTAAATATTAATTATAAAATATTTGTTTAATTTGTTCTTTTTAGTTTTTATTGTAAGTAGGGATTATATGAATTAAATAAAAAATATATAATTTAATTGCGGTGTAAACTTTGGAAATAAAGGTAACATTAACGCTCAGCAAATAAACATTGGTTCAGTTTTGCACCTTACTGTATACTTGCTTACCTTCCAGGACGACCTTACAAAATTCTCAGCAGCAGTTCCGCTAGAAAATGCTGAAGCGACAACTGTAGCAAGAGCGTTCGTAGAAAATATAATTTGTAAGCATGGAGACCCAACAACAGATCTGCCTGCATCCAGCACACCGAATCGCCCAACTGCAAGCGTTAGTAATGCGGATCGAAGGAGTATTTAACAGGACAAGGACGATGAGATATTGAGAAGAAGTAGAACAGGCATCACCCGCAGTGTGGCAGGCAGATCCGTCTACCAACACCGTAGACAACGAGTTAGTCGAAGCGGAGGTTCAGGTCGAAGACTGTTCGGCGATAGCACGCGAAAACCCTTGCTGGAACTGCGGTGAAGCTGGACATTGGCATCGACAATGCCCAATTCCAAACACTGCCGTCTACTGCTATAGATGCGAACTGCGAGACGTTTATATAAATAATTGTCAGACGTGCAGTCGAAAAAACCAGCGGAGAGGCGGGAACAACGCCACCAGTTCTCGCCGGAAAACAGCCGACAGCCAGCTCGAATTGCCGAGCAATAGACTAGGAGTACAAACCTCAACGTGTGATTTAAATGCCCCTGATACGCCGATAGCGATTTTGACAGAGACTCAAACTGTGGGACGAATGATGATAACTCCGCGAGATACTCCAACACAGAGAACACTTAGAGTGACTCAATCCAACCAATAAGATAGGCCCAAGCGATCCACTAAGAGGCTGCGTGAATTTTGGAGACGAGTAAAAGCGGACAGACGTCGACTTGTCTCGGGGATATTATCAGTACCACACGACATAAGACATTACGCCCGTGTAAGAGTCCTGGGACAGGAGATCAACGGGTTATTAGATAGTGGAGCGAGTGTGAGTTGTCTGGGAAGACAAGCAGCTAGAAAGCTTATCCAAAAAGGCCAAATGACATATAAGAAATACGCAGAATCCGTCAAAATAGCTGACGGAACCGCACAGCAGGTATGCGGTCATTTGGATACCGATATAGAGTTTCGTGACAGCAGACATATTATTCGTTTATATGTCATACCGAGTCTGTCACAAGACCTATATCTGGGCGTAGATTTCTGGAGAGCTTTCCCGTGGAGTTCTCCGGTCGTACTAGTGCGGAAGCCAGGGAAGTTCAGGCTGTGCTTTGACGCGAGGAAAGTCAACGCGGTAACGAAAAAGGATGCATACCCGTTGCCGCATATCGACGGCATCCTTAGCAGACTCCTTCCCGCCAAGTACATTTCCAGCCTGGATCTGAAGGACGCGTTTTGGCAAATCCCTCTGGACGAGAACTCCCGGGAAAAGACCGCTTTCACTGTACCCGGCCATCCTCTATACCAGTTCACGGCTCTGCAACGCACCCCAAACAATATGCCGATTCATGGATAGAGCGATCCCTATGACCTACGCGACAATGTTGTCGTCTACTTAGATGACCTACTAGTTCTATCCCAAGATTTCCAGTCGCACCTGAAGCTGCTAACACGGGATGCGGAATGTCTGCAAGAGGCGGGACTCACCATGAATGTCGAGAAGAGTAAATTCTGCCTCAAGGAGACGCGCTATTTAGGTTATTTAATTGGAAACGGGGGTATTAAGACTGACCCGGATAAGATATCAGCCATAATAGACTATCCTCCACCAAAGACAGTCAGACAGGCGCGACGATTGTATGACGGGCTGGTATCGTAAGTTCATACCTAATTACGCTGACATGTCAGCCCCTATAACAGACACGCTAAAGAAATTCTCCAAGTTTGCGTGGACTAGTGAGGCACAAGCCGCTTTCAACCTCGTTAAGGGGAAGTTAACCTCTTCCCCGTTGCTGGTGAGCCCCGACTTCTCCAAGCCTTTCATTATCCAGTGCGATGCTAGCAACCAAGGCATAGGAGGAGTTCTGCTACAGCTGGACGACGATAACGAAGAGAGACCCATTGCGTTTGTGTCGCAGAAACTAAACTCGGCACAGCGTTACTACACCGTAACCGACCTAGAGTGCCTGGCCGCGATTATTAGCATTCAAAAGGTTCGACTGTATGTGGAACTCATGCAATTCAAAGTAGTGACGGACCATGCGAGCCTGCAATGGCTAATGTCCCAAAAGGACCTCAATGGGCGTTTGGCCAGGTGGAGTCTAAATCTTCAAGGCTTCAACTTCACTATTGAACACCAAAAGGGCAACCTAAACGTGGTACCTGATGCGTTATCCCGTACACACTGAATCGAAATTTGAATTAAAATGAAAATAGAAAGCTTCAGAATAAAGCAGGAAACGAAGTGGTAAGAAAATATACTGATAAAACATTATATAATAATAATTTAGCGGAAAATAAGCAAAATAGCCATAACAGGCATAAAAACGCACTAATGAAGGATACATATAACGAAATTAAAAGCATCAATCCCAAAAATAAAACAAATAGGGAAGGCATGGTAGTAAATAAACATGGAAACACAGTGTCTGGAAACACTGGGGAAATAGTAGAGAACGGCGAAGAAAACTTAACCATCACAGACATGATAAGGGAGGACAAAAAGGGAAAGGATCTAATTACGATTCCAGCAAGATCTGAATTAATCGCAGAAATTCCAGCAATAGGAGTATATTTAGGAGAATGCATAGTCCAGCCGAAGAACGGATACGCTAAGGTACTTATATTAAATACTAGTGAAAATGATGTTCTACTCCCTATTGGTAACGTAATACCCAGGTGGTCTAATCTTAGTGAATATGACATAATTCAAGCCAATTACCACCGGAACCAGATTAAATGAACTATCAAAACTCATCAAGTTGGACCATTGCAATAAATAAGAACGCGACAGTATAATAAATATTTGTAAAAGGTACAATGATTTATTCCATATAGAAGGAGATCATCTGACCAGCACTAGTGCTGTGGCGCATACCATCCCGATATTGCCGGATAAACCGCCAATGTACACGAAACCGTACCGACTCCCTGAGTCACAAAGATCCGAAATAAATAGACAAATAAATAGTATGTTGGAAGATGGAATAATAAGTCCAAGCAGCAGCCCCTGGAACTCTCCTTTACTTCTGGTACCGAAAAAACCGGACGCGGAAGGCAACAAAAGGTGGAGGTTGGTGGTAGACTTTCGAAGATTGAATGAAATTACGGTAGGAGATGCGTACCCTCTACCCAATATAACTGATATATTGGATCAGTTGGGTAAGTCCAAGTACTTTACCATCTTTAGATTTGGGTTTCACCAGATCCCAATGGACGAAGTGGATAAAGAGAAGACTGCGTTCAGCACTCCTTTCGGACATTATCATTATAATCGAATGCCTTTTGGACTCAAAAGAGCCCCAGCCACTTTCCAGCGGCTGATGAATACTATATTAACCGGAATCCAAGGAATGCGTTGTTTTGTTTATTTAGATGATGTCGTCGTATATGGTTATAATTTACAAGATCATAACAACAGACTAATGGAAGTATTTGACAGACTAAAAGAAGGAAATCTAAAGCTCCAGCCGGAGAAATGTCACTTCCTTGCGAAAGAAATAACATATTTAGGTCATGTTGTTAGCGCTGCAGGTGTACATACTGATCACACAAAAATAAAGGCAGTGAAAACTTATGCGAAGCCTAGAAAACAAAAAGACGTTAAAGCATTTCTGGGTTTTGTAGGTTACTATCGTCGGTTCATTCAGGACTTTGCGAAAATAGCAAAACCTATGACAAATTTGCTCAAAAAGAATGTACCATTCGAGTGGAACGCCTTCTGTGATGAATCTTTCAGAAAATTGAAAGGGAAACTAATCACCGCGCCCGTGTTGGCCTATCCTGATTTCGATAAAGAATTTGTAATCACTACTGACGCTAGCGACATAGCGCTCGGAGCAATCCTGTCACAAGGAGAGATTGGGAAAGACCGACCCATATGCTATGCAAGCAGAACTTTAAACCCAGTCGAAATGAACTACTCAACTATTGAGAAGGAACTCCTTGCCGTCGTATACGCCGTTAAACAGTTCAGACCGTATCTTTACGGTAGAACATTTACGATAGTCACGGATCACAAGCCGCTCGTCTGGCTGATGAATTTGAAGGACTGTTCAAGTCGACTAGCTAGATGGAGGATACGCCTTGAGGAGTATGACTACAAAATCAACTATAAGGCAGGTTGCCTGAATACCAACGCGGATGCCCTAAGCAGAATCAATCCTACCAGAGACGGTATTCGAGCCGAAGAAAAAACAGTAAATGTAATCACCAGAAGCGAAGCACAGAGCAGGAATTGCCTGATCCAATAAACAGCAAAAAAACTACCGACAAACAAAATAAAATAAAATTTTCAGAGATTAACCATCACCTTCTTCAAGAAAATACCCCTTATAAATTTTTTGTATTCCCTTTAACAAACAGCGACATTGAAAGTCAAGTTCATAAAATATTAAGCGATCTTCCTGATACACTAGAAGTAGGAAGAATTTATAAATCAGAGGTTAAAGGACGTAATTATATTTTAACGAAAGCTAATATCCCAATGCGATCTATTAAAGACAGAGATACGGTAGCTGAAGTGTTTGAAAATTTTAAAGGAATATGTCAGGCGGAAAAACTTAGTAAACTAAATCTCTCCCTACCCTCAATGAATAACCGCGATTCATGCGAGATTAAGAATATATGTAAGGATAAGTTTGACAAAACTAATATTGAAATAGTAGTCTACCTAGGGACGATAAAAATTTTAACCGACCCCAACGAAATACAGAAGGTCTTGCGTGAATACCACGACGTCCCAACCGGAAGACACCAAGGTATTACCAGAACGCTTAAGAGAATTAAAACTGCTTACTCATGGCAAGGAATGCGTAGCGATATAAAGAGGTATGTTAAAAATTGTCGATCCTGCCAAATTAGTAAGCAGACACAAACCCCCAAAATCCCGATGAAGATTACGACAACTAGCTCGAAGCCATTCGAAAAAGTATTCTTAAATATTGTGGGACCGCTAGCCATTAGCTACAATAGCAATATATACTTGCTTACCTTCCAGGACGACCTTACAAAATTCTCAGCAGCAGTTCCGCTAGAAAATGCTGAAGCGACAACTGTAGCAAGAGCGTTCGTAGAAAATATAATTTGTAAGCATGGAGACCCAACAACAGATCTGCCTGCATCCAGCACACCGAATCGCCCAACTGCAAGCGTTAGTAATGCGGATCGAAGGAGTATTTAACAGGACAAGGACGATGAGATATTGAGAAGAAGTAGAACAGGCATCACCCGCAGTGTGGCAGGCAGATCCGTCTACCAACACCGTAGACAACGAGTTAGTCGAAGCGGAGGTTCAGGTCGAAGACTGTTCGGCGATAGCACGCGAAAACCCTTGCTGGAACTGCGGTGAAGCTGGACATTGGCATCGACAATGCCCAATTCCAAACACTGCCGTCTACTGCTATAGATGCGAACTGCGAGACGTTTATATAAATAATTGTCAGACGTGCAGTCGAAAAAACCAGCGGAGAGGCGGGAACAACGCCACCAGTTCTCGCCGGAAAACAGCCGACAGCCAGCTCGAATTGCCGAGCAATAGACTAGGAGTACAAACCTCAACGTGTGATTTAAATGCCCCTGATACGCCGATAGCGATTTTGACAGAGACTCAAACTGTGGGACGAATGATGATAACTCCGCGAGATACTCCAACACAGAGAACACTTAGAGTGACTCAATCCAACCAATAAGATAGGCCCAAGCGATCCACTAAGAGGCTGCGTGAATTTTGGAGACGAGTAAAAGCGGACAGACGTCGACTTGTCTCGGGGATATTATCAGTACCACACGACATAAGACATTACGCCCGTGTAAGAGTCCTGGGACAGGAGATCAACGGGTTATTAGATAGTGGAGCGAGTGTGAGTTGTCTGGGAAGACAAGCAGCTAGAAAGCTTATCCAAAAAGGCCAAATGACATATAAGAAATACGCAGAATCCGTCAAAATAGCTGACGGAACCGCACAGCAGGTATGCGGTCATTTGGATACCGATATAGAGTTTCGTGACAGCAGACATATTATTCGTTTATATGTCATACCGAGTCTGTCACAAGACCTATATCTGGGCGTAGATTTCTGGAGAGCTTTCCCGTGGAGTTCTCCGGTCGTACTAGTGCGGAAGCCAGGGAAGTTCAGGCTGTGCTTTGACGCGAGGAAAGTCAACGCGGTAACGAAAAAGGATGCATACCCGTTGCCGCATATCGACGGCATCCTTAGCAGACTCCTTCCCGCCAAGTACATTTCCAGCCTGGATCTGAAGGACGCGTTTTGGCAAATCCCTCTGGACGAGAACTCCCGGGAAAAGACCGCTTTCACTGTACCCGGCCATCCTCTATACCAGTTCACGGCTCTGCAACGCACCCCAAACAATATGCCGATTCATGGATAGAGCGATCCCTATGACCTACGCGACAATGTTGTCGTCTACTTAGATGACCTACTAGTTCTATCCCAAGATTTCCAGTCGCACCTGAAGCTGCTAACACGGGATGCGGAATGTCTGCAAGAGGCGGGACTCACCATGAATGTCGAGAAGAGTAAATTCTGCCTCAAGGAGACGCGCTATTTAGGATATTTAATTGGAAACGGGGGTATTAAGACTGACCCGGATAAGATATCAGCCATAATAGACTATCCTCCACCAAAGACAGTCAGACAGGCGCGACGATTGTATGACGGGCTGGTATCGTAAGTTCATACCTAATTACGCTGACATGTCAGCCCCTATAACAGACACGCTAAAGAAATTCTCCAAGTTTGCGTGGACTAGTGAGGCACAAGCCGCTTTCAACCTCGTTAAGGGGAAGTTAACCTCTTCCCCGTTGCTGGTGAGCCCCGACTTCTACAAGCCTTTCATTATCCAGTGCGATGCTAGCAACCAAGGCATAGGAGGAGTTCTGCTACAGCTGGACGACGATAACGAAGAGAGACCCATTGCGTTTGTGTCGCAGAAACTAAACTCGGCACAGCGTTACTACACCGTAACCGACCTAGATTGCCTGGCCGCGATTATTAGCATTCAAAAGGTTCGACTGTATGTGGAACTCATGCAATTCAAAGTAGTGACGGACCATGCGAGCCTGCAATGGCTAATGTCCCAAAAGGACCTCAATGGGCGTTTGGCCAGGTGGAGTCTAAATCTTCAAGGCTTCAACTTCACTATTGAACACCAAAAGGGCAACCTAAACGTGGTACCTGATGCGTTATCCCGTACACACTGCGACGAACTTGCCGCTATCGAACAGTTAACTGTTCAGCAACAAGGCCCGCAAGTGAACTTAGAGGCACTCTAATTCGTCTCACGAGAATACCAGGACCTTCGGGACCGAGTCGAGAAGCACAAGTCCTCCTTGCCGGACCTAACGATTTGCAACGGATACGTGTACATAAGAACACAGCCCAGAACTGGTGACCCAGTTCAGGAAGAAGAAGCCTGGAAGCTTTGGATTCCACGGGGCCTGGTACCAGACGTCATTACAAGAGCGCATGATCCACTACTGTCTTCGCATGGTGGCATTGGGAGAACTTTAGAACGAATACGGCGACACCTGTATTGGCCCAAAATTACCGCTGATGTTCGCGCATACGTATTAGCCTGTGACATTTGAAAAGAGACAAAAGCTCCAAACTTCACCTTACGACCACCTATGGGAGCTCAAGCGTCGTCAGAGAGGCCATGGCAGCGAGTTTATATGAACTTACTGGGACCGTATCCACGCACGAAACGAGACCACGTATGTATCTTGATTGCTCTAGACCATTTCTCCAAATACACCCTGTTACGCCCACTGCGGAAAGCGAGCAATTCGCTCATCTGCAGTTTCACCGTGGAAGAAATCTTCCATAAATTTGGCGTCCCGAAGAACATCGTTACGGACAACGGCCTTCAATTTCGGTCAGCGCAATTTGGTCATCTCCTGGATAGATATGGCATTCAACACATTCGCACGGCAGTACACTCGCCCCAAGTAAATGCCTCGGAAAGGGTAAACCTATCAGTCCTAGCAGCTATAAGAGCGTCCGTAAAGGACGTGTTTAATCATTTAACATCACTCTTAGCCAACTCAATTTATCACCAACAGAAGACATCGGCTCAACAAATTCCAGTTAGTTACGTAGGAATCTCTCATGAAATTATTATATATTTGCTAGCTTATATCAAGAACTATATACCATGTATACAGCAATTTTGTAACACTTGCTCTCACAGTTTAGTTTTAGTTTGCGTCGATCTCTAGACCTGTACAGACCTTAATAAATATTGAATAGTTCAAAATGCAAAGTAATAGTTTTATTTCTAATTATCCTTAATCCTAACTAAACATTTTGGTCCTTCGAGCCGGATAAGGATAATAAAGGATTACGATCCAATTGGCATCGCATAAATCGTCGCGAAAACGTGTGCAGTGCGCGACACGTGGTGATCATCGAATTACGTATTCGGGACAAATCGAACATTATTTGTGACATTAAATGAAAACACTAAACTTTGAAACTTTTCCTCGCATAAAGTAGAATAAGTGAATGTGGATTTAGTGAAAATTGCAGTGAAAGTTTAGTAGCTATAAAGACGGTACAGACATAACAGTGCTACTCTAAATGTAACAGAATTCCTACAGTGCACACCACTACCCACATCGATAGCAGCAAACGCCTTTTAGGAATAATACCAAGTAAGTCCACTACAGTTCTCTGCATGACATTATTATTGCTCATATCAAAACGTTAGCGATCAGTTAAGCTGCAGTACATAATACGTCATAGTGCAAGCGATCAGGCAGACAGTTTCTGTTCTCAATCAGTAAATAACAATTGCGTGAATATAATACACAAACTCTTTTAGACTGATATTCGCCATTTATTTGAATTAGAGGTGAACGAACTAATTAAAACGACTATTTTGCGAGCTGCATTAAGTAAACATTGTTCAACTCGTTGTAATATTTAAACATTTCAACAAATAAATTATTTGCTCAATATATCAAAATGAACAATGCAAAAAGTAAAGCGGTTCAGAGCGCCGAACGAATCGCAAAATTTATAACTAATTTTAACAAAACGGTAAAAGATAAACGAACTGAGAGTTTTCTAAGAGCTCGTATGCAATTACTTGAAACGTATTGGACCTCTTTTCAAAAATATCATGAAGAATTATGTGATCTAAGTACTGCTGAAGAAAAGATACAAGACAGCTATTTTGTAAAAGATATTTATTCAGACACTGAGTGCGCGTATACTGAAGCTAAAGCTCATATTTGCGATGAACAGCATGAGCTCAACGCAACTCTCCTCGGAAATGAAGATCAATTGAACGTATCCAATAAATCAAGTGAACCAAACGTATCATTAAAGTTACCTAAAATTACGCTTCCTACATTCGCCGGGTCACATAATGAGTGGCCCTCATTCAGAGACACTTATTTATCTCTAATTCATACGAACAGCACATTGTCCAAAGTGCAGAAAATGCACTATCTGAAATCGGCTATATCTGGAGAAGCATCCGATCTTCTGAAACATCTTGTCATTACCTCTGCGAATTACGATTCAGCTTGGGAAATTTTAAAAGTGCGATTTGAAAACACACGTTTACTAGTTAATTCTTATTTAAGCACACTTATGTCAATCTCTTATATGAAGGCAGAATCGGCTTCGGAACTTCGTCGTGTGCTGGACAGTTTTACTCAATGTACAAGAGCGCTAGAAAATTTAAACAGACCTGTTTCAGATTGGGATGACTGGCTAGTATTTCTACTGTCAAGGAAACTAGATCAAAACACAAGAAAGGACTGGGAAACCACTATATGCTCCACTACTTCGGTACCTAAAATAACAACTTTGACTGATTTTCTTGAAGGACGACTACACATGCTGGATATTATGAAACCTTCAACGACTCCCGACAGGCGAGCCCAACTCCATTGTTCTCAAAAGCGCTCAAGCGTATGCGCGTTATATACTTCATCATCAAAGCATTGTATTCTATGCAACGGCAACCATGCGTTACATCATTGTCAAGTATTTAAATCTAAATCAATCCCTGACCGGCAAAAGCTTGCGTCGGAAAAGAAACTTTGTTTGAACTGCCTCAAGTCCAATCATACTCGTCGAAATTGTCCTTCAAATTACCGCTGTATATATTGCAAGGAAAATCATCATTCATCATTACATTCAAAGAGTTCACCGTCCACATCTTCGAATGATTTTGAAGCCTCGACAACAACGGATACTTACAGTGCACCAACAGCTTCATCGTCACTTATTAATCAGTCGTCAATATCTACGAAAGCTCATGTTTCAAACAGTCTACCAAGGTCTACCTCTGTTCTACTTGCTACAGCAATAGTTATGTTGAGGGCGCAGAACGGTCGGATTGTTCGTGCACGTGCACTTCTAGATCAGGGATCTGAATCCAACTTCATGACAACTTCTTTAGCTAAATCTCTCAATCTACCTCAAAGAAAAATTCGGATGTCAGTAATCGGAGTTGGTGATTGTAAAGCTGGAATCGCGGAATCAATAGTAAGCCACGAGATTATGTCTATTTCGGAACCCAGTTGTGTCATTTCTACACAGACACTTGTAATGCCAACACTTACAAGTTTAATACCTTCTCGGACATTACAGTATACGAACTGGCCACACATTCATGGACTTCAACTAGCCGATCCTAATTTTAATAAATCTGCACGCATAGATCTCATCCTCGGGGCACAGATTTACGCCGAAATTTTAATGAATGGAGTTCGACAAGGACCACCTGGAACACCTACTGCTCAGCAAACAAAATTGGGATGGATATTATCAGGCGCAGTCGAAAATGTCACTGTAAAAAGCTTCTCTACCAAAATTCTACATACCTACTTGGATA